>CM077884.1:33141641-33696641 GCA_039720435.1 Amazona ochrocephala | reverse complement strand
CAGATGAAATGGGACATGAAATGACAACTTGTTACTGAATTGCACAGGTGTGTCTCTAAGCCAGGTACGTGTATATGTCTCTTTCTATATGTTGCTGAAGTTGCAAGGCTTTCTGTTTTTTTTCCACCAATGATGGAGATATTTCTGCATTTGAGCACTAAATATTTCTAAGCTGTATCAGGTATTAAATCGCTGTCGTCTTACCTACTGGCTATATTTTATTATTCTGACAACTGTGTTCTCATATGAACAGTATATTAGTGTTTAATGAAAGGAAATTCTATAATTATTTTTTTTTTTCGTTGGCCTCGAATGCTATGCATGCACTGGGAACAGGATCGGGCCCGTAATCTTTGTTTGAAAATGTGTAAACCTGGGAAGCATGCAAGATGTAAGCTTTCTGTGGCCTAATTAAAGTGTATTGTGGTGCAAGACTTGGCAAGAAAAACTTTTGCAGGAAGGCTGTATTGTGAGAATACTTCATACTCTGTATGAAGAAGCAAAATTTGGCCTGCATCACTCTGATCTGCTGTCTCAAACAGTTAATTATTAAGATGCTGATAAATGAGAATGAATTGTGGTGTGACAGTCAGAGACAGTACTTTTAATTTCCTAAATATAAGCATGTTTAAAAGCTGAAGGATTTTGCTCCAGTGAAAGAAAAGATCAGCTTGCAGGAGATGGGTAACAAACATTTTGTATCACTCTGTTTAGTTCTGTGTATTCTGATTCCCCCTGGACAATAAAAGATACTTTCTGCATATTCAAGCAAAGAATTAACTGAAGGCAAGCCCTTCTAGTTAGTTCAGTGCTACCGTGAAAACAACCAAAGCCTTTTATAAAATACAGACTGTCCATTGTGCAGCACTGGGAGCATGTGAGCAAATTTAATATGGTTCCCACTTTTGTCTACAAGATGAGAGGCTAATTCTTATTGCTACATTTACTTGACTTTTTGTCCTCTCTATGAAGACTTCAGCTATGTATACAGCAATCCCAAATGCAGAGTGTTGTGGCTTCTTTTCCTTTAGGCGGAGGAAGTACCCATTTGGTCAGTGCTTCTCTCACTCCAGAGCAGAGATTGTCTCACGGTGGTGATTTTTTTGTGGTGTATAGCCCTGATACCTGTGCTGTTCCTGCTGCAGTACAGAATGACAGCTCTTTGTCACTTGGAATGTGATGTTTTAGAAAGGTCATTCTTCACATTGGGCAGAGAAGGTTCAGCTTTTTTTTGCTAGTAGAAGATCATGCATTACAGGATCTGCCCAAGTTGCTGCCTCAGTCAGGGTCTGTTGCTTTCCTTTCCTTCCATTACTACAGAGGCATCTAAATTGTGGCTAATGTTGTTCCTGATATCTAAAAAACCCCTGTGGATTACTCACAGACAAAAAGTTAATTCAGTTTATAATGCTGTATCTCCTACCTGTTTTGCTCTGAGTGATGTCATTCACTTGTCTGTGGTTCTGTCTGGTTATTGCTAGCCTGAGTTTCATTTAATTAGTGACTCACTTTGGCTGCCTACTTTACAGAAGGATCACTTAAACAACAGAATCTAAAGTGATCCCTTCTCCCGTATGAACTTGTTTGGGGATGCAAAGCAAACAGAGACAACTCGGCCAGTTTCTGCTGCCTGGATGAGCAAGTGACATACTTGGACAGTGAAGGCACAAACAGTCTTATATGGCTGTGGACAAGGAGGCTGCTTTTCTTACGCTGTGCAATGGTTTGAGCTGTTGCATTGGTTAGACATGAAGTGGTAATGTCCCCATAATCCAGGACAGTTGCTCACTGTCCATTCAAGCAGGCTGCCATCAGTAGTGCTTGTCTGAAACTGTGAGTGCATGTATGAAAACCCCCAAGCATTTAGCTCTGGGGAGCATTTTTCTCTCCTTACAGTGGCACAGCATTTAGCTGGCATTCTTCCTCATGCATTGCCTCTCACTTCTATTGGTATCTAACCATACAATTAAAACTTATTTTTGAGTCTTCTGCTAACAGTGTACAGGCTTATAATGACATCTGTGACATGAAACTATATTAAGGGTTATATACATAAAAATATGTTTTCCAAAACTGCTCTAATACTGTTTTAACAATCAAAAGAATGTTGTTATTAAACATAAAACACTTGATCTTATCTATGTCTAAAAAAATCTATTGGTGTTCCTAATGCACTTTGCATCATCTTCGTTAAACACTAGAAATTAAAGCAGGTTTCATTTTTCATTGTAAAGGATGATAAGAAATTTTCTTAGTTTTAAGAAAAGCAATGCATACTTGAAAATGATATATTTCAAATGTTTTTAAAATTGCTGATGAAAAAAGAAAGAGATAATCTTGTAGTCACTTCTAGGTCTTGATCTTCTATCCACTGGAGTCAAGAAGAAAGTTTCCACTCATTATAATAGTGCTACAATGGGCAAATATATAGCTGATTATGAAAGATGTGAATTTCAGACAGGGAAGCTTCAACTGACAGCATTTCAGAAATGCCCCTTCTAATCAACGCTCTTTTCTAGTTATGTTTTCACAGCTTATATGTGATGAAGACCACTTTTTTTTAAATGAGATTAGGAAACAGCAGCTTTGAATGGGTTCAAGTCTTACATATGAAAACCAACACCCCTTGACAACATGGGCTATTTTTGACTTGAAACAGTGGTGTGTTGTTTCTATATTTAAGTGTAGGTTATGATGCTAGATTTATCTCCCCACTCATCTTCAGTTTGTCACACATAGAGTGATCCTAGGAGGTGCAAAAATCTTTTTATATAAAGTTTACTGCATGATTTGTGTCTAAAGATTCAATTTTCATCATCCTTAGTGCTATATGCTTCAGAGCAAGAAATCATTCCCTATTTTGTGAAGGACCTAAATACGTACTTATGTACATAATTGAATCAGGTCCACCCAAAAGACTATCGGCTTTTGAGTAGTGCCAGCATTTTCTATGGGACTGTGTGCAAGACCAGGCATTACATCATGCGAGCAACACAAACTATTAATGTATTTAAGTGGATCAAATGAGTAAATTCACATTTTTCAAATAACCCTGAGCACACTTTCCCATTTCATCGAGAAGGTTATTAAAATTATATCTAGCAATTTTGTCTTTAGCTTCTCAGAAATCTGAAATACTTCACATTAGTGTTTGTTAATACATTAATACCACATAGCTCTTGCAATTCCATGTGATAGATGGGCAGGATTTTCCTTCTGTGCTCTTCAGAGTTTCCTGTACTGAACTTGCAAGCATTTAGACACTTGTTTTTAATGTAGATCTTTATTGGAACTGCTCATTCAGATAAAGCATGTAAATAGCATCAGGGTCTTATCTACAAGCTCAGGGTCTTAGCTGTTAGTATTGCTCTATTTAGCAGAGTAATATTATCTTTAAGTATACTTGAGATATAATTTTACCAGAATTTATTACATTGTTATATTAACTCCTAGATGAGATTTAGGTTGTGACCTCCCAGCAGGCTTAGGCATGTTACCTGTAATCTTTCACATGCATACAGTGTATCATAGGCAGAACTCCCGCTTTCAGATCAGTCATATTTTAGGACTCACAATTGATATATCAGTCACAGCATAAAATGCTATCATTCCTGTAGACCAACTGTTTACCAGAGTATAACACAAACTCTCCTCCTGTGTCTCATTTCATCACACTGTTCCACATAGTGATGTTTCAATGTGAAATGAAGTTTTTTCATGCTGTGCTTCTGAGTAGAAAAAAGACAGAAGTACATGTAAGATAAATGGCAAAGGTTCCAGGAGAAACCTTGCAAAACAATACAATTCGGAAGCATTACATTTGCTTAAATAATTTAGTACATAAATGGATCTGTTAAAGTTTTATAACCAAATACTCTTTATGTGGCTTCAGATAGAAAATTGGTTATATTTCTACTGAATCACTTCATCTTATATCTTATTTAGAAATTAGGAAATATAAGTAACCTGCGACTTGTCATTGTAAAGTACTTTTGGAGTAAGTAGCATTAGAAAAAGTATTCTTTTCTTTTAAATAGCTTCATAAACTTAATTTTCCCGTTAAAAAATAGGTATTTTAGATTTCTCTGAGGTTGAATTAATTTTCCACTAGTTTTATGGCAGAGTGAACTGCACAGTTTAAGCAGATAAACTGTTTGATCTCATACGCTAATAATGATATTTAGATCTGTTCTTCTCTCAGATACTAAAATGTGCACTGAGTTTAGTGGCATATTCCTGTTTGGCTTTTATTCATAAGGTAGTTTTTAAATCTATTGACAACATTATTGTTGCTGTTAGGACTGAAAATCAGGACCGATACTACCTGATTTCAGAAGACAGATTATTTGCTGGGATACTCAAAATTAGGCACCAGTTGAAAATATGTCTGCCATTATTTCCACTCGGAATGCCGAAATAATGGATAGTTCAGTGTTTGCTAAGAAACCAAATAAAGTGAAACCTCTTTTAAGACTCTGAAAAATTATGTCCAGGCACAAAATTTGAGCTGGGAAGTTAACTCCACTTTCAGAGAATGTGTAAGTGCATTTTGTGTCTTCATAAATGTCCTCATGTCTAGAGTTTATATGTATTAAGTGCAGGTATATAAATCCTTAAAAACAAGCACATGGCCAAGCATTTTCAAGGTGTAGAACAGACTGACAGAAAAAACCTGTTCATAGTGAGTCGCTTGCTTGATCTATGAGAAATTTTTTAGTCTGTTGAAACATTCAGAATAACAAATGCTGATGCCAGTGTCCTCATTCAAGTGTGAGAAGCATGATGCCCTACCCTCTCTAACAGAGCACTTGTTAGAAATGGATCTTGTTCCCCTCCCCATTCACTCAGAATTTGGCATTCATGAGAATGTGCACCTTGCAGGTATTACTGGCAGCTGACCAACAGGCAAAACCATTTTCTTCAGCTGTGCAAGCTGTATAGCTGCTAGTTGCTTTTCTTGTGTAAGGTGTCTTTTTTTTTTTTTTTGTCTCTGAGCTTGGTATTTTATGGTGGGAAATCTTTTGCTAGGAGTGTGTGTTTTAATTTTCTTATGTAACAACTGAGGAGTTCTAAATTCTTAGCTGGGAAATTTTTGTAGCTCTCCTCAAGCTTTTAAAATAGAAAATAAAGGATGTTGTGCTAAATGCTGGAGGAACTCAATGCTGTCATGACTTCTCTTAAGTAAAAGTCTTTTAATGTTTTCCTTTTTTTCTTTTTTTTTTTTGTTTTTTAAGCAGTAATTCATGGTAGCTAAGTAACAGTGGAGAAATACAATCTTTTGGTGAGATCAAAGCTGTGATATAGTGGAGATGGGTTATAGCTTTTCCATGCAAATTGTCAGTTCAGCTTAGATTTTTTGAAGGATCCAATGAGTGCATAACTATTTTCAAGAAGTATTTAACAATACATTCAGGAAAAAAAATGAAGTGCTGAAATATCAGTAAAGAAGAGACAGTTTTTTTCACACTTAGGACCTTATTTCTTGGATAATTTTGGTTTAGCTGCATGGAAAATAAAACAGTAGAAAATATTCTGAAGTCTGCATAAGCCACAACCCCTCATTTTGATGATACAAAGTCATAGGAAACTGCCTAATGTCTAATTTCTTATTCTGAGACATTTATGAAGAACTGTCAGTACAGACCTAAAAATCATACTGGTTTGGCATGACATTTACCATTAAATGCTTCTAGTGCAAAGACTGATTTATTAGATGACCACTTTCTCTGACACCAGGGAATAAACGCCGATATATTGATCATGTAATTTAATATTTGTGGTATTTGTTAAAGATAGATATGATTAGAATTGTTGACATGTTGTTAACTGTGCTTAATAGTTAATAAATAACTTGCGGACCCCATGTGAGAGCATTTGGTGTACTGCATGATCTGTCACATATAGAAGATAAAATGCAAAGGGCAAGCATGCTATTTGCTCATTAGAAAATCTGAGAAGCTTGAACAGCCACTTGTACTTGGAATTCAATATTTCAAAAATTCTTCCAATGTGAGAACAAGGCAACCATGCCAAAACAGGAGAGGAACTTGAATGGAATTAAAATATTACATTAATATACATGCTGTTTAGAGTTTAGGCAGGTAATATTAGCAATCTTGAAACTTGATTTTTAAAAACTATTCATATAGTCTCCTTAGCTATACAATCCAATATTTATATATTGATTTTCATTCCTGGTTTTTTATTTTTAATTTTTTTTCAGATCTATCGGACCCAGGAAACAACAGCAAAAAAATATAATTAGATTTTCAGATCATTGTTTGCTTGATATTTTTTTAATTCCAGATGTTTTTCCATCTGGATGAGGCTTGAAACCCAAATATGCACCCACTAGTACATATGTCACTACAAATGAGTAATATTTACTTGGCGTGCTACTTTATTCATCATCGGCAGCTTCCTACATGCCCTTCATAAAATGAATATAAGACTGGATTAGCACACAAATCTGTTTTAATTTCTTTCATTCCATCAAAGAAAACCCAGATCTAGGCTGAATACATACTGTGACAACATCAACTAAAGCTCAAAGATTTTATTATTTGAATTAGTTATATGGTTTGAGCCATTAGAATTTTGTGCGTGAAAGGTGTCCAAAAATTGTCAAGGCACATTGAATGATGCAGAAACTTGTAGTTGAAATACCAGATCTAATTTTAGTTGGCTAAGATCATATCCGAGGATGAAGTGACTGAAGAACAGAGGAAGCACTGAGTTGAAAGAGCAGAAATTGTATCATTCTCCTCAATTTGCTGGAGTGTGTCTTCTGATTGTTTGTTAGATTTACAGTCTGGTCTTGGATCTTCATCTGTTTCTATTTACTCTGATAACAGCAAACCACAAGAATGCTATATTAATCTGCTCCTGGCAAAAAAGTTTCTCTCAACTGCCACTCTTGCCATGTGTATTTGTGATTTTTGTCACCAAGAGTGAAGGTTATTGCAGGCTGTGTGTTTGAAGCTTTTATTTTAAACATTTCATAGGAAAGTGCTGAATGCACCCACCTGCTGAGGTCAGTCTGTCCTGCAGAGCACAAATTTCCCTTGTGATTTCTGTCCCCCTTCATTCAACGCAGCTTGAATGAAGCTTTCCCTCCTCTCCACTCTCCCTAGATTAAACTGATTTGGAATGAGACACTTGAATAGACCAGGTCATATCTCTTCAGATATTAATGAGTTACAATTAGCCATCATGTATAAACAGGTCCCTTTAGTTTTAGCAGAGTGGAACTAGACTGTCTGTTTTCAAAGGTGTCTCTTTCCAAGAAATATTATTTTCTAAGGAAGTGTAAATCACTGAGATAATCCCACTGTAAACTGTGGCTAGGATCTGGTGAAAACTATTATTGGCACAAAATATCCATTGGAGCCTGTGGCACTCAGTTCAGCTGAGCTGAATTTGCATATACTGGTAAGAAGATAAAGTGGGTTCAGTTGTGACTGTCAGTGAGAGGGGAATTTTTTGCATGGACAGGAAAAGTGGTGTGTCTAAATATCCTGCACCAATGGCTGCTTTGGGCAAGCACTTCAGGGAAACTGCGTTTCTGTTAAGGTTGATGGGAGCTTGCTCTTGCCTTCAGCAGAGTCCAGATTTATCCCTAGCATTTTAGGCAGTTGAAAAGCAACAGAGAAATTTTTATGAAGTAATTTACACTGAATTAAACCAAAGGCTCAAAATATCCACTGAATATAAATAGACAAAAAAAAGGCTACATCTTTCATTGCAAGATTATATGTGTGCAGATGAAAAATTATAGCCCAGACGGAGTAATAGAGGATCACCAGAAAGAAGTTCTTATCAACAAATAAGGAACATTATAAATTATTCCCTTTAGCTTGAAACTTCACTAGAAATATATCACCAGTAACAGCAAAAAAATGTAATACAGGCACTACAGACTCTTAACAACTTCATAAAACATCATATTAAATTAGAGGACACAATAAAAACATTAAGCAATTCGGTCTAGAATTCTTGAAAGAGTCAACACCATGCTTAAAATCCCCAGGTCTGTACAAGATCAAAGAAAATGGCGAGGGTCTTACTGAGAGTTGTTCTCTTTCTGAGATGGCAGTGGTAGAATGAAACTTTGAAGTTTTATATACTTAAAGACATAGATTGAAATATTTTAATGAAGGTAAAATGAACTCTGAAGTGGCCAGCCTTAATAAAAATGATATTATGTACAGTTCTGTGCTTGACTTGCTCACCAGCGTGTGTTTATTTTAAATTGGAACTGCAGTATCCAAAGATCTGAAGTGAATGAACACATAATTATGTTCTCTTCTTTTAATTTGTCTTGTTGATCCTTTTGCCTCTTTTAAAATTACAATAACATAGATTAAAAAAAGGTCTTGACCTTTTATGAGTCTATGAAATAAATGTGGAGTTCGTAGCTGGGAATGTAATCATTTTGGTTGAGATAAATTGAAGCTGACAAGGGGACAGGATCTGAGGGAGAAAACCCCACTCTTCTGTGAAAACCAAGACCAATAAAAATATTTCCACATTGAAACTTTCATATTTTTATAAATATCAATATCAATTATCTGTGGGCCTCAAACAGTGCAAGATCTGTCAAACCTGGGTAAATGATCTAAAAATTGTAACAATAGCTAGTTCATGATCTTTGTGAGTTAGTGAAAATAAAAGAATACTTACATAGAGTTAGGTGCCTCATTTTAGAGGACATACTGACATGTTGACAAGGGGGGACTAGTTGTTCATATTGGGTAGTATATGGTCATTAAAAACCACAGCTTGAATTTTCAGAAAAGAAAAACATTAAAAATGACAACAAGCCACTAAAGCAATACACAATGTGAGAAAAAAGAGCCACTTTTGCTTTTTAAAGAATCAGACTTCCTTCGCTTAAAGTTTTCCCTCCTACAAACTAAACAGAGCTGCAAATTACTACTCAGGAGAGGTGATCTGGTGCAGCATTACCAGTGCAGCATACAAGACCTGTGCTTGCAGCTCATTTAGATGGCTCCTTTTCCCTCAGAGGCTGAGGTCAAATTTACTGCATGTGGTGCTTGCCTTGATCCAGGCCTGCAAGTTATTCCTTTCTGTGTCCTCTTGGACAGCCTCTATGTGGAGCCAGGCATGCTCCCCAAGGGTGCCCTCCCTGAGGAATGAATGCATGAGCTTTTTGGGGCAGGAACTCAAGGAGGTTTTACTTGTATAATGGTTTCCATACCCAGCAGTAGCAGCTACATCCTCATAAAATGCAGCACTTAAGATGGTCAAGGAAATAGTCGCAGCATGACAGAGAGAGATTACAACTTCATTTTCGGTCCCATCCAAAATTAACATGAAATGATATTGCCAAGCAAAACAGCCTCAGCACTTAATTTGGGGCATTAGTGATGCCATTATAAAATATGAGCTGCTGATTCTCATCCCGCCTCAGAAGCTTTTTATGCTTCCCAGATCAGCTTGCTTGGTGAATTAATCAGATGAAAAAGGCTCAGTTTGCCTGCACGAGAAACTGAAAGGATTGTCTGATGGCTTACGAAGCTGTGTGATTTGTTTCATAGTGTGGAGACACTGAATGAGAATTTTTACTGAAAAAAAAGAGGTCTTGGAACACAGTCCTGCATGTGGTCAGCTCAGTGGGGTATCATTTGAAGCAGAATGTGAACAAGTAGAATTGAAATGGAGGGATCTTTGAAGAATAATGAGAAAGGGGCTTCAGTTGCCAATAAAGCAACTGTTTGGGATACTAAAAGGAGATTCCTTAATCATTTAAAATCATTCGGCTCAAGAAATTTATTGTATCTTTTTTTCTTAGGGAACAGGGGGAATAAAAGGTAGATGAGCTCTTCAACAACCTGAAGCATGTTTCACAGCTTCCTGGAGAATTTGCATGTGGTCATAATTTTCTCAGAGCGACTGCTCTTCAGGAGCAATTTCTTCCTTCTTTGCCTGTTTATGCTTTAGCAACCCTGGTTTCAGCTCTGCTGCAGATATTTACTGTCTTCTCTGGCTTCCAGAGAAGGGAAAGTGATGTCATGGCACAATGCCTAAGGTACTGAATGCTACTCAATGAATATTCCTTAAATCATGCAAGCTACAAAAGATAAACCTTGGCCCCCACCCTGACTGGTCAGGACTTGGAATTTCATTCTTGGTTTACCATGTCCTCTTTAACATAAGCTCAACCTTGGAGTTCTAGAGTAAGACAGAAGGTCCTGTAAAGTATTAAAACTAGAGGGTATAAACATTCTTCACACAAAATCTGTGTTGTTTTAAGATTAAGGATCTCAGCAGCTTTGGGGACCTCCTATTGCTTCACTTGGGGGCTGTCTGCTTCTTATTACTGCCTCTTCACATGTCTTTCAGGAGGGGGAGCTGGACTCCCTCACATCTGAAGTTATTTGGGTTGGGTACTTGAACTAAACTGTCATACCAGATAACAGCAATATTTATGGCATCAAAAAATTGTCTTGTAACTTGTACAAGTATACATATATAATATTTAATTTCCTACACAAGTGTTTTCTACATACACATTAATTATATCTATAAAATCATATAATGCGTATGTTTAGATTTACAAACAAGTGATATCAGCTTAAACTCTGGACATCAACTAGAAATAAACATGTTCATATAAAAATGCAATGAAGTTACTTTTGTGTGTAGGAAAGATACAGCTTTTAAAATTTCTCAAATTTTTTCTTATTTGTTATCTTTTTTCTATATACTAGGTTGGTAAAAGCTGAAATTCCAATCTTCTTTGTTGAGCAGTCAAGCTAAAAGAAATGCTTAGGTTACACAAGTTTCTGTAAATGTTTTGGAAATGTTTTATTTTGATTTGTGCTTTCTTCAGTCTTTCTTTTTCTTTTCCTAAAATTTTAGAATACCAAATTCTTATACTTTGTTTCTTTTCTACTTCTTTTTGCCTAATTTCCTAATTTGAAATATTGAAAAAGAATATTTTTGGTGTATGTCCTAAAATGGTTTTGGACAAAAGATTTATGCTTTTGTTTCACAGACAGTTTTGGTTAGAACAAACTAACATTTCTCTGTAAAAGCAAACAAACAGACAGAACCTTGTCCAACCCCAGCAAGAATATTTTGAGATATCTCCAATTAGCCCATTGGGGATCTTCACAGAAATGCCTCCAAATCACCACAACATCAACAGACCACTGAAAAGCTTTGGAATTGTACCCTAGTCTGTTCTTTCTTCACTTAGAACATACACAAAAATATGGAAGGGCTTTGTCATCAGTTTGTGCTGATAATTATTTAAAATGCATGAAGAAAGGGGAGAAGTGAAGCCTGGAGGACAGGGCACTACATCAGTTCCACCAACATCTTCTAGACATATTTGAAGGCTTCAGCTTTAGTTCTTTTCTGGATTACACTATGTCAATATGGTACCTCTGCAAGTTAGCTCCTCTGGAGATGTGTGGTCAGTAATTAACAATGCACAACAATGCAAGTAATTTAGGAGACAAAGTTAAGAACACCTCATTCAATTAAAACTTGGCAAGGCAATGCAATTATCCATTCTGGAGTTTAGCCAGGATGAAAGAACCTTATCACCTGAAAAAAAGCCATGTGGGATGTCTAATCAGTATAAACCTCTTTAAACTGTTGGGTTTTAGTTAATTTTTTTAAGCAGTATTTGGAAAATAGAGAAGAGCACAGCTCACAGGGGTCTAATGAAAATCAATCAATTTCTTTTTCCTAACCTCACCAATAATTTCAGAGAATGTTGTACTTGGATAAAATTCATTCAAGTCCACTATCCAGAAGTTAACCCAAATCTGCTGTCTGCTTGTCTAATTGTATACCTATCCATTTAGGTGTAGCACCTATACATGCCTTGGTGTGAGACTATATCCATGGAAAGCACAGTACTGTGTTTGCCAGGGCATCATATTGCTTCATTTTATACTCACTCTAAATCAGAGCAATTGAAACAACAGGGACTAGCATGTCCCTTGTACTCTGCCTTCACATTCTTTACCAGAACATGGCAAAGGCTGCATGGAGTGTAAAGAATGATGTTCCAGCTCATTGCCATGGGGGTACTTTTCCACTGGGAAAGCTTTTCTCTACTAGTTCAGTCTGCCTGTCTCAAGGTTGACATCATTTGTAGGTGTACTATCCCTCCTACATACCTGTTCATTTGTGTGAGTGTGTGTGGTACTGACAGAGCTGTGTGTATGCTCTTCTGTCTGATTAGACAAAATCCCATTGTGATGAACAGGAGTTCAGCTGATTAAAGACTCTAGTCTTTCTGGGATCCCTAGCAAAAAATGATCACCTAAATGATACCCTGCATCCATATTTACAAATGATTTCTGTCTCACCCTTCCCTTTCATTGCCAAGAGGATTTTTAACTTTTCTACCTGGTACTGTTGCCTGTGAATTGCTCTTGAACTTTAAGTGCTGAGGGAGTAATTTACTTTATCTCTTTCCTAGATGCAGCTTTCCTAGGGATTGAAGCCCATCTATATTCTACCTGATGTAACAGTTGTGTTTCACATACCTACTTTTTCCTTTCCAATGATTTTTGGACACTTAAGGGTAAAATTTCAAAGCAAGGATCAGTCTGTGCATAACTCTTATTTCCTGATGAAATGTTCTTCTCTCTGGCTCATTACTTTGAAACGCGTGATCACAAAAAAAGAGAAAACCTTATGTTAAATAAATATTTACTAACATGAAGACCTTTATAACCTTTTCCACTTCAGTACAGGCAAAAAAGGATTATATAGGTTATAGATGGCAGAATTATGTGGAAATCAATGGAATTGTACTAGCTATGGCAAGCTGTATACTACGAGTCATGATTCTTACACAATATATATTGTCATAAAAGTGAAAATTCCAGGTAGTAATAATGGTAGCATTATACAAGGTAATTACAGCCCTAAGATCTCAGAAATTATAAATGTATATAGCAATTGGAAGGTAGATAGATTTGTATTACTTTATACCAGCCAAATGTATAGCCCTCTGTATAACAACTATGGGTGAAGGATCTGCATTTCTGATGCGACTTAAAACAAAAAAAGATCAGAATTTCCCTCTGAGAAACTACAAAGAAAAAATTATCTATGACCTTCCAGATGATGTTGGGTAGCTCAATCAATGAAAGAATAAGAAGAAATAGGTTGTGACCTCAACAAAGGAAATGAGCCCTGGTGAAAACTTTCACTAATGCTCACTAATACTCAGGGAGTACAAGAAACCTGATGTCAAAACAGATGAAAGTTTTGATGGTATGGAAAGATACAGTGAATATTTTATGCCACAGAAGAAGCTGAGAACTGACTGTAGCAGGCAGAGTTGATGATTCACACAGTTGTAGTTTGCATTTATGTTCATATCTGTCTTTGAGGCATATCTTAGCTTTTCAAATCACTCTAAATCCCTAGGGAAAATGCATCTTATTTATCTCAGTATTTCCTGTACACTTCCCAGTCTGTGAAGATAGTTGTTTATCCATAACCAAAGAGGGTGCTGGAAAAAATAGGGGCTAAATAATGGAGAATTGTATCAAATAAGCATATTAGAGACAATGTTTCTACCAAAATTTTCTGAAATATTGAAAACATCCTGTACATAATCCATAACAGCTTTGGCTTGTAAACTGGCACTTCCTTTGCATATGACAGGTGATTTCATTAATCTTGGCTGTATTAAGGGGCAGTATTTTAAAATGAATTAATGTTCTGGAACACTTTCCTCCATGAGCTCTGCAGAAACAGACTTTCAGTAGGATTCCTCTTTCCACTCTTTAGTTTAAATAAACTGTTTAAAGAAGAGAGAGCAGGAGTAGCCCAACCTTAGTTGTACCATGGGTTCTCAAAATTAATACCCTCTTTTTTACTGCCTTTCTTTCAAATTCAGAGGCATGAAAGGCAAGTTATTCAAAGCTTTTCCCTTGTTTTCCTCTCAGCTAAGTAAACTGGGAGAGGCGCAGTGAAAAGTTGGAACAGTTGTTTTAAAGATTTGAAATTTCACTTGTTTCTGTAGAACTTATAAACTTACTTTCGAATACAGTGCCCGGACTGTGTCCTGCTTTACAGTTTATACTAATGCATAAAAGTATTTGTTTGATGTCTTGATCACAGACACTGGCTACTTATGCAGAAAGTAGCAATCAGTTATCAAAACAATGAGAAAGCAGTGCCATCGCAGTTTGTGATCAGCAGCATTAAAGGGTCAGCATTTCATCTGTTTTCTTACTGTATGGCTTTTGTTGGATAAAATTCAACTAGAGCCTGCATAGTTAGGAGTCAAATAGTGGAGCTAACTCACAGGTTTACTTTGCCTACTCCACTACCAGGTGTAGCTGGTGCTGAGGGTGAAAGAGCAAATAGGAGAGAATCTGAGTTTTAAGAATGGTAAATTACTGACTTTTCATACTACCCATGGACACCCAGCACAGGAACAGCAATAGATGATGTAAGTTTCTTTCAAAATTAAATTTTTCCATGTGGCTGGTGAAATTGAGAGCCCCTGGCAATGTTTTAGGCCTGTGAAATGAAATGGAGGAGCTTGGCCACAGCAGGCAGGGGGCTGCACAGGTTTGCTTCTTACACCCTTCACCCAGCTGCAGAGTGGAACCACATTAGCTCTGCTGACTGGGGCTTGGACTCCTATAAAGGCTTATGCATCAGGATTTGTTACACAGTGTGAAAACCAACCATTAAACCAGCATACTTGCTTGTCAGTGAGCTGATATTAATTAAACTTGCTCAATTCAGAGTAATAAAATAAAATAAATTTTGCCAAGCATCAGAGTTTTAAACACAGTCTAGCATCTGAAAAACATCTTGTTTGTTTTGGACTCACACATCACCACCATGGAGCTGGAATTTTGCTAACAGCTTCTCATACGTGAGCCAGAAGGGACTGAAACAGTCTGCTCTCACTCCACTGCCTTCTTCTGGTGCAAGCAAATGATTAAGGCCATAAAGGTATGTCTATCAGTAAGTCAAGCAGACTTTCAACCCTCACCTGGGGCTGATGAACACAAAAATGCTGTATTTCATAGTCTTCTTCCAGATCAGCACCATGGTTTCAGGCAAAGTTTGTATTTTATGTAACATTTAATATCTTGGTAGTTGCCAACTGCAATGGGGTGAAACATTGTATACCAACTGTCAGCCTCATGCAAACATTTATAAAACAGATGCTGAATCTTTGAAGTCATTGTTAAGTTTAATAGCTTCAGAAAATCATTACTCAAATGCATTCCCTAAGGTCTTTTTGTCAAGTTCCTGAGGACCTAAACTTAAAACAAAACAAAACAACCCTCCAAGAATTTATCTAGCAATTAAGAGGATTTTTGCTACAGTTTTTCTGTGGAATTAGAATCTCATGATTCCTAGAAGCTGTATTCCTAAACCCAGACAGGGTTTTCTAAATGCTCATCAAATAGTCTCCAGATTGCCTGCCAGTTATACATGCCGCATAAAAATGCCGGTTGCCATCTTTTGCATTTTGGGCACATTCCCTGTAAACTATCGCAAAAGCACAATGTGGTAAGGTGTTCAGCTAAAAACTATTTGGTGGCCTCAGTCTGCTAATACTGATGTCAATTGCTGACCTTCCTGAAGCTGCAGAGCCAGCAGAAAAAAAAAGTAGCCTGAAATGATTGATCAGTGGCACCTAATGGCTTTTTTGTCAATATCCAGCTGATTTTCCTGTTGGTCTTTCTTACATATTTATACTATTCACAGACTGGCAAAAATTTACAAAAAAATATCCAAGTGATGGTTTCACAGCAGGTGCTGGATCAAACAGGTCTTGTTCTTTGCCCCTTGGGAGGCCTACATGGATCACAGGAATCCTGATACTGCCCTTCAGATGACCTGTGTAAAGCTGCGGAAGATATGCTCAGTTTCTCCCAATGAATAAACAAAGAGTACATGAAATATTTGTATAAGTATGAATAGGGGATTTATTTTTCTATATATACTGCTTGCCTATGTAGTTGATTGAAAATGACATGAAGTAAATCTTGCCTAATAGATACTTATATGAGAATTTTATTTAAATGTCCAGCAGTGTAGATGTCAACATTTGCACTTTGATAGTACTATGAATGTACTGGTTTCAACTGGACAGGGAGGTGAAAAAATGACAAGAAAATATGTGAGCTTTACAATAAAATAATGTATAATGGGCTTATAAAAGGCAGTTTGAGAAAGTCTTAGTAAGCTTCAAACACCGAGACCAAAAAGTACTCTGTAGATTTTGGATCTCATCCACTGCTCTTAGCTTCAAGCTGCAAGTTAGAAACGAAGACAGACTTTTGTAACATATTCATGTCATGCTTAGGCAATGCCAAATTATTTCTCATCAGAACTGAGATTTATAGCGGATGGATTATGATCTTTTGGTCGTGCAAACAATGAGATTGAGGTGGCTGTCATTAAAGTCTCAGTCATGAATCACAAGAATCAGAAATCTGGAGGTGGACTGAATGAAAACATAGATAAATATTCAATATGCAGCAGACTGAAAAGAGTAAACTGGACCAGACTGGTAAAGCTTACAGAAGAGAAGTTTCCCATCTGAGCGGAATGCCTCAGCCTAGCAATGAATACTGTTGAAAATCATAAAATGGACCATTAATCCATTTTCATGATAAAAAAATGTAAAAAAGAATTAGTACAGCAGTGAGCCATTATTATTAAAATATTAAGTATGCTGCCATGCATGCACTTTTGAAGTCAGTATTTTTTATGTTTGCTCTGAATCAAAGTGTAGCCATCCCACTTTCAAGCAAGAGTGGTGCAAGGTATCATGTGAAGCCCTGATTTTCCTCCCCCAAATGCGGCATCATTTCTGGTACAGTTTGAAGGACCCACAGGTACTGTAAAACAATTTCACCACGTTACAAACAGTGCAGAACTCTTCTTCCCTCAGAAACATGACAAAATTAATCAGGCCCCCTTGATTTCTCCTGATGAAGTTCAGGTGCCTCATTGGGGTGATTAAATCAGGTTCCTTTCCTCTGCAGTTAGGCTTGCCCTTTGGAACTGTTCGTTTCCTTTCATCAGCCATGAAGTGAGTAACCGCAGGTGTGCTCCTAACTGAGGTGGGAAGAGCCTAAGCCAAGGCTAGCCAGAAATCTATGGACTGGAATGACTTACAACTAATAGCAGCTGAAGTGTTGCAGGCAAACAAAACTCCTGGTGCTGTTTGTCCTATCTCAAATCACATTTGCTATGTAGTGTTCCTGTGTTGCTTGGAATAGGGCAGAGAGATGCTTGTCAGGCACAAATTACCTTTATCTGATATGAAGGCACTTTTCTATTTGTTTACACTTTTCAAATGCTGATTTAACAAAGCTTTACAATAAGCCCTCCAAAAGATTTAGTGCTACCTTTTCCAAACAAAGGCAGGGTAAAGCTAACCCTTTGGGCTGACACTGAAGTTATCCTTGCAATCCCCTGTGTTACATGAGTAGTTCATATACAACAGATGATGCTGATCTGAAATCAGGCTTGGTGTGCTGGCTGTAGCTGTATTATTCCCACATGGGAAACTGATGGTTTTTTTCAATTGTATCCAGCAAATTTCGCTTTCCTTTGAGGCATAATATATTTTCTTCTCCCCTCCCCTCCTTCCTCATGTTGTATTTCTCAAGCATATTTTGAATAAACAGAGGAAATAAGAAGGGAAAAGCCAGTCTTTCTCATTGTCCAATTTTCTGTGCATCTAAACCAGATACATAAACTTCAAACAATTAGCAATAACTAATTTTTATTTACTGAATTATTTTTTTCCTGACAGCTGATTTTGAGTGTGATCAGTGTATTAATTACTCAGATTTATTAGTTTTACTGATATTTGGCACTGATTTTCTTGGCTGTTTGCCACAGAACACATCTGACTGAATGTCTACATTTGTACAGTGTTGCTGTTACAAGGTAAATTGAGACCTTTTAAGGATGAAACTCAAATCAACTCCTAGTATTAAGCAGAGATTAGAAAAGTAGCCCACTTGCTCTGACTTTTAGTGAAACAAGGCAATTCCCAAGATGAAAACCTTCAATCTGTCAAAGTTTTCTCGACGGTAAAAACCAACAACTTAAGAAACTATTTCCCTTCTCATCATGGAGAAAAATAATATTTCTTTTGAACCTACCATTTTCTGATCATCTTGTCTGTTGAGAATGTCCATATCCATAGTGCTTGTTTTCTAGCATAAGCGCTCTTAAACTAGCTGTTCTTCCCCTGACGATCACTGTTTAAGTGGCGCTGCTCTCCCCGGGCTAGCTGTATTGATGAAGAGCCAGAATTTGATGGTGATACACACCAGGACAAAGCATTGTTCTGCAAAATCTGGCTGATAAATCTGGCCGATGCCAAGCCCAAATGTAAAAGTAGAAGGATTTGGCTTCATAAAGAGTAATTCTTCTGAAACTCCCCTCAAAATTCTCCAATGCTTTACATATGGAGAAAAGTTAATAAATGGTAATAAAAGAAATGAAATGACTCACTTTAATTTCCTCACGTAACTGAATAATGTTTCCTTAAGGCAGTAATTATCATATTGAATTCACAAAGTTATTTTCAGAGCACTGGACGCAAATGTCAACAACAGAATAATAAAACTGAACACTGTGAACACCTTGCTAACCATCTGTAAACCAATTTTCAAAGAGAAAATCACATCAGTAGAATATTTGACCCATACAGGATCTTGCAGATGTTTTACTATAGCCTTTGGGATCTACCTCATTTCAAGGTCTATATAGTAGAAACAAATTGTGCATTTACACAGTGAAAGTCTAACTGAATTCCCATAAGAATCTTCAAAGGCTTTTATGTTTGACCAGGCGCTGTGTTCTGCTACTTTGGCACAGAGGTATTAACAATGACTTGTTAATAGTAATGGAACTGTACCTTCTCCATATGGGTTCCAACAGTTACAGCCATATCATCTGTCCATATTTAAAAGCCCCACCTTAAAAAGATGATAAATGAGACCAACTTGACCTGGCCTTAGACCAAGTCATGGATTAAACAATTTCTTTCAGCTCAATCGGTACTTTATTGAGGAAACCTGCTAAGTAAAAGCTATTCAGTTACAGTGCTTAGCTATCAAAAGAGTGCATGGAATTTAAAAAACACTGACAGAGTGCCAGCCAGACCCTGAGTTACCAAGAGGACAGAGACCGGATGCACAAGACTCAAACAAGAGCGAACCTTTTCTGGGTTCCTTGTTTCCAGCAGTATATACATCTCTGACACATGAAACCTCTTAAAACGTTGTGCTCTTTTTCTACAGCAAAAATGTCAGCATGTTTGTTCGTGTATTTATGCATATACATGCACAGGGGGAATTTTTAGAATATTTTGTGTGCCTACCATACATTAATGTTAAACATAAGCAGCCTTAAAGGAATAGATGTTGATAAGTGCAAGGCACCAACTGCAGTTTTTAAAGTGAAACACACTAACACCTAATGGAAATGAAGTTTCTATGTTTCATTTATTAATTACTGTTTTGCAATTCTGGCTTTTAGGATGCTTTAAGTTAGTTGAGAGGTTTCCATTGCAAGCTGATGTTAGCCTTCTTTTAGAAGGTAATGCACCACCACTTCAGGTCAGTGCTGCAAATAGTATGTTCCTTCTTCTGACAATGGGTTCAAAGGGAAGTTTAAAAACCGTAAAAACTGGTGATAAATATTAATGTGCTACTGTAACCGCAGAGGAGTTTCATTCAATTTTTGTCTCTGTCTTGACACATGAGGGTTTATCACATGTACAAAATGTCTTTTTCTTTTTAATTGCCACTAGTTTTTTGCTTCGATGGTACCTTCTGCTGTCTAGTGAGTTTATTCTTTCACACATTATTGTACTTGTTCACTGCAAAGAATCTGTATTGCTAATTTAATTAAATAAACAACAAAAGAAAGAGCAAAGTAGAGACTAAGGGAGCACACAGGATGTCTCTCATTACAGCTGGTCTAATATGACGCTCAGTATTGCCATCGCAACACCACCAGAGGAGATCGAGGGTAGGCTGGAGCCTCCTCCTGTTGATCATGACCAATGGGTTCCTAATGCAGAACCAGCACTTCAAGGATGTGATTTCCATCGTTTGTTTAGAAAAAATAAAACCCCAGGCCTTACCCTAGTTTAATGTTATGAAGTGCTGTGTAAATGAAGTCAGCACAAAATTGTTCATCTGAATGGAACATTTTTTAAGAAAAAGTTTGCTCATTGTTCAGGTTTGTACCTCTTTATGATCAATTAGAAAAACTAATTTTACTGATTTTTTTTAATGAATTCACTAGCAAAAATATTATTAAATATAAAAACAAACCAAAGCAAAAAAAAACAACTTTTGGAAGATTGTTGGAAAGGTTTTGCTGTGAAGAGACTATGATCATTCTCAGTCTCGCAAAATGGAAATTACTTCAATATTTAAAATATTTTTCTGATAAGCTATAATTAGGTTCTACACTTCCTTTTATAATTTTTCTCAGAATTTGCATTTCCATTATGAATCTGTTAATTAAGAGAATTATGAGTTATCCTAGCCTAGATTTCTGCCCTACCTTTGAAGTTCTGAACCAGGAATATTTCACAACTTGTAGTTACTATTTGTTGTTCTTAGTAATGTACCAATATTAGTATTAGATTTTTTTTTAATCCATAAAAAATGTTGAGGTGAATATGAGATACCTGATCAATATTATAAAAGAAGAAAAAAAAAAAGGTCTCTGCTGAATGGAAACCATTTCCAGTGATATGAAGGACAAGAAGGTATTGAGAGTAATTTGCATTGATTTATAAAACAGAAATCATGTTTCAACAACCTGACAACCTTCTACAATGAGATAACTGGTTTGGTGGATGAGCAGAGAGCAGTCGATACTGTTTATCTTGAATTAAGCAAGGCTTTTGCCACTTGTTCCCACATTACTCTCATAGACAAGCTGATGAAGTATGGGCTATGTAAGTGGACAGTGAAGTTGACTGAATGCAGCATGATGCCCAGCTGGAGGCCAGTGGTGTACCGCACTGGTCAATACTGAGGCTGATGGTGTTGGTTGGATGGTGTGTCAGAGTGCACTTTCAGCAAATTTGTGAATGATAGAAAACTTGTTGGAGTGGTACACCAGATGGCTGTGGTACTATTCACAAGGGTATCAGTAAACTGGAGAAATGGGCTGCAAGAATCTCACAGAGTGAAACAAAGGGAAATGCAAAGTCCTGCTCCCGGGCAGGAACAACTGCAGCCGTTGGTGCAGGCTGAGGTCCAACCAGCTGGAATGCAGCTTTACAGAGAAAGCCCTAGAGGTCCTGGGGGGACATTAAATTGAACATCAGCCAGCAATATATTAGGAAGGGTGTTGCCAGCGGATAGGGGGATGTGATTCTTCTTTTCTACTTAGTACTGGTGAGGCCATGTCTGGGGTGCTGTCCCCAGTTGTGGACTCCCCTATTCAGAGGGTAGTATCATAAAGTGAAAAGCTATCCAATCTTTAAAAAGATGCTGTGGGTGTCAAGATGGCTTGAATTGTTTATTTTTGGGCAAAGCAAATAAGGTTAGTCAAAAAGGAAGGTGTCTAACTGATGCTCGTTTGTGACATTGAAAATATGTTCCCGCAACAGTTTTTGTTCCAAAATCCAGAGATTTAGATGTCCACTTCATACCACTTAAATATCATCCCTTAAAATAATCATTGCAAAGATTCCATTAAAAGTCCTCAAACTGTGGAGCATCGTTTAGCCCTGCTGTGCTGTGAGTATTACCTGGCAATGAAAAGATAGAACTTGCGACCTAAATATTAACCCATCTTCTATTTATTTAGCCTTGGAAAAAGTAATTCTATATCAGACAAACAAAACAAAAAAGAAAAGAAAATAGGAATTTAAAACTGTAGCACTGGTAGGGTGGTTTCAAATTATGTTTAGTTTGCTCAATGATCAGAGACTTAATTTCATGTTTGTAAACTGATATTGTAGTATAATGCAGGGCATAAGTATATTTACCTGCTGTACTCTTTAGTGAATCGCATCTGTACCTTTGTAATCTGAAAATGTAAAAATCTGACCATGAACAACAAAAATAAGATCTGTAAGAAATTAAATTTACCTTCCATCTGAATAATGGAAATTCTCTGAAGGTGCTTGGTAAGTGAAGGAATTCATAGTTGTTAAATTACGTATGTATCAACTGCAGTCCATGGTTGACAAGCCATATTCCAGTCCATAAGTAACAGCATCCAGAAATATCCCATGTTGATCTGTATTCTGTTAGGGAAGGTCAGTCAAGGCAAAGCCAGTTCCCAGATTCCTGATCAGGAAAAACTGAAAGAAAGACTCCTTACCTCTGTCTCCGTAACCAAGCCTTACTTTAGTGTTTGATGTCACAGTCCAAATCACTTTTGGTTTAACAAACTCGGATCTGCTGCTTCTTTCCATTTTGGAAAGCACCTTAGACTCTCTTAAAAAGTGAAATATTATTTGTATAGTTGTTGGAAATATGTGTGTGAATGAGAAAGGATTTTCAAGGCTTTAATATCTTTTTCCCCTCTTGTTAATGGGACTCATACTCCATGATACAAAGAAATCCCCAGGAAACCTAGCTTTTCATGATGTCTGGCAAACCTCCAGAATGTTTCAGCTTCTTTACAACAAGAAATAAGCTTTCTGATGAAACCCATCTTTTTGGATATGGAAAGGAGTTTCTGTCACAAAAATCTGCTCTTCCCTCCAAGACAGGAAATACAGGAATATACTGTTCCCTCCAAGATAGATTAGTTCCATAGTTATTACTTCCAGTTTTATTATTAATAAGGCATGATACTGATCATCTTCTTGTCTTATTTAAACAAGATGGTCATACAGTTCTTTCTAGTAGAGGGTTGTGCTCTTTTTAATACGTAGAATCTGTTTCTTGAACTCTTATTTATTTAAATTCTCAAACACTGCATTCTGTTTTAAGCTGTCATCTAATACCATTCCTTGGGAGAATTCTTGCAAGGATTCTATCCCATTCAGTCACCTGAAAGAAGTAACAGAAAGAGCCAGGCCTGAAAAAACATCCCTCCAAATGACCACATATCTGGGAATGGAAACATCTTTAAAGGATGTCTGGAAACTGAGTTCAGTTCTTTTCTAGAATTATAAGGGATCTATTTAGCCTGTAAGGCGCAGCCTAGTGAAACATGAAGTTCAAAATGCAACGCCACAGCAGGAGCAAATGACAGTGCATCTGGATTTGGAGGAGTGTAGATGAAAGCTATCGTTTCTACCATTTGAGCAATGATGTGGGGTCTGTAGAGTTTTGGACTGTAATGATCCAGATGATAGGCTGGATTCTATTTCAGTGCAGTCTGGAGATGCAGAGAAGAAGGTCTCAAACTGCAGATTCCTGGTTTTGGATATTACTGCTGAACTGTTACTTCCCTGCATTTGTGAAGTGTGTGAGATACCAGTGAAGAATATAGAGATGCATTCTTCCTTGCCATCTCTATTGACCTATATTAAATCAATCTTGTTGTGCTCCCATTTTACCTCAGTGGTTATAATGTTGTAAGTAGTTATAAATTTTATTAAGCAACTACAAGTAGTGTGAGGTTTTATACTCAAATTTGATCTGTTAGTACTATTCTAATTATTTCTTTTACAATGCAATCAAAGGGCTCTTCCTGTCCTAGTAAATTCTGACATGCTACCTCTAGCAATACTCTGGCCGTTATGTGACATGTGTTTGATAAACAATGTGGATTGGTTACTCTGGCAGTTGACACAATGCACAGATTAGAGTCTACTCTTGAGTTGCTGCTTGCATGGGATTACCGTTCAGTCTGGACTGTCAGTATCCTAAGCCTCTTTCTGATTTTTTTTTTTAATTGGATATGTCAGAAAGATTTAATAGCACCGATGTCCAAAGGGGATTTTCTTGCAAAACCAGGCCTGAACTTCTGAGTGTTTCTAACTGTCTTAAATTCAAATAATTTCTCAAGTTCTCTTAGGAAGCATACGGTTCCAGTGTGAGGTAATTGTTTTCCATCTGGACACTGTCTGGTGGTGGTATTTGCTGTAGTCATAAGTAAATAAATGAAAGAGTCAAATAAATGAACACACATCTGTAAATAATTTATTTGCTGATTGATGGGTGGTAAATAAACTCTAGCTTCTTTCTTTGGCTAGATTAACAATCGAAATTGTGGTGTGAGATATACACCAGCATGCAAAAGTCTGAAGTTCAAAGGCAGAATATGAGAAAGCCTCTAGGGACACCCAGAAACACCAAAGAAGTGGCAGACAAATTCCAGTTAATGCTGCCTCTGACCTCAGCAAGCCCCTAACCGAAACTCTTTAAAGCAAGCTAAAGCCTTTCTTGAAATCCTGCTCTGGTTGTCTATCTGACCTCTGTTTTGATCAGCTTTCTGTAGCCAGTCTTTCAAAGAGAAGAGTGGTATGGAGACCCAGAAGTTCACTTTAAAAAATGATGATTCTGTCAAAGACAGGCAGGAATAAACAAATCAGAGAAGGAAGAAAGCATGAAAAGAGGCTGTGGTTGTGGCTCTGTGGAGACTTGCCAGACTCAACTCAGTGTTTTCACTTGTTCAAGGTGATATTTTTCCTTTCCCTTCTTTGCCCATGTGAGCTCTCAGCAAGGCAGAAATTATCACATGAACCTTCTTATTAGTCTGATTAATATGCACTTTCACACAAAGTTGAGTGTTTCTTCTGAATAAGTTAATCTATTTATTGCTAAGGTTCAATATAAAAAAAGGAGACTATCAGAATTGTGTGAATGGGCAGCCTTGTATCCTCCAAATACTTCAAACCCATCTTTGGAGCACTTGCAGTGAATTAGGGAAAATGCCTGTGAAAAACGACTTTTTAGCTTGAGCATTTGTACACTTACTGAACTGAATTTCAAACAGGACTCATTCAGATGTCAGACTCTTGCAATTAAAAACTGTGCTTGGCTAGCTACTTAGTTATTACACACTTTATGGTGTGAGCTGCAAATTAGCTACTCAAAGTCCACAGTTCAAAGGATTTGCAGGCCTAGAATTATTCACTGAACAAGATTGTGAATAATTTCAAATAATGAATAAATTCAATATACTTTTTGTTCTGTCCATGCATAGCCTCTGAAGAGGGAGAGAATAAAAAGAGGAAATCAATCAGATAAATTATTCATCGAGAATTATTTGTTCAGCTCTAATGCTTATGTACTTAGACAATATTTTCATTGGAACAGACTCTGAAGAGCTCTTCAGACTGCATATATCTCAGCCACAATTCATCTGTAAAAGGTTTTGAGGTTCTTGTTAAATGCGGATGCCTAAACCTACCAAACCTTGTAGGCAGTAGGATTTATCTGATTTCATATCCAAGTTCTTGACTAAGTTAAGCAACTCCAAGAATTACTTAGCAGGAATTGTTTTGTGGAAGAATTTCTTTGTCCTTGCTGTTTCTCATTTGGAAACAACCTTAAGTGATCATCCCAGCTCTGCTTGCTGCTGTCTGTGTCTGATTTGGCTAGTATCAGTCCAGTGTGGCAACCTACGTTTCCTTTCAGGAATTAATCCTTTTCATCATGTAGTTAAGGAAGATCATCATCAGTAAATATACCCCTATTGTGAAGAGCTACCTTTCTGTACTAATTGTCGTTATTGGAAAGGAAACTAAGATCAAGGAGTTCAGTGACACATACTGCTCAGATTAACATACTAAGCACCAAATACAGCTCTCCCTAAAACATGTTTTGGTTGTTAAAATAGCTTGCTACAACAGTAACAGACTTTGCTGTTTGTCTGCTACTCAGTCAATGCTGCATCTCTTAAAAAACAGGCTGAGTCTGGAAGAGGATGTATTTTTCCTGTTTAGGGTAACCACATCTCTTTTAATATGAGTATCTTTATTGCTCCACTGGGTCAGTGAGACCATGCAGCCTCTGTTCCATCTAAATACAATGAGAGAATAGCAAATAAACCAGTGGATCTTGGGCACTGAAAAGGGAAGAACATTAGATAATGTAGAACAGATATTTGCTCTCATGCTAATGACTTTTTAAGTAACCAAGAAGTTTTGTTGTTCTTCCTTCTGTCAAGAAGTATTCTGTTGCATTCTGCTTTATTTCTGAAAGCCAAAGAATTGTCTGTCCAAAGGGACAATTCAGGTAACTGTTCAATAATGAAATAAATGAATGAAGTAAAGCTTCTTCATCTTGCAAGAAAATAAGATAGAAGTTTTGTCTTGCATATGACATTCTTGTTAAATCCTTGCTGATTGGGAGCTGGAAAGTTATGTTGGCCTTAGCTCTGCTGTTGACCTACCACTGGCCATTGATCAAATCACTTAAGTTCTTTTTATACTATCACGAGATGTTATGTTAACATTTTTCACTTATGTTGATAGAAGAATTTGGGAGAAGGATTATCTTTTATTTCATAATCTCGAGTGGGGTCTCAATGTGGTACTATAATAGACTTAATAAATAATACTTGACAGCAATCTGAAGATGGAGGTATGGAAGGAAATGAGGCATAACTTTTGAATAACTGTTAATTCAAATATCAGAGATGCAAAGGAAATCACAAGGTAAAGTCAAACTTTGTTTCTCAGGGCAATTCCATGATCTATGTGACAACAACAAATGCAGTAAAGCATATCTCCATGGTTTTTCAGACCAAAATGCATGATGTAAAGATCTTTTTCCATGAAGTCAGTAGTCCAATTATCACTTCTTGTCACTTTTTGTCACTTTCGAAGGTTCTTTATTTGATACCTTTTATATTGCTTAAGTTACCTATTGGCTCCTTATGAATCTTCATTTCATGAAAGACCTGCTTGCAATCCAGACAGATTGCCTGGACAATATATTATGAAATAAATTTTTCCCTTATTTGGTTGAGAATATTTAGAAAAAAATATATTTTTTAAATACTTTATTTTCCTATTGTTTCTTTCTCCTATTTTTGCCATTCAGTGTACTGTGTTGATTTCTTTTATTCCATTAAAAGAAAAAACCAAACCTAACCTAGATTTGCAAAAGTTGAAAAAATGGAGAAACAAACTTTTAAATTGTGTGATTTCCTGCAAACTGAAAAGGGGTGAGTTTCCTATTAAATATTCAGTAAAATGTCTTTTTTTTTTTTTTTTTTTTTTTTTTAATGAAACGGCACATGCGATAGCACTTAGGTTGTGCTAATATTATTGTGAGGTCATTGTGGGGACCTCTATCTGTTTCAATATAGTTGACAAAACTGTAGTCATGTCCATTCAACAAGCCTTAGGTCATGTTAATAAGTAATAAACTGCACTCAGGTATACAAGGATTTTAAATGAAATCAGATCTAAAGTTCTCCAACTGTCCATCAGGCATTTAACAAACACTTTCTTCTTCCTTGTTCTGGCCAGAACGTTTTCCACTTTTTGCATTTCTACCATTTTCCAAATGACAAATTGGAAGTGTAGACAGCTCCATGAGTGATGCATGGGAATCCTCTGGTTTAGTCTGCACACATAGTGTGTGACTGTTTCACTCTGCTTCACTGAGGCTATTTCTGTGTTCCATCTAGGAAAAAGAAAAAAGGCAAGCAAAAGATAACACAGGACACTTTAAACTAGAATAGGTCGATTCAAAAAACTTACTAAGATGCAGTTAAGGCTCTGTAGTTGCTGCATACAGTATTCAGCAGAGAGCTGGTATGCTGGAATGGGTCTTTCTTCTCTTTCCCTTGGTATCACTCTAAGTGCCTGAGGAACACCATGAGCAGCAGACAGCTTCAAAAATACTTGAACGAATTTGATTAATTTTGCCAAGTGTTGCAAATGCCTGAAGTTGCCAATTAGCTTTTTATTACTGTGTCGTCTTGTCAACAGATAAACTGTTTGAACAGATTGATTTTAGTTTAGTAATGGTCTGTAGGGTGAGAGAGCAGGCCATTTGCAGGGGACTCATGCTGGAGGATGCGGTGAGCTTAGAGCTGTGTGTGGCTCACCTTGGAGGAGCAAGTGCATGACATTTGCACTGTTGCCAGCCTTGTAGCTACCCTTGACCTCTCTGTCTTGCCAGCAGATTGTTAGTGCTTCTGTTATCAGGAGGCATCTGTGACTGAAGAAGAGATTCCAGGAGAATGACCGCAAATGACCTAGTTCCATAGCATACACTTGGCTGATGTCAAACGACTTCTGTTGGATCTGGGTCCTCAAATGGAAATTGTTTGTGTTTTGACTCCTTCTTGTTGATATCTGAGGTAGAATCAATGTTTTGCCTGAATCAGACACACTGGTTGATGACACAAAATTAAGATCTCTGGTGCTGTTCTAATTCTAATCACTCATTCAAAATATTGTTAAGAAAGTTTAAAATATAGCTTATGATTGCTGTACTCAATTATTTGCTTTAGAATTATATTCCAGCTGCTATGACGCCATTGAAACATTGAAAAATGTTCTTTGTGTGTGGCCCTGCAAGAGCATTTTTATACTAGAATTAGATATTTTCTGTGAAAAGATTATGAAGGTATTTGGGAGATGAATGAAAAAGAAGGCTATTTATATTTTAACATTTTGGCAGTTTGGTCAATGTAGATGAAGCTTGTTTATAATCAACTGAAAGAAGAAATCCAATATTACACAGAGCAAATCCTCTAGGAACAAAATTGAGGAAACAAACCCACCCTTACTTTAAATTAAAATGCAAAAAAGGTCAAAAGTTGTTTGTCAGAGACTCAGGAAAAAGACAACAAAAATGTATTTTTAAATCTACCTTGGGAAATTAATACCGAGGTAATTTTCAGGCTTGGGTTAGAAACATGGCACTTTGTCATTTTAGAATAAACACCAAAAACAGATGCCACAATTTCATAAAATAAACATGCAGTGAAAGGGTAACACAGACATTAGCAGCAAACTGAGACAGTAGCCAATACAGTATGATGAGAAGAAATACTCAGTATGGTGTGATGTGCGATAGAAGCCATTAGCCATATGGTACAGTGTGAAGAGGGCCTCTGTGACTAAGTAACAGTTGTATGTTATGTGGTTTATAAAATAATTATGCAATGGCAAGCAACTCTTTTATAATTATTGGCAGTTTCAAAATATTTCTGCTAATCTGGAGGCATTTACTCAGTTGATGGATGCAGGCAGTCTGCTTCCTGTATCCCTTTGTTTGTAGATTGTGTAGTGTATCGTCCTGCTAAAGGCACTGACCATTTATGGTCTCTCTCACTAGAGACTGTATTCGTTTCTCTTTTTCTGAAATACCAGGGAATATCCACATAATACACCATGGCTTGCTTGGACACCTGCCAAGGAAGGACCCAGTCACTAACTTTCCATTAGTCACTGGCACACTGTTTTTACCCTTCCTTTTTTCATTGCATCTCTGAAAATTGAAAGTGTATCACTGGAAGACCTTAGTCCTCTGCCACTCTGGATGTCATCAGGGAATGATAATTTCAGCAGATTCCTAGGTTTTAGATTTTTTATGTTGTTTTTTTTCAGGCTTATATGAGAGTCTACAAAACTACCAGCAACTGAAGAACATCAAATAAATATCCCTAGCTTAAACAGTAAGAAAACAGCACTAATTTCCTTTTCCTTTTCTACTGCTCCTCAAGCAAGCATATGGAAGACAAGTGCCTGTTGGATATTTGTAAAGTGCAGCTCTTTTGCTTTGAAATGGGAGTAAAGTAATAAAGAAATTAGGTTTTGGGGAACCTTTTCAGCTGCAAAATCTGATAATAAGTGAGACTTGGCATGCAGGTTAGCTAGAGGTGCCCACCTCCTGGCTGCTCAGCTCCAGCATGGGAAGGTGAGAGGTTATGTAAATCCTCCATTTCCTATGACCCTTCAATACATAAAGCAACTGAATAGGAGTAAGGTAGGGACATGGGACTGAACAGCACCAGCTGGGACATCAAACCTAATCCCCAGAAGCGAAGCATAGATGCGCATCTTGAAGAGGTCCACAAAACATCTCTTCCTATCCCTTTGACACGTGCTGCAGGCCACAAAGCACTTCCCAGCTTCCCCCAGTAAACTTTAGATCTACCGTAAAAGACCAAAAGCCCCAATTGTAAAATACGACAGGAAGAGCACAGGGGAGATCAAGGGCATTGCCAGTATAATGGTCTTTGAACATCCTCTGTCTGTCACACCCACATGGGTCAGCTCTTGCTCAGTCCTGGAGACAGTACAGATCAAACATGCTTTTTATTATATGCATCTGGTATATTGCTGTGAGTGCTCTAGAATAGCACATGTATAATTTCACTGTAGTAGGTAAGTCTGCCATCTAAGATTTCACTTTTGGAGTGGTTACTCAATGTTTTCATGGTGCAAATAGGTGATGCGAGCTATAAATATTGAACTAGCCTCACAGCAAGGACATGTCATTAGAAATCATGGAAACTAAATCTGCCATCTATGAGGTTTCTGAGAAGACTACAGTGCACTAAACTAAACATTTGACCTATATGGAAGCAATGTAGGTGTAAATTTTTTGCTCTGACTGAAAACATTTTCAAAGACTGCAATCCAATGATGTGCCATTGACCACATTTTAAAAACTGGGAATGAATGTGCTGTTAAGTACAATGCAAGGATATACATAGGAAATTGTAATACGCAGAATATCACACACATACATATATACGTGTATTGTCGTGGTTTAAGCTTCTCAGCCACGCACAGTTTTGCTCACTCACTCACTTCCCCCTCTTTCTTCCCTCCGCTCCTGGAGGGATGGGAAGGAGAATCGAAAGAATGCAACTCCCACAGGTTGAGATAAGAACAGTCCAGCAACTAAGGTGTAACACAAACCACCACTGCTACCACCAATAATAATAATGACAAGAGAAAAAATACAAGGGAAGAGTTTTTCTTCCCCCCCACTCCAAGGGGGGGGGAGGAATGGGAAGAAGAATCGAAAGAACGCAACTCCCACGGGTCAAGACAAGAATAGCCCAGCAACCAAGGTACAACACAAACCACTGCCACCACCACCAATAATAATAATAACAAGAGAAATACAAGGGAAGAGGATAGAACTGCTCACCACCTGACGACTGAGCTGTGAACTAAACCAAACACTCTTCCGGTTCCGGCCCCCAGTTTTTTTTTACATCCTGGGCATGACGTGCTGTGGCATGGAATAACCTCTTTGGTCAGTTTGGATCAGGTGTCCTGTCTCTGCTTCCCCCAGCTTCCCCCCCTCCCTGGCAGAGCATGAGACTCAGAAGGTCCTTGGTCAGACCAAAACATTCTAAGCTGTAACTATAAACATCGGTGTTATCAGTGCTGTTCCCAGACCGAAAGTCGAAAACACAGCACTGCACCGGCTACTATGAAGGAGAAAAAATTGGCTGCTGCTGCTGAACCCATGACAGTGTATATACATACTTTTTCTTATGAGAAAAATGTGATTGTTCATCGATGAAAGCAGCTGGCATGACTGATGAACCAGTGATTTTATTTTATCTGGTATTACTAGTGAAGATACCACTTTCATTTTTGCCTGGCATTTGTAGTGTAAATGAGGAGCAACCTATCGTAAAATGATGCTACTGAGATCAAAGGAAGTAATTCTTGCTACCAAGCTAAAATCATTCTGGGGAAATGTTTTTGATTATGGTTAATGATGTAATCAAGCCAGTAAACTGCCTAGAAGTTGGAGTTGCAGCAGGCGTAAAGCCTGCCCATTACAAAGCACCTAATTGACAATAATACAGAGGGAAAAAAAGGTGTGATGTAGCAAACAAGATGCCAGTTAAATGTTTACTCTAATGGCATACAAAACTGGACAGGTTTGATTAGAATACTTATGCCTATCTTCTTAAGAGGAGAATACTGAACGGCTGAGGGTTTAGCACAGAAAAAAACCAAAAAGCCAAAGGTGGAGAGCAAAACCAGAAAAGGTAATTTTTAACATCTTTGATTTCATTCTTTAAAGACCAATTACTTTCCTGTCCCCTGTGGGAGAAAAACATTCTTCTTCTTAATAGCAGAATCATTCTAAGACTTCTATGATTCATTTTATATTTAGCAGATTACAGTTTTGGAGTCATCAGTAGGAGGGAACCCAGCAAACTGACAGACCTGAAATCACGTCCTTTGATTGTAATTGACGGGGAAAGCGTTTAAGGTAAAGAAAAAAAATATTTTATTCATCTTTGATTACACTGTGATGTGATTTGGTGACATAATACAGCTGTGAACTGAGGCAAGAAAGGGAATAATTCCTCCTTGAGGCTTTGACATGATGTAGCCCTTTAGTCTTCTTCAAACCAATGCCTCTAGCTACAATAGTCCTCTTGATGGAGTCTAGACAAATAGATATACAGACTGTTACAATTTAAAAGGCAAATAGGTTTAAAATAACGTTTCTCTAGGCCATGTATTTTCGTATTAAATGACTAAGCTGATACACATTTTTCTTTATCAAAATTAAATTTAGATAATCTGTTAAAATTATACATTGGATAAAAACTAATCCCTTCAGAAGTGTCTAAATAGGAATATGAAAAGAAACTACTTTTCACACCTACAAAACAACTGAATCAGAAGCACCTACTAGAAGTCAAAGGTGCATTTATCTAATTCACATGTAGAGGCTTTAAGTACTATGTATGCCTTGTAGATATCTTAACTTTCTTACTTTTTTCTTTGTATTTCATTCTCAAAATATCACTTTAATATTCTTAACAATTTATTGTATCAGGATCTTCAAAAGGACTTAACAGCAGCTGGTTTACAAAACCCGTGGGCATCTGTAAGAGTTCAAACTTTCTGTCAGGAATAATATTAAAAAAATAGAAAGATAGTACAATGAAAATTTAATCACCAAATTTTAGCTACCATAGGTGTGTAATTTCAGATAGCCTCTCTATGTGCTCCTGAAGAGTGAGTCTGGCTTACATCAGTTACCTAACTTGGATTAACTTGGTGGGCTTAGACTGGGCATCCAAAGTGATATTTGAGAAGTCCCATGAACCCAGTTATTATGAAGTTTTTCAGAATGAAATTCCAGAAGTTTAAAATATCTTACTCTTTACTGAAATATTTCCTTACAACTAAAAGATGTGGGTAATAATTAAGAGATCACGCATTTAATCATTACAAAATGTGTTGCTCAATTCCAAAAGGAAAGTGCATTTTCATGATCATGATCAATTCTTGCTAATGATTGGGTTCCGTCTAGCACACTGGGTTTTTAGACATCAGCAGTTAACTTATGGGAATAAAGAAAATATTAAAAAATTCTGTCACATCTTCAGGATGTGTATTACACACAGTTTAAAGACAAGTGATTTGGTAGTCTTCACAAATACTTTCTAATGAAACTGCAAATTCAGTAGCTCCCACAGAATCTAATATTTTTTATTCATGCTGCTTTACAATTGTTTTTAAAAGCTATTTTTCTAAAATACTTTGCAAAAGCCTTTCTGTTGTGTAGTTTGAGCTACTATGTGTGGTTATGAAAACTAACATAAAGCATACATACAAAAGAATAATGTTATAATAAGAAAAAACAAAGTTTGTGATCAAAGTTAACCATCATCTTAATTTCTTTTTGAATCTGTAATGAACTTTTCTGTATCCCTGTTCTTTTCCTTTTTGCAGTTATATGCAGAAAAATAGCCGTTTCATAGAAGAGCTTCAGTTGCATAGAAGAGCGTCATCACACAGTAGTACCAGCTGAGCAGTCTTCCCTAATCTCTTCCTTTTATAATTGTCACTATGTCTAAACCACAGTGACCAGTTCTGTAAATAAAATCATTCAGACTCTCTGCCCTATCTAGATAAATTGCTAAAGATTTTAAAGTTAATTCAAATAGTGATGACGAAACTAAACAAGTACCAGTAACTCAGACATAATCCATCAAAAAACAACTGGATACTATTAGGAATTGTACCTAGACATTAATTGTTCCATGTCTGATGGCCCAGTCAAATAAAATGCTGATATCTTTCCAGTGTTTTCTTCTCTGATGCAGAATGTTCAGAACTTCAGATGTATGATACTGTTAAGTCACCTGAAAAAAAAAAAAGAAAAAAGCAACTAACCTAGTTAGAAAGCTTCAGATGAGCTGAAAACTGTCATCATGACGAGAAACATGTAATGATCCACACAATTTAATCACAGTATTTAAGATTTATTAAAAGCAGGGTAATACCTGCATTGTGGAATGAACCCTTTAATGATCCCAGGTCTAGAAAAGGTAATTTAGTACAAAGGCTTGAATCCCTGCTTAGCTCTTCTACATTCAAAGTTAGAATTACCCATCCACCAGGATGATTGTGGAGTACACTGCTTGAGTTTGTTCTAGTCTTGAATAATTGTCAGTGTGCCATAGGAACAATATTCATGGCCTGCAAAACATTAGGAGGACAGGAAACTCTATCTATCCTGTTATGCAAATCAAATAAGCTGTTTGGTCACTGATATTACAGTTTCAAAATTCAGAGCCAAGTCCTTGTGGGAGTGGACTACAGGCTTGATACAAGTGTTACGACAATGAAAAAAAAAATCTAATAGTAGCATTTAATGACCAATACAGATTTTTTTATATTCACAAAGACCTGCATGATAATATATCTTGCAATGCTACACTCTACCTATTTTTATGAATAGGCTTGGACATTCTGGTTAGCACTCATGAAGGAAATTCCACTCAAAATGAGGTATATCTTTACTAATGCTATTGCGATATTTGGCAATTATATATAAAAGTAAGAAATACTGATTAAACTATATTAGCATAATTATCTATTGCATTTTTCACAGTCCATTTTTTATTTTATTTGCAGTGCAAAGAAAAAAAAAACAAAAAAAATTCAGATGAAATTTATAAAGTTATAGTTAAAGAAACATTATCCCTAAAATTACCATTTGAATGATAAGCAATTTTGGGAGTAATTATAGTGCACACTCTACATTCAATGCATTCTGATATATGGATAATTACTCCTGGTAATATGCGTTAGTTAGATTTTATAACAACAATAACAATTTATTGCAAAATTAATTCCTTGGCACAATTTAACATTTATTGATGTGAAGTCAAAGTGAATTGATTTTATTGCAGACCACTTGTGATACGCTTTCCCTATGCTCCTGCCCTAATTGGTTATTATAGGTCATTTTGGTATTTAGTTTTAAAAATAAATTAATTTGGTACCAAGGTGCATTTAGTAAAATGGCAAGATATTTACAGCTCATGTGGTTTTATTTGAATAAAAAATGGTAAGGTAATGCAATCATCTTTGGTTATAAAGTGAGGGATGAATTGAAAACATTTCTGAATCAGGTCAATGGTAGTGATGATTAGTGCATTGTTAATCAAGTTGCTGAGATTGCTATCAAAAGCTTTATCTCTTTCACTCAGACTGGTGAGAGGATCATGAATATTAAAGAGATTCAAATAGATCTGCACTCATGTAATATGGAGCACTACAAATGAAAAGGCTAAATGAACCCAGACTGTGACTTTATGCACTGATATATCTCTTAACTAAAGAGGAATGCCTAATCCATTTCTATACTTGTATTAGGCTACATACATTGGAAGCATACAAAGAGAAAGTATTTCACATACCATATTCATTTTATGGGCTAAGTACTTATTTACCACCCTATCAATGAGAATTAAAAATAGCTGTGAGAAAGGTTTTTTTTTTTTTTTTTTTAATTTTTGTAGAAGCTATAGCTACTATAGACAAAATTTTAATTTCTACAACATCAGTAAAAATCCAGGATAGTGCACTTGAAATCAGCAGCCTCAGCTCAATTACACTGCTCTTATTTTATGCCGATTTACCCAAAATTAGGATTTAGTCCGGTATATAGTTTAATTATACATCTGCAATGCACACTCATTTTAAATCTTAGAGAAGATATAAAAAATAATGTATGTAATCACAAATGGATGGTGAAAATGCGTGGACAGTGGAGGCCTGAAACCCGCAGACATGCAGGTACGTGCTTAACTGTGTGCTCCTGAGAAACTCCATGGAAGTTCAGGTGGATTGATCACGGAGACAAGGCTAAGTAGGTTCAGTTTTGCAGGTTCAAAGCCTTCACTAAAAGTAGTTCTTCATAATAAAATATATCCTTCAAAATAAAATATAAAGAACAAAAATCCCAGGTGGACAAAACAGAAGGAACCAAAATCCATCTTCATGATTATGCCTAATTCACAGCTAATATGTTAGAAAGGAGTTAAAATGGTAGCTGTCTTGCCATGGCAAGATACTGATTCTAGACTGAGTTCTTTTAAAGCTGGCTTAAGTAAGTGTTAAGGGTATTTAATTTTATATGTTTGTAGAGACTGTAGAGATACCTTTGCATTACAGCAGTCTGTAGTGTAAATGCATCTTGGTTTGTCTCAGATGTGCTTCTTTTCATGACTGCTACCTATAATACGTAAATCCTGATCAAAGTACTTTACAGAAAAGACATGTAAGTAAGGGTCAGTGAAGTAATAGCAATACAGTTTTAGTTGTCTTGGTAGCTTTCTCTGCTGTTTTGTCAATGTACTGTGGCCATTGGTTAAAACACTGTTTGTAGTAATATATAGTTTAAATGATTTACATAGAATTTACTGAACTTTTACTAATGGAAGCAGCAGAAATATTGAAACTTTAAAGGTTCTTGCAGATAATCCTTGTTTTGTGCATACACCATGAAGACCAAACTGTTTTGGAGTGGATGAGTATATACAGACAAATTATATAGTGAGTGTGTGATTATATTCAAAATCATACAGTACTACACTAGTGGGGACTAATAAACAGCATAATAAACCTATTACTTTTCCTTTGTATTTCACATTCAACCATGGTTTCCTTTGCATAGGGTGTAAGAAATAAAATATATGGCACAGGAAATACCAGATGACAGCTTCTGAATCTGAAAATTTACCTTTTATCTGAGAGAAAAAAGCATGAAATACTTCACTAGCCAAAGCTAGTCTGTTAATTTATGTAGACCACCCTGAGCACACTGCAAGATGGAGACCACCAAAGTCCCTTGTTACAGTTAAACTGCAGTGAGACAGTCCCTTATCCATCCTTGCCTCACTCCTGTTTAGTCTCTTCCCAGCACAGAAGCATGCCATTAATGACCTCTCTGCCTTCTGAAGCAGTTTTGCCACGCTCAAACATTGTGCTGTGTAAACACATTCCAGAGTCTAAAAGTAAACATATTAAAAAGCCCCACAGCTCTCTCATCATCTTGACATCAGGAGTTTTTACATTTTATTCTGAGGGAAGACCGTGTTAAGGAAGGCAATTTTATACTTTGATCTGAAAAAACTGGGATTCCCAGAAGAGTTCATGTCTTTGAGGAAGGAGATACATCACTGTGGGTGAGTGCTCAGGAGAGATTTATCTTCCATAGTCCTAACTCCATTTTTTATCTTTGAGTCTAGAAAGCTCAGTGGACTGGAGATCTCCTGGGATGTCATCCATGGTAGCTTAGCCTATTCTGATGGTTGGCTTTGACCATGAGGAGTAAGGGCCTTATTATAACCAGATATTCAGTGAAGAGGCAGACAGACATCATGGTAGCTTGCCTTATTAAGTGAGCTTCTGCATTTTAAGCTGCTGGAACTCTTCAGGTAACCTCTTCATTGGCAAAGCTGGTGTAACACCAGAGCCTTCAATGAATTTGCTCTTATGTTTGCCATGGCTAGAGGTAGCCCAAAGCACATAAACTTCCTTTCCATAAATTTGAATTCTGGATCTGCTGATACGCTTACCCCATCCAGCTGGGCCTCGTTCATCTTCATTGCCTCCCTGTCACCTAGCAGACTCAGCTGTAATTGTGGCAAAGCTTTGTCACCTGCACCTGAACCTTGAAAAAAAACAGATACTTAAAAATGAATCAATTAAAAGATGAAAATAAAATGCAGCAAGTTTTGTACACGTAAGATGCATTTCAGGGAGTGATACAAATTTACTACACAATAAAAAGCAGACACAAATGCAGCTTTAACACCTGGGCTCAAACTTTTTCCATCCTTGCTGCTGGCTGTTAGCTAGCTGTCAACTGACTAAAGTCAGTCAGTCTCTCTGTCTTGCATCATCTTTGTTAATAGGAAATACTACAACAACAGTCCATGTAACTGCATGTGAGGAACTAGTGCTAAGTACTACTGTAAAGATAATAAAGTATAAATATATATAAAGAAATATATATTTATTTATATAAATAAATATAAATAAATTTAAATAAATAAATAAATATATATATTTATATATATATATAAATAAAAATTTGGGCCTGACTTATCCTGGCTCTTACTCAACAATTTAAATCCAGGTGAACTTTGCTAAAGATGGCAGGATTAAAGCAGCGTACATGAACGGGAGGAATAATGTCCCAAGTCTAGAACATGCTAAATTAACATTTATGTGCTATTCTGCCTGAAGAACACTTCTGGCTCCTAAGTGCTAAGGTATTTGAAGTCTTATTGCAAATCCACAGAGCAAGACATAGCTTGCATCTAATCAAAGAGTGGAAATAGTTGCTGAATACAGAAGCAGCAATATGCAAGGGGAGCAGGGAAGGAGGGAGCCTTTATGATAGTTCCTCAAGGCAGCCGTGACGATCTTGGGTGTTTCTGGTTAGCGCTGTGTTTTAGTGTATCATTATTTTAAATCAGCATGTTTCATATATCTGAACAGGAAAAAGCTTAAAAAACCCTCTCTGTCCTGCAGAGGATCCTTAAAAGATGAAGAACAGAACACTCATAAATCTAACCTGAGAGGGACTGCTAGTAGAAATAATGAAAGAAAAATCAAAGAGTGGCTAGAAAATCATGATAATGCTGGATCAGCTCTGAATCTATGCATTAATACATGCAACTGTTTGAAGTTTGTAAGAAAATATAAGTTCTGTAGTTATGCTTAGTATACAGATCATTAATCTAAAGATGTCTGAAGGAAGGGTGTTACCTTTGCCAATGATGTTCCCTCCTTCTACCCTTAAAATAAAGGGCTTAAGAAAAAAAGAAAAAAAAAAAAGTCTAAGTCAACCAGCAAGGTCATAGAATTAAACTCAAATTATTGTACCACTTTCAAAGCAATGCCCAGTGTTGCTAAACAAAGCATTTCACAAGATGTTGCACAATAATAATTTTATTTTGTAATTAAGCAAATTTGGACTAAAGGTATAAACTGGCATAAAATAACAAAACTCCATGGAAAGAATGGAACTTAACTGATTGATATTGAGAACTGAAGTTATATATTTACTTTTCAAATTGCATATTGCTTGAATAAAACAGTTTCATTCAAGTTCTCAAGGACCAAGTTCTAGTCACAGTGAAGAAGTCTGACTTTTTTATCTTTTCATGAAGAAGCAAATGGCATAACTAAAGAAACAAACAACATAACTAAGGAAATTAGTTATGTGTGAAGTTCTGGTGTCCTCAACATAAAAAGGACATGGAACTGTTGGAACAAGTCCAAAGGAGGGCCATGAGGACTATCAGGGGACTGGAGCACCTCCCGTATGAAGATAGGCTGAGAAAATTGGGGCTGTTCAGCCTGGAGAAGAGAAGGCTGCGTGGAGACCTCATAGCAGCCTTCCAGTATCTGAAGGGGGTCTATAGGGATGCTGGGGCGGGACTCTTCATGAGAGACTGTAGTGATAGGACAAGGGGTAATGGGTTCAGACTTAAACAGGGGAAGTTTAGATTGGATATGAGGAAGAAATCCTTTACTGTGAGGGTGGTGAGGCCCTGGAATGGGTTGCCCAGGGAAGTTGTGAATGCTCCATCGCTGGCGGTGTTCAAGGCTGGGTTGGACATAGCCTTGGGTGGCATGGTTTAGTGTGAGGTGTCCCTGCCCATGGCAGGGGGGTTGGAACTCGATGATCTTAAGGTCCTTTCCAACCCTAACTATTCTATGATTCTATGTTTTCTGCTCTTGAATTTCAGAGGGAACACTTTCAGAAGAATCAGCCTTATGAAGGTGAAAGATTGGAGGTGTTAAATGGTACTACCAAACGTCAGTTTATGCTTTTTTTATGACATATTACTACTCAAAAGACAAAAAACACATGTGAAAACCCTCAGATTCAGTGGCCTATGCTAGTGGATCTTATTGAAAAGAGGTGTATGTCCAACACTGTAGCAAGACAAATGATTTTTAATAGTTCCTTGGGATGGCAACGTCAAGAAATTCTTCTAGATAAAGTAGTTCTCATCCAGTGCTTAAAATAAGCATTTAACAAGTTCAGGGCTTTATATAACCTAGGATTTGGCCACGTCATTGTTCTCTGAGAAATGAACGACAGATTTGTTCCAGTTCAATATAAATGCTTTTCTAGCTGCATCAAAAGGAAGAGAATTTTTTAATTTGAAAGGAATTTTCAAAGAATAATCTTAAGTATGATGCAGTGTCAAAGGAAGCATGGCATTTTGTTGTCCACTGTTCGAAGGTTAGCAAGGCCATAACAATTGGTTTTATCTGATGTTTAAGCCTGCAGTTTGTGAGTTAGCTTCAAGGCTGACAGAGTTGTGGGTCCCCCTGAGACAAATTGGATCATTTAGCAATAAAGCAGCATTTGCTGAAATTCCATTATTTGCTTTGGGCATCACCATTTTATTACTGTTATCTCTCTCTTTTTTTTTTTTCTTTTTTTTGTTAACATAATTCAGTATTTATTCATCATTATCTATATTTATAGGCATCACATTGTGGTCTTGTTTCTTTTATCCATGTACAGCTTCTTTTCCCCAATACTTCTAGTATGTTCTTCAGAGGAGTTACTGTAAGTACGTCTTTCATGGAGAAGGCCTTCCAAGGTCTGCCTGCCTGTCATAGCTTTGTGAAGGAGGTCAAGAAGCTCTTAAGCAGCTTTCTCTTCTTTCACTCTAAAACTGTCTTTCCTGTATGTTTTGTTTGTATGAGTCCATTGCCTATGCACTTCTGATGGCTTCAGGAGAACAATGAAATATGAAACAGACAACAGTAAATAGGTAAAAACTACATCTACTTCTAATGAATCTTCTAACAGAACAGCTAATGCTGACAAGACATCTTGTAAAGCAGCAAGCGGCAGCGCTCCCCTCTGACTCCCGTCTGTACTGCAACCCTGCTATGGAGCAGACTGTAGAGAATTTTCATTCCTAGATATCTACAAATGATCTTTATAGAACATTTTTTGTTCCTTGCCAGCCTTGTTTTGCATGAAGAAACCAGGCAGCCTGTACATAAGCAAGAACTGGAGCCAACAGACAGGAAAAAACAGCGTGACATAAGGGAAAGCATAATCTCTGCCAGTATGGACAAAGCAGGTGTAATGACATTGCTGACAAGTGAAAAAATACCATGATAGAAACCTCAACACTAAACCAGTTAATAATAAATAAGCAAAGAAGAAGAAAAATTGAGCCTGTATTGAAATTCTGTGGAACAGCACAATGAAATTATTCCTCTTAGCTACAATTCTACTTGTGAAAGCAGTCAAGCCCCATATAAAGAATGTTCTTTTTTGCAAGCAAAGACTATGACATTTCCTCCTTGATCATGAAAATCCACTGCTCTTCTTTGCTTTTTTTTTTTTTTTTTCCCCTGTCAAAGCATGATTGGCCTATGTATTGCATGCAAAACCAGGGTTAAGCCTTTGGGCAATTATTTCCTTTAGCAGATGATGTCATCTCATCAATAGCTATTTCTTGACTATCAACAAAGTGAATAGTTTACTTTGGTCTTCTTAGTTCAAAAGCATGTGTAGAACTGAGGGCTTTTTGCTTTTATTTGATTTGGATTTTTTTTTCCCCACAGCACTGGCGATACTTTAAAAAGTCCATTTAATCCATTCTGTCAGCAGCCTCATGACTTGATGTCTCTGCTTTAGGCTTGTGTTGATTCTTTGGCCAAACCTTAAAGCTTCATGGTTTTTGATACAGCACTGAAACAGAAGCTTTGATGCTTGCGAATGCTGACTGCATGAAGTAAATAATGTGAGAAGGGTTTAAATGTCTTAATTTTTTATTAAGCCTTCCAATCACATATAAAACTGAAGGGAAAGAAAAGTCACATGATAAGTAAATAAAATCCTATAAACTGAGAATATACTTAATGTTTTTAATCCCCATATCACACATCCAGAGTCTGTTTCCAGTCCATGGGAATAGTTATCCTGATATTCATACCTCACTATTTTTTAAAAATAAAATATTTCTGTGACAATCAGTCTGCTATCTGGGGATACACATGCGTTTTTTACTGTAAAGAGGTAGACATTGCAAAAACTGAATACTAAGTTTATGGAGAGGGAAGAAAAAACACTATGCTCATACTTCATGGTTAATCCAGTTCAGTTTGGAAAGACTTAATATTTTAGGAAGCCTTTATGTTCCTCCACATCGGGAGGTATATTTTTGCCTTAATGCATATAGTTGACATGTCAAAGGACACAAGTGAAGATAAGATTCAGAGTGGGATGAATTATTTAGAAAGGAGCAAGATTATTATGACGTACAATGACAAAAGTATTTAAAAAACCTCACATAAAAACCCTTATTTTTCGCAAGTTGTTCTGTTCGGACTACTGGGGTCTCATATGAACAGCCTTCATGTCTTCAGACTGTATTCTATCTCTGCCATAGTACTGGCAACTTCACAATTACTTCACTCAATAGGACTTTAGTGCACCCTAGTAAACGTCTGCTAACAAGCACAGGGCAGAAACTGCACAAAGGATGTATGATGGCTTTGGCCTTGGTCCTTCTGAACCGAGAACATAATCAACAGGCTGCAACAACTATTTACCTGAATAAATCTTGGATAGCATCTCTGGCAAGTGCAAGACTAAATGAGTAGCCCTAACTTTTCCTGACAGGAAGTAAAAAATAGAAACAGTTAGAGACTGGCTGCCTTTGTAAAAAATGTCTGAGACAGAACTTTGAGGGAGGAAAAGTAGGACATAAAAAAAAAAGTGGGCAAATAGTACCCTAATAATAGCAAAGGAGTCACCGTATTTCTAGGGATTCAAGATGATGATTCTGATGACTGTAGTGCCTTCCCAAGCGACTAGAAATGATATTTTCACTATTTGTTTGATTTCTCTGCTTGCTTTTTATAATTACCTCCTCCATTATTTTTAAGAGGTTATTAAAAGTAGTGGAGTGCAGAAAAAAATTTCCCACATATCACTCTACATCTACTTTGGGGTGCATAGGAGAAAATGATGATTTTCTTGTGATGGGCTATTTCTTTTCCTCCAGGTCTTTCAGAAAGCTGGAATTTTGTTTAACTAACATTCTCTGCAGCTGGTGGTTCTGCTCTGACACATCTTTCTATTTCGGCAGTCCAAGGGGTTAATAGAAATCTATTAAATGCCTTTAAAATACATTTCACGTGTTGTTGTGGCTGTTTCCTGGTGTGAATCTCTTATTATTTTACTGAGCCTTTTAGACATCAGCTGCTCCCCTTGTACTGAGCATTTGTAATCCCTCTGATTTGCTTGTATCACTGGTACAGCAGTTAGATTACTAAACCTTTGGGTTTGTGTCTTGTTTTATACAGGATTTAAAAATTCCAGAGAAGTTAAATATTGCTGCTGGACCAAAATGGGTTTGATCTTGCTTTTGCTGGTGGCCAAGACCCATTCCCTGCAGTGACAGCAGACTCAAGAAGGAAGAAGAGAGTGTGGCTTTGCAGAGATGGCATTCAGAACTGATTGCTCAACAGAGGTGATTCGCTTAAAGTGTTTTCCTCATTTTATTTTGATTCCAGTTATTTTCTTTAGTTTATTTGCTTGAGGCTCTGTTCCCATCTTTACACAACTACTCTTTTATGCCCTCTAATGGCATTCTGGTGAACTTCATGATGAATGTTAACTATCAAACAAAAATGACTTTTTCATTATAAAGTAGACATATGCTTTGTATTGTGTCATTCACATGGAAAATAACATACACGCCAGTGTACTATACTTTTACTTGATACAGAGCTTAAAACATATTCTGAGAATCTTTTTCTGGCTAACACTTCATGGCTCAGATACAGCCAGGCTATTGCCTGTTCTTTATGCGTGGGTGTGTATCACCGAAAGCACAAGGATTACTTCACTTTAGTGGATGCTTAGGAGACAAAGTCATAGACCTGCAGGATGAAATGATACTTAGGACCTATGGAAGGGACAGGGTGTAACCTATTAAATGTAATAAAAACAGTCTTTCTCATGTGGAAGGTTCAAAGAGGTTTTCCACTGCTTCCTGGATGTCTCTATATTGCCCTGTTTCTGGGTTGAAGATGTATGTGGTTTAACCCAAAGCCCACTACAAAAGATACAGTTTCCATACCTCCAATATACTTGAAAACATTAGGTTTGAAAGCTTTTAAGTTCTTTGTATTGAAGTCTCATTTTATATCCCAGGTCAGAAAGAAACCTTAAAAAACGGAATTTAGAGTGATTTTATTTATTTGCTTGTTGAAAATCAGGAAATTACAGTGAAGCAGTGACAGTGAGAGGAAAGGGCAGACTACTGAGTGCCACATGGCCAATGGAATGGTAAAGGGTCCTGGCTTTGTTAGAGCACATCCCACACCATGGAAGGCCAGGTGATATAATGGTCCTACTGGTTGGGATATTCTGCTCCAAAGCACCATGTAGTGGTGCGCAAAAGGTTTAACAAACTATATGAGTGCCTTTGTTCACCATATTTCCACTGCTTTTTTATTTTTTCTGTCTAGGTAATTAACACAAGCTAATTAACTTGGGGCTTCTGTGTTACTGTGGGAGAGAGAGAGAAATACTCATTTCCACACATTTTTCAATCAAGCCCTTGTTCTAAATTAAGTATTCTGCATCCTTGTAGCTCCAGAATTGCTTCTACTCACTTCTTCAAGGACAGGACACAGCATAGAGATGCACAAATGCTGTATGCACATGGACTGTAAAGCTCTAAGTAAAAATATAGTGTTTCATTTATGTGTGGCCCAGGCATCACAGTTATGCTCAGGAAGCCATAAGATTTAGTTCCGTCAATGTAGGTAGGTAGTATTTTTCATATGGAGTTAGTGCTGCATAGACAAACAGCTTGCAAGAAGGTGCAAAAATACTCAACCCATGTATCTTAATACATGAGTCTTTAGACAGCACTGCTAAGCTTTGAAAATGCAAAAGGGTAATCTTACAAATAGGAGATACTGTAAAACAATCATGTTGACTCTTTCTATGCTCCTGTACATCTTCATTACTAGACACCTGGTTGTAAGTTGATACTACTATGCCACTGGGAAATAAATGCTGTAGCTCATTATTTAGTTCCTGAAACGTCTTTTAATAGACAGAAACTCTCCTTATGATGCAAATATATAGGTAATGTAAATAAGTTTGATCTTGGTGTTTTTTTCTGCTGTTATGATCTCTGTTTCCAGAACATGAAGGTCTGGTGGACAAACTCAGCAGGTGTTTTGTCATTGACCTTAGTGGGAAAGAGATCTCAGCCAGGGCATTTCACTTTCTTTTAGGCTATCTAAAGGATTCTAGTGTGTGAGCTTGAACTTCTGAGGCTACTATTAAGGCTGTGCTTTTCTGCTCCTCACGTTGTCGTTGGCTTTTGCAGAGAGTTTATGCATTCTCTTTCCTGTATTTGGGCAAGGTTTTCTTTGCTTATACTTTGCTCAAGAAGAAGGACGGTTAATTTTCTACCAGGGCAAAGGTCAGGATTTTCTGTCTTCTCCAGTATTCCCAGAAGACTGGTGCTTTTGTAAGGTTGCTGATCCTGATTATTCAAAGCATTTATCTGCTCTTAGTGTACTACTTTTCACAAGTTTTCTAAAGAGTGTATTCTGCTGAGTAAGCAAGTTGCCTATAGTGTAACTTTTTCTCTATAGATATCACACTGCTTTATCCGATGCTTCCAACTTTCACTGTCATATTTTCTGACTTTAAAAATAAGGAGGTAAGAGTTTAAAGCAGTAATTTTGTATTCCACTTGCAAGGGGCATAATAAAACATTTCACTAGAGCCATGTCACTTTCAAGTTCTGTCTGTCTGAACCCATTAAATGAACAATGTTTTGTATTAGAGGGTGCACAGGAGTAACACAGCAGTCCTCTTGTCCTGACAACCCCAGAATAAGTGAGGTTTTGTAGTAAGGAAGAGAAATGTGTCCTTCTGGATCTGTTGTGTGGTAGGAGGGGATGAAAGATGTCAACTAAACAAACTTCTCTGATTGCCAGGGTATGTCAGATGGTTCAGTGACAATCACACCATCTTCCTGACTAACAGAGAATCTTGCTGTATGTATGTTGAATATTTGGTCAAAGTGCTGTCTTTGTATGCAAATCTGAACAGGTTGAGCAGGAAGCCTAAATATCTATAAATTTCACATACAACCTCAGCCTTTCTGCACACTGTCTGGTGCTACTGTCTTTCCAAAAACGTGAAGACTCAATATCCAGGACAACTGAGGATCAGGGAGAAGATAACATGCCAAATATGGCTATTCAAATTTAATTGAAGACACTCCCAATAATTTCCACCACTTGTTTGGGTGTTTGTGTCCATGTGACCAGGGTCCCCTCCCAGTACTTATCCCCTCAGTCATGCCTGAGCCATTGCTTGATGGCTTTCACTTAAAAACATCAACAAAAAGAAACAGTAATTGAACATTTTAACCTTATTTGGTGCCTCAAGGGAGCACTTACGACCTTGTGGTAATTTAAATAACATAGCGTGGGATTATGAGGAAGAAATTCTTAACTGTAAGGGTGGTGAGGCCCTGGAATGGGTTGCCCGGGGAAGTTGTGAATGCTTCATCCCTGGCGGCGTTCAAGGTGGGGTTGGTCATAGCCTTGGATGGCATGGTTTAGTGTGAGGTGTCCCTGCCCATGGCGGGGGGATTGGAACTCGATGATCTTGAGGTCCTTTCCAACCCTAACTATTCTATGTTTCTATGATTCTATGATTATGGTAGCAAAGAAGATGATGTATATAGTTAATTTTAAGTATATTTGTAAGAGCAGAAGGCATATTCTCTCATTACCTTTGACTTTATAAATGAAGACTTGATAAAATATTTTGACATGCAGTAGTTGTATCAATTAAAGTCTGACAGAATCAGTTGCTATTTTGTGCTAGAGCTATGAAACCAGAATTTTTATTTGAAATTCCTCATAAGTATGTGAAGGCACTGTTCTGAGTTTTTTTCCTGTTTTAGAAAACAATTAATAAAATCAAAGCCTGTCTTTTCTTTCAAATCCACTGAGGTTAAAATAGATTAGCATTCACTTAGTTCTCATTGTGTAACAGACAGCTGAATGCATTCTCTCTCAAACAGCATGGGAAAAGTGAAGAAAACACAATTTAATTACAGTGCTAGTGTTAAACCCAAGCTAGTTAGGAATGAATAAATATTTCTGTTGAAATTCTCTGGGTTCTGAGTTTTATAACTTGGTGATAAGATTCTCCTAGGGCAGAATCTTACTGTACAAACAAAGCTTGGAAACAAAAGATAGATATTTTTTCAGAAACTGAGATGTAATAACTGCTGAAAAAGCAAAAGAGAATCATTAATTTTATTGCAGTTTTGTGATTTCAGATCCATTTTATTATCAGAACAGGAATTTTAATTTCTCTGCAGGCTTTCTGTGGCACTCGGCATTGACTCAGCTGCTGTAAATTGCATTATTCCACTGAAGTCAGTAGACCAATAGTGTTTAAGCTGTAAATTTAATACAGATTTACAGAGGTATCCCACTCCCAGACCCTCAACTGGCTTCTGAAAATAAGAAGAGTTCTAGCCAACCAAGCAATGTTTTTATTTGGTAATATCTTTCTTACATTAGCATTTAGACAGACAACCATGTAAACTGCATAGAATCTGCAACAGACAGATCACTATTAAGGTTTATGTGTCCAAATAATTTTAACATCAGATGCATACACGTGCTATTTTTAAATGGTGGGTCTGCCCATTTCTCAAAACTTGCAAATATTGGCAGTTTCCGCATTTCAGTTTGGAATTATGCAAGTACCAAAACACCAGTATAAACCAACACTTCCCAAAAATGGCAGGATCCTTTGAGGCTTATGGCTCTCCTGCATAGGAGAGACATTTTTCAGCAGTCCCAGTGCTCTGTTAAGTCTGTGACAGTTTTGCATTCCCTAGCTAAACAAAAAATAAATAACCTGGAATAAGTTAAGCATGTTTTGGCCCTCTGGACACACGTAGTTGAGAAATAAAGACTAGATGAGTAAGCTCTTATTATTTTAGGAGTTATTAACATTTTAAATAGTAACAGCAGCATGGGTCATCAGGAGCTGAGGAGCTAATTTTGGCTCTGGCAACTGCAAAGGCAGAGCTGACAGAAACAAGCCAAAGATTATTCCTTTCAGCATCACAGTCCCTTCTTTATCTAGAGGAGCAGAAGGAGAAGGGATAATCCAGCTCACCAGTAAGTTACTTCTGCAGTCTCCTTATCTAAATATTTTTTGTGTAAATGTTTGCAAACTTTAAAAAGGAAGGGTAAGAGAGCAGTGACCTAAACTAGGTTCCCTCTTTTTGGGCTCCTGGAGGAGACTGGAAAACCTTCAAATGAGTTGTAAGAGATTTGTTTCTTTCCTTGGAGGGTTGACACCCATTCCACTCTGAGATGGACTAGACTTGTCATTCCCTAACAAGTCTATTTAGGCTTGTCAGAAGTTGATGAGCTAATTATGGCTCATTAGATGTAGAAGAGTCTATATTTAAGCTCATTTGGGGTTGGGATGAGAAAGTTAATGACACAGTTGGAAGTAGAGGGAAACTACTAAGGCTGCAGAGAATCTATTCCTAAATTCTGTGAGATTTCCAGATGCTTCCTGGACCAGAGTGGAAATGCAAAATAAGGTGAACTTTCAGCAAAACACTTGGAAAAAATGTTCTCAGTTCCCCCTCTTACAGAATTTATATGTGAAATAGTCTAATCTAATGATGAAGGAGATAAAGAGCATAGAGCTAAGCCATCCTCAGAAAATACAGTGTTTGGATACACTTGAGGCTGGGGGAAAATGAGCAGGTCCTCTCAGAAACACTGTGGTTGTTAGAACTCCTCAGAACTACAACAAAAATCTTCTCATTCAAATTAGGAATATTCTGGGTCAGAAAAGCTTGAAACAAATTAAAGGCTTGTATTACTCTATAATTTCAGAAACATTTAATCTTAACAATGAAAATGGTATTTTTATGTTTACTTATAAAAAAGGTTGTGCTGAGTTTGGCCTTTTATGATCTTTCAATTTCCATGGGAAAAAAATTCTCTCCTTTCTAATTTCCATACCAGGCAGGTTGTCTATTGAGACAACCACGTAACGATTTGATCTTGTGTTATTCTCAGAGTGTTCAGCAAGTCTTCATTGCAAGTTCTCAACACTTTCTGAGAGCCACTGTGGCTGAGTTCTTAACAAAGACATTCCTACTCCAAAATGCTCACTAAACACTGGCATTTAATCAGTATTATGAAAGACAAAGTGAAACAACAATAAAAAGTTATCAGACTAAGCAGTAGCAAATCATGCTATTTCCAAGCTGATTGCAGTGGTGACCTGAAACACAGGTCAGTGCACCCAAGTAGTCAGAACGAGTTAATTCAAGAAGAGCTGTGATGATCTTCATGCTCTCAGAGTCCTTTTGCACCTAACCCCTGGTACCCACTGTGCCACTCCTCCATATTTTGCTGCTTGAGGCCCAGAAACAGCATGCAGTGCTGTTTTATCTCATTTTACATAATGACTTCAGAAGATATTACATCAACTACATAAATGACAAAATCTGGACAGAATAAGAATCTGGCCTTAATTTGCGCCATATTCATTTGTGTCCTTCTAGGGGTGTCTGAGTGTTAGCTTCTGAGTAACTTTTATTTCAAGATGAATAGCTTCAACAGATATATTTTATCAGTTGATTCTTGAGTGAGATAGCAATCTTATAAGTGCAACATATGTACAGACATTTGTGCTTCTGCTTTCCCTTGAGTACTGCACATTTAGGTTTTTTTCTTTTTTTTAGCATCTCTGATTGTTTTGATGATAACTACTATACTACTGTATTTGATGTTGATGTCCTCAAACAGATTCACTTAAACTGGTAGAAGCCTATAAGCATAAAAAGCAATATTACTTCATGAGAAATAATGCCAATCTATCAGGGTTATTGGATCATTTCTGGTGGAATTGTTTTTCCTAATGCACAAGTTAAGACAGTGCACTGTAGATGATTGTTGTTTCTTGCAACTTTAACCCTTTACAAAAGTGTATAATTTAAAGCTATATAAGCAAGATTCAGAGGTTTGTAGAGAATTATATTTCGTGGTTTTTTTGCTGTTTTTTTTATGTTTCTATTACATACTTATTCACAGTTTCTCGAAGACAAGTGAGGAAGGTATGTTTGAATTAGTTCACAGATTCACTGCTGCACTGCAATTTCATAGGAATTTTAGTAAACATCTCAAGTAATTAACTTGGTTTTGTTTGAAAGCTTGCATGAAATGAAAAAAGAAATCAAATCATATCCCTGAAACAATGGAAATATGCAAGTTTTTGCACTAAGTATGCTTGGTGTACATAACAAATTAAGTATGCACACATTTAGGTTTATTTCCATTTACTTTCTTAGAAATCTGTATATCATCAGTAACATTACGAACAGTTTCCCTAGATGTATAGAATAAACTAAAATAAAAATGCATACCAAAACATGGGTATTTTCCCTGAATCAATGATTTTGACTGCTAAAACATTCAGCAATGTATTTAATTTAATCATGTATTCCCCACTCTTCCCACAAGTATGATTAAATTGGTATGTACGTAAATTAAGAATGAAATTGGTGGCTTTCTGTTCTATTTGTGAATTTTGAGAGAAAGGTTTACTTAATTTATTATGTTGTGGATATGCTGTAATCTGGTAGATGTAAAATTATAAAATAGGGAGCTCAGTATTTTGAAGGTGTGTTACGATATGAAAAACGGCCATCTTTTTAAATTATGGGATGTATTATCACAATGCCAGACTCTAATCTGCTACCAATTTATGTCTGCTTTCTGCATTCAAAAAGGACTCAAATTCTCTCTAAAAGTAGGAATCAGCTGAAAGTTTGTCTAGGCTTCATGAGCCCACTGCAATTAGGCAGCATGTGAATGTGTGCCATATGCATTTATTGCTCTTCTAAGCATGTGTTACTTTGATGTGTTAGGTTAGAAATCTAACTCTTTTCCTTGGGCAGCCTTCCTCCTGGGTCTTTATACTGCTTAGCAGTTGAGTCCAGACTTTGAAACACAGCCTAATTTAGAGGCGGATGCTGCAGCTGCTGCTGTCATTTCAGCTGATTTTTTTTTCTGCTTTGATGTCAGCTTAAAGTCTCAGTCGCTGCATCGGTCCTACAGCCGCAGCAACTCGCCTAACGGACTCCACATCAATTCAAGCGTGTCTCTTCACCTTTGAATCTAATTGGGGGAGCTCAACTCATTCAGGATGCACCGTTGGTTTAGTGAAATGTTGAGTTCTCACAGAATATATCTTTCCTAATCTGGAGGAGACACTGAAACTGCTTTGAGTTGTTATGTTTAATGCCTGATTAAATGCTGATGATACAAGAAGATTGATGCATTTTTAGTTTTTTCTGACAGAAGAAGGAAGGGATGTCTTGCCAGTCCTGACCCATCCTTTGCATTAGCAGCTGTACCCTACAAAGTGAGCTTTTTCCTCTGAAAGCTGCCCTATTCCTTTTTAAGATCTTACATTAATGGTATGTTTCCTGCTTTCCATAATTCATTTCCACAATGATGGTATGTGCGAAGACATTCTACCTCAGTTCCTCTTGTACTTTGGCCATCCTTGGTTTTTCTTAATGCTCTTTCTGTGGCAGACATGAACTCAAGGAATGGAGGAGCCTTGATCCTTTCTGACACCTTTGCAGAACGATTTCCCTTACATAGGCCAAACCCTGCCTTCAGATGTGTGTGCATTTTCTCATTGATTTCAGTGAGGAGGAACTGAAATAGGAACATCTCAGCCTTCTGAGTCCCCTATTATTTGGCTTTTAATCTTCTTTAAGAATATAGACATTTAAGACTATGACCCTTTTTAATAACTGAGGTCCTTGTGTCCTCTAGTACGTTGGCTACGTTTTCTATGGTACAGTGGTGTTCCATATTAATTAATTTAATATCAAAGAATAGACATTAATTCTATACATTTATTTTCTGGTTTTAGTCCTATTACAGATACTTCTGCTGTACTAATTACATTTTATCAACAGTGTAATGACATGTAGGATATCAGTCTTTCCAGTACTTTCCTTACTATTAACATATTTCGTCAAAACTAATTTTTGTCAAAACAACATTTTGGGTAGACTTTTTTTTTTTTTTGCCAGTAGTACATTTTACTTTCATTTTTGTAATAATGGGAGGATGTCTTTTTCTAGGTTAGATACTATTAGCAAATATGAGAGACACAATAGGTGAGAATTTTAAAGGATCGAGAGATTTAAAATTTAGTAAAGTGAAAATACTGAATATTTGAGTTCAGAAATTTCAACCATTCTTAATGAGAATAACTAGTGATACTAAGCAAAGGCAATAAATTCACAATGATTTTCAATAAAGTACAATTTTTACAGCAACAGGTTAATTCTTATCAGCATTGGTATTGACACTACTAAGAATATTTAAAAATATTAGAAAATAAAACCCAAACAAAAAGTTATCCTGGTCTGACATGACATAATTGCATCTATGAAAGACTTTATGCATACAAACAGTCTTACTAAACTCTGGAACTATGCCTTTGTTTAGAAGCTTTTCAGGCAGCATTCTTAGGTTGCTGACTCTCTCTTTTTTGTTGTGGGCATGACAGTAGAGTAGGGGATTTGGAATGTTTTCTTTGTAGTGACAGAAGCTCCTTGCTGCTCAGTCTGTTAGAGAGAGAATCAGGTGGAAGCCAAGAAATCCTCTATTGAAACTATAGAAAACATGTTTCAGAAGTTGAGAAATGAAACAAAAAAACTTCACTGCAGGTCAAAAAACAATTTGGACTGATTGAGTTTTAAAAATTAATTTATCCTTTTCAACTTCACAATCAGAAGACTGTTCACACCAGTGTCTGAGAGAAGAATTGTCTATGATGCTTCTGGAAGAGCAGCTATATTATTAATTCCAATAAATTCCACCACAATGATGAGAAACTGAGAAGCTGATATGTACTGGAGCTATAAATGGGTTATTGGAGGTCTGGACAAATTGTAAGTGTGATGGTAGGCAAAATTTTCTCCCTATTGCACAGTCTGTTGTAACAAGACAGATAAGGAATAAAAACATATGCAGATTGCTCAAATGTTTTTTATTACACTTCTTTTCAAAACAGCTGGTTGTTTCTGAGATACTCCGTTTTCATAAAAGACACCACAAAGAGGGAGGACGGCTCCAGCACAGGATGAGCACTGTGAATTTGGAGTTGCGTCAAATGATGCTTTCCTCAACAGCCTGTCTTGAGGAGGGGGTATAGTTATATCACACTGTGGAATACCCAGATGACTGTCTGAGCCAGAAAATCAGGAAAAAGCATTCCTGTGCTGCTGCTGAAGCTTTGGCTCTAAGTAGACACACAAGAAATACTAGGAAGCAGTGGCTTTTTTGCAGTGTCAGGTGGTCAGGAACACGTGATATGCAGAGATTGTGTGCCACTGAGTAGCAAAGAGGCAGAGGTATTGTCCAGAGAAGAAAAGCATCATTGCAGTACTGATGTTAGCTCCAGAAAAACTTCACAGTAAACCACCCGTGATGCATGACAAATAAAATTTGTTAGAAAAATGACAATTGGATTGTATTTCTTCAGAATCTGCTGTTTCATTGTCAATGAAATAACTTACAATAAGTCTGGTTTCAACATTTTTAGGATGTAATTACTTCTGGTTTAAAAATACACATGATGATTAAGATTAAGTATACAAACAATGAGTAAGAGTCAAGACAGAGTACATTGCTAGGAACAAATCCAAATGTTCATGTTCTGAAATTCTATATGTATTGAAAAGTCTATGACCTGTTCTGCTGCAATCTCAGGGAAAATTGTCTGTATTTCCTGAATCTGGAACATAAAAAAATCAAGAATTGGTCTCGGCAAGGTGTGGAATAATTTCCATTCTTGATGATGCCCCAGAAGTCACCCGGAGCCTTCAGAGATCAGCCCTAATGAGAAAGAATATGACCTTATCATATCAGGGCTTCACAACAGTCAAAATGTAGCTTGACCTTCAACAGTAAAGCATGTCCCTTAGGCTAAATCCTAACAAGTCTTGCCTTCAAACCAAGGCAAAAGGCCAAAAATGCTTATCCAGGGAGCAGCAATAGAGTGGGAAAATGAGAGGATCTTTTTTGGTTGGCAAATATAGTTTAACCTCTGTGTTCTTGCTGTGCCAAGCCATCTAATCTGCAGGAAGCAGTCTCTTTTAATCGGCCAAGTGGCAAGCTGGCTCAGTACCTGTCAAGACTAGTATTCACTGCCAGGCATTTGGATTAAGGTTTATATGTACAAGATGACATACCTCTCTCCTAAAGCAGGACTGATTTTAGTGAGTCACAACCAATAGCCTGATGTTACATGACCCTTGGGACCCATCTTGCAGCTCACTGAGCACAGGTGTAGCAGGTTTTTGATTTCCCCGTCTGTGGGTGTATTGAAGGATGCAGGAAAAATCTGGTCTAGATAATAAACAATGAAAGGAGATATAACTAATACTACAGCAGCCAACATCAAACAACAAATTAAAAATATCAATTTCTTGTAATAGTAGGAACTTATAATCTATTTTTTTACATTTGCTTAGCAGATGCCTGTTTTTGTTAGATTTTTGATCTTTTTTTGACAGTTTTTGAAGAACTGTTTGATAATATAAAAACTCTTTAGCAGCATTTGGAAGGTTGTAGTAGGAAGGAAAAATTTTTGTTCTGAAAGACACTGAGGACAGAAAAGTTACCTGGAGCTTATTGCAGATAGACACTGTTTCTATCTGAAGAATCTTTACCTCTGGCCTTTTTTTTTTTTTTTTTAATATGCAGGTGTTTATTTAATCTTTCTGTTTTATTAGAAAGAGTGGGCTTTTTTGATGGATTCACCAAAAATACATGCAAAAACATATTAATCCGTGGAAGAGGAAAACAAAAGCAATTTTTTTTTAAAGAATTAGTTCTTTTGAGAAAAAATCTTGAATTCATTAAAATGGGTATATATTTTGTAAACATATTGAAGTATATAATATGTTTTCTTTCAATATTGAGAGGTACTGAGTAATATTTATCCCTTGAGAAATATCTCTCCCTAGAGAGATAAGAGAGCATCCCTATAAAATAATGAAAGCTTTGCTTTGTCTTTACAATGGTAAATGAGCCACCCAGTCTTTAGTTCTCATTTGCCTTCATTTGCTTTTTACTGAGGTCTCCTTCAGTGTGGTTAATAACCAGCAAGATCATCAGTCACTTCAAAGTGCTTTTGCATTCCATAGTTTGTTTTTTCTGCAGTGAGCAAATGGAGAGATGATCTGGTAGAAATCAGCTACATTATGACTCATCTTTTGTGTGACCTCCTTAAGAGGGCTTTGGGTAGCACATGGGCTTTCCATACAATTATATGTAACAGTTGGCTAGCAAAATATCCTTTCCTGCACCATTCCTTGGCAATACCGGAGAGTCATTAAAAGCTTTTATTTGAGACCCAGAGAAGTAGAATTTTCCCTGATCAATGCTTTCTTTTTCATTTGGGTTAAAGACAGGTCACTTTGCATCTAGACCGATGTCTTCATGAGGAATTGTTGACGTGACTTCAGATATGGTCTTGATATGAAGCCTTTGCTTTCTTCTGTCAACCAGAAAAGGTCTGAATCATAAAATTAAGGCCAGACTGCTAAAAGGTATGGGACTTCTTCCTCCTTGATGTTGCACATTACATCTGCTTTCACTGACCCAAAAACTACACAGCCATTGTGTTTCACTGGTGACAATTTGCAATCCCTTAAGCTAATATGCATTAAGACTGTGCATGTTAGGGTTCTTAAAACAAGAAGCCAGCCCATGGAAATGACCCCAAAGTACCCTAATCCTGGTAGGCAGAATTACCAGCATATTCCCTGAAAAGTGCAATTTCTTCTCAAAGATATCACTCCTTGATTGACTTTGGTCAATGAGCATAGACATGTTTGCTTATTCATAAATATAAAGAGTACTCCCTTGTTCTTTCAAAAGGAAGACAAATTTTTTTCCACTCAGACTTACAAGATGCTAGACTTTCTTGAAAGTACAGACAACATTTCCTTGTCAATCTGACAAGATGCTGTGTCCAACACTTCTTGTGTATTCCCTTCTGTTCCCACCTCTTCCATGAAGCACTAGTGGTGGTCTTGCTGCATGTTTCACAGATGTTTCTCCCACTCAGCTCCTTGGTTGTTTTTCAAGTGGCTTCTTACAGCAAATGTTTCCATGTGTGTATGCTCCTTGTTTCTGCTGACACCTTTCCTTTCTATAAAAACAATCTGCTGCTGTCTTTCAGATCTAGATAGAGACCATCCCATACCACAGATGCTGCATTTTTTTAGATTTTTTGGCATTGGTACACATGGTCAGCAGGCAATGCCTCCCTCCTGTCTGTTCCTCATGACTAACGATGTTTTGTTCTTTCAATCTTATTTCCCTCTGTTACCCTACACGCTCTTTTTTTTATATATATATATATATTTTTTTTTTTCTTTTTCCTGTTACTCTCTGTTTTCTTTGTACTAGTGGCCCATATGGGATCTCTTCATCTCTCACTACAGCTTGGAAGAAGAAAACCTCGCGCATTAACTGTTTTACCCCAGTAACCACAGGCAACTTGTATGCCAACTTCTGCTTGTCCTCAGGAACTGAAAAAAAAATCAGCTTTACATTTGCTTTATACAACACACAAGTAAAATTAAATTCACTTTCTACAGCTGCTTACAGTACTGGTTACTGACTGACTCTGAAGAGACATGCAGAGATCAGACGCTACCATTGAGTTGATTGCCTTTTTAGTTTGCATGTAATAAAAGTTAAGCTAAGATTGTCTAGTCATTTCCATTCTGAAAAGTATTCTCATTTGCCTGCAATAATCTTTGCAATCAAAATTTTTCATATCCACTTATGACTATGGCCACCAAAAGGTGGCTGTGGTCTAGCTTGCTTCAGCAAATTTTTGATATAAAAAGACAAAACGTCTTACTTTCTCATAACTGCATTATTTGGGACCAAAGGTGTTTGAAACTGCCATAGTAAAACTGAAGAATTCTGTTCAGTGTTTTGCTGAATAAACTCAAGACCTTGAAAAAAAATTATGAAAAATAGTACATACTACTGCATGCGTCATTACCTATATATACACATTTGTGCATACATATATGTACACACACACATTGATATATATATCAATGCTGGTTTATGAGTATGGCTGCATTCACCTAGACAATTCCTTTTTCAATTTTAACTTCCTTTTATTTTTTACTATGCAATAATACTTTAATGTTTCTTCCCATACATTAGTGCGTCATATAGACAGAACTTTATCAAGATTAGTACTGGAAAATACTATGCTCTTTCATTCTATGAAAGAATTAAAGCATGTTATCCACTTAGCTTTTCTTTATTTTCATAAAAATATTAGGGATATTCTGAGAGAAAATGGAGAAGATCTTTACTTTGTCACTTGAAGTAAATTTAGGTTTGGAAGTAAATCAGTGGTGGTCCTTGACAGTCTTACCTGTAAATGTAGGGCAATTTTCATTCTCTTCAGGTATATGTATCTCCACAGAGTTGCATGAATACTGCTAGCTGCATTAACGAATTTGCATTTCTCACCCCTCTTATTCTCTCTTCAGGAGCATGTGGTTGAGCACATTTTCGCACAAGAGTATTCTTTGGCAATCTTAAAACTCTTATTTTTTTTTTTTTTTTTTTTTTTTGTTTTATGTGGATAATGGAAACAATATTATATGGTTTTGGTAAGTCGCGAAAAGCAGAGTCAGTTTATAGGTACCAACTGTATTCAAATTTGTGTTCTTCACTTTCAGACATGCCGACCAAAAAGGGCTAACAGCAGGAACAAATCATGTGATCTGATATAAAATAAGGTATCTTCACTTTATGATGTAGTATTATTTAGGATTCATGTATAACTTCTCAGCTACAGCAGGGTGCATGATTGCTGGATAGCTGTGGACTACAGCTGACAGCACTTTTGGAATGACATAGAAGGTGCAGAAATTGTAGTGTCTTAGCCTGAAGTTTAGAGAAGTCTAAATGTTGCAGAGTGTTTAGATAGCTATGTGGGAAAACTATAACTTTAAAAAATTATGAGGAAAAATGTATTTCTGCTTTTAATGGAGGACAGCAAGTGACACAGGGTTGATGGATGAATTAACACTTTCATCGCTCCCTTCCCTCTTTCAAGTCTAGCATGGATGTTTCTTACATTATGATGGCAACATGTCCAGGTGTGGGGAAAACACAGCCTCAGAGCTTTTCCTTTTATTTTCTGATTCTGTTTTTGTCAATGCTGGGCCATGACTTCAGTGGATAAAAGACCAGTGAGTCAGTCCTGGGTGCTCTTTCAGTGCCCTGACTGATATATGCATTATCATGTATACATCACTCCACATTAGGCTTAGATCTTCATTTGTCTAGAATTTCTTGAAAATATTTAAAACACCAGCTTCCAACTTTTGGATTTGAATGATGGTCCTCTCTATTCTAAAACTGTTTAGACTAAAATTGTGAGATTTTTCTCACACCAAGCTTTGTTATGTATAAGTAAAGACATAGAGCTCTTTATGTTTATCCTCACCTTAACTGCTATTATCTCCATGATTATGATAGCTTTTAGGAACCTCTTAAAGAAACCACTTACAAAAAGCTCTGTAGAAATGTCATACAACAAACGAACAGCCTCATCTGGCAAGAGCCCAGTGGTAAAATGTTGTCCAGTTTGAAGCTAGCTGTAAAACCTTGACTGATTTCTCCAGGCTATTTCTTTTGAGGTGATGAGCACAGTGAGCCAGGTGGGTAATGCAAGGGATGTATGTGCTTTCAGAAGAGTGGAATAACAATAACAACTAAAATAAACAGTTTCAGCAAAGTAAAAATAGCAATGAAAAAAAACAGGTTCAGCAATATTAACAGAACTAGCAGCATATTATTTGCCTAGCCAAAGATGTTTGCATCAATATATAAAATATGTAAATGTGAATCTACAAGTCCTAGGCAAACATTTGCAGCTGTGGAGAGCGTTAAGATTTGTGGTTTATTTGGTGGGATGAGAGAGCAATGTGCAGAGAATAAAAACAACTGAGTTTCAAGAAGTGCCTTGGCAGCATTCAAACATTAGCAGTTGTCATCATCATAATAAGATAGAGGAAAACGTATTTTTTTTAATTAATTCTTTTTTTTTTTTGCAGTAAGAATTGTCATTATATAAATGCATATTTTTCTGCTAGCATCTTTCAGATGAAAGATGATGTTTCACAACATAGGTAGGTTTGTATTTTTATGGGTAATATAGTTTTACTAATAACCTTTCCAAGTGAAAGGTTCTGCCTGATTCAGTTAAACAGATTTTATTTGTAAATTTGATTAGACACCAGAACTCATCATTCCGTCTCTGAGCCACGCACCTGATTACACATAGGTATATGCAATATGCTATATGAAAGCAGTTTAGCTTGGATTGCATTGTGGCTGTAACCAAAGTGGGTTTAGAGATAATGAGCTTGCATCCCTGAATACTTAGGATCGCAGTCTACTCTCTAAACTGATGATGCAGCAGCTGCATAATGCAACAGTGTAATTTATTCATGTAATATATACAATATTGCTGTAATAAAAAGCCCATTGGCTGTTCCTCTATTTCTCTCTATGAGCGTCCTGTTATTAGTAGCTGTGTAAGTCAGTCTTTTAGCATCTTCAAATTCTGGCTATTTATGAATTTCAAGCCACAATATTTTAAAAAGAAAAAACCCAAATAGTCTTATACAATGTGAATTGTGAATCTGTTCATGCTGAATTGAAGCCTGCAGCTTTTTTGAACACTGCAATATGTAAATAAATCAGAAAAAAAAATATATAAAAGACACACTAGTTACTGAATTTTTTTTGTCACAAATTCATGTAGTGCTGTAAATTTCATTTCCAAAACAAGCGAAGATGAAACAATGAAAAAAACAACTATTCTGTGTTTTCATGAGAAAAGCTGGAGGTCCACTGATCTTGCCAGTTTTCATTCAGTGGTATTTATCATATGAGTGTTTATATTAAATGTAGATTTCTCTCAAGTGAATTTTTATGGTAACACATTGACTTTCAACAAGAGCTACATGTAAAGACAGTGATGAAGAGCATTACAACAGAATGCTTGGAAATTAATCTGCCAGTTTAACCCAGTAACCGACTTGCATACTAAAACACTGATGTGAATTGAAAATAAAATAACCACGCTTGACAGATATAATAGTTTAAGTGATTTCAAATTAACCACATCCCACTGACCGCAAGTGAAGAATGTGTTCATTCTCCTGCAATGAAACATGCTCTAGGGACTCATTATACAGAGTGGAGTAAGTAAAACCAGAGTGGAGTAATTGATGCTGAGGAGGAAGGAAGAGTGACAGCTATTTAATGATTCTCAAACTTATACATAAAGATATCACAAACACTTAATATATAATTTTTCTCTCTCCAATCTAGAAATATTATAGGCTTAAATCTGTATTGTGCAGTAATTGCAACACTTGATATAGCTGTTAGGAACAATAAATCATGACAAAGATGCATCAGGCAGTACATGAAAAGAGTGAATAACAAACCACTCTGCAAACGTATGCATCCGTTATGGGTGCTGTATTTCAGTAGACCAGGTGAGACAGAGTCAGGGCATATCTATTGTCCTAATTCCTCTGCCTATAATTGCTTTTCAAATGGTAAGGATTCCAGTTTGAACATTATGAAATCCCTATTTGCATGATTTGGTGCCTTCTTTTCACATACACTGAGGTCTTTAATTGCAGACAATCTATACAATAGAAGATACACCTGAACACAGTGATCCCTATCCTTTTCTTTTTCACAGGGAAGAAGAGTAGTTGCATATTCTATGTGTCATCTTTATGCTCTATAGCAATTTTTGTTTAACTCTCTAATATTCTGTATCCATGAGTAATGTCTTACAAGCAACACGATGCTCACAAGCCAGAAGGTAAGAATATCTGATTATTACTTGCACAGTTAGCTGGAGATTAATGTTCATCAGTAGTAGTACTAATAGTACTGCTGCTGGCAATAAAAGATATAGTATCTTCTACAAAGCCAACAAAAAGAGAAACACATTGAAATCCCCATATAGAAGCCCTTCCTAACTGGAATTATGTTATGTTTTTTCTATATACCAGGAAGCGATTTACCAGAAAGTGATTTTCATTGCACATAAGAAGGGTGGGCAGTCTAGGAGGAGCCATAACAGAGTTATTGCAAAATTTTTTTGGCATATTAGACTTTGTTAGCAATGGGGTCATAGACAAACTGTAAAACCTTTTCATTGATATGCTATTGCCTCTCACTAACTCTACTTTTTAAAGTTATTTTGGCCACGTTGTCTCTGTGCTGTAGAAGGCAATCTTTTCAGCAAATACCATGTTTACAAAGATAGTTATTGTACGGTATCTTGTCTTTGATGACAGAAAGAATGTGAATGGTGTGGGAACCACTAAGAAAAGTTTCATTAGTATGCACGGTAGTTGTCCTAACTGATCCCTAAAAGAGGAACAAGAAAGCATACTGTGGGCTTGTGGTGTGCCTGCCTGTGATGCTCACACACAGCCTTCTGAGGCCTCCCAGCCTCTGGACATTTGTGAATGAAGCAGGATTGGTCTGCAGGAGGATCTGTCCGTGCAATTGCACTGTCAGGACTGTATAAAGGCACTCACATGCAAGGGCTGGGTTTCTGGGTTTTGATCCAACAGGCAACTAACTCATGCTGGTACCTCCAAAGTTGAGTGCAGATTGCCAGATCCAATTCTGACAAAGTCCTATTCCTTTCCTGGCCACAATGAGGATGATAATGGTTAGGAATGGAGAGGTGCAGAAACCTGCCTCACACTGACTCCAGAGTCCCTTGAGTCTTTTGAGATCTACCTAAGAAGGGCAATAATCAAGAGGTATTGCAGCAGGACATGGATTCCAGCTGATTAAGGCTTTCATTTTTCCATTGCTTGAACATCGCATGCTTTCTTGTTGTTAGGTTATTTCATTATCCAAAGATAGCACCACCATAATGGTATACCAGCTGTACATTAAGTTTAACTTTTATTCAGTGACTGATTCAGAGGGAATAGGACTAATCGTTTTAGGCATTATCTATTCAGGATATAAGCAAGTGAAATAATCTAGTGGAATGCAATTTATGATGGGAAATTTTATAAGATGCAAATAATCCTCCTAAGTGTCATTTAATGCAGGTTGAAGAATGCTGAGTAAGTTGTGGAAAGGTTAAGCTGAAGATAGACACAGCCCTGACTGTTCAGCAAGGGAAGGTTTTCATAAAAATAACTTAAAATTAATCAAAAAGAAGAAACATGGGGGCAAACTCAGTTGGTACTATTTAATCTCTTTACTTAAAACCTCAGTATCAGGGGAAAGGTTCTGGTCTTCCTCAGCCTCCAGCCCTACTTAGCAGCTTTTTTGCAGAAGAATCAAGAAGGGAAAATGAAGCCAGAATTAATGGATTGTGTAACCCTTACTAGTATCCATGTCTGTGAAATATAGCTTCTCATATATATTTTCAACCCTTTCATAAAGCCTATTCGTTCAGCAATTATTTTATTATCCAGCCACATGCCTAGCTGTGAAAAGGAGGTCAGAATACAGATGTGGCGGCTGCCAGAGAGGCTATGAGCAAATTTCTTCGTTATACACCAAGGACACACTCATCTTCTGTACATGTGACCCAATCATGAGCAACACTATAGAAGACCCAATACATTTGGACATGAATCTGGACATGAATGCAACACTGTGAACAAATCAGTCTCTTATAACAGCATATTATAGAAGCACCATCTGTGCTAGTGTCTGCAGGTGAAACAAATGCAGTTTTCAAATTAAACCCCCCAAAATGCCATACAACAAACCACAGCAAAAACCCCTCCTTAGGATTAAGGCTTCACTCCTGTTCACTCTCATCATTTTCCTGTTCCACCAGTGATGCACACCTTTAGGCCAAACATGAGTTGTGATAGGCTGTCATACGGTTCGGGTATTATAGATGAAATCCTTCCAGAAGCAGCATCTGGCTCGTTTTGTAAGCTCTGCAGTCATTTGTAGTGATGGGGTTACATGTGCCCTAGGCTTTGTCAGATGGTTTGGCTGCTTTTCTCCAGTTTTTTCTTTTTCTTTTTTTTTTTTTTTTAATTGTTATTATTAGTTCTTGATTGTGAGGAATTCATACTGTGCAATATACGCTTAACTCACCAGCAATTTGCATGTTTAAAAAAAAATTAAGGCATTTTGAAACCTGACCACAAACATATTCTTGTTAGATGTGTTAATCTTAAGTATAAAACTACTTATTTCTGTCCAGTGGTTTGCTTCACAGCAAGGTGTTGCCTGGTTGCTTAGAAGTTAGTGGTGGAAATGACCTCCTTGGCTATCTTACTAGTCTGTACCTGTAATGCAGGGAAATTTTCAGAAGATTATAGAGATGGTCAACATATTCTTAAGAGTTTTATCTGATCTGGTTTGAAATTATGTACGTTTTTACCACTGCCTTCAGAAATTCAATTTAGCATCTCTTTTAAAACAATACCTATGTTTCTCAGTTTTCCTTTCCCCTCTGTCATCTTATCATGATTATTAATCTTATTTTTGAAAAACCACATTCAATCCTTTAAGTAAATAAGATAAATTCAAACATGATTGAATGCATTGAAACAAATGCTTAATTACTGTAAGTCTGTTCCATTTTTACTTTGGAACCTTAGTGTTATAAATGGACTTGATTACCTTATTGAAATCCCTATTTTAGAATTTAGGTACCTATTGTACCTCATTTCGATATCAGTGCTTATTAATACAATTATTAATACAATAATTCATTGTATTAATACTCCAAATAGTTTACGGTCACTCATACTAAAAATGAAAATAAGAATGCAGGGTATAGCAAGAAGTTTGTGAAGCATGATAAAACACAATTATTCCTAGGAGCTTGTTTTAAATATTATTTTCAAAATTTACAGTTAATCAGAGCAAAAGTGGAATAGGGGACAGCAAGATACAAATATGTACTGGTCCCCAGAGAAATAATCCCATACTGCATAAATATACTTATATACCAGTCTTCAAATTCTTAATATATCCTTTACTGCATCTTTTCCCCTCATTTGTGCTAATTTTGTGCTCCCAAAAAATGTTCACATATAAATTAGGCTATTCTGGAATAAACAAGAATTACCTCTAATGGCATACTTTTTGTCCTTCTTTCTTCTGTCATTATTATTAGGTGACAAGGAGGCTATAATGAAATTAGCTGACGTACAGCACAAAATAGAGTGTCAACATGAAGTGAAACTTTAAGGTATAAAAGCCTCTCATCACATCACATTTGTTCACAAAAGCTGTTTATTTTTGAACACTAGTGAAAGGAGAAAAAAAGACAGTTCAAACTTTGTTGCTGAACCATACCAAGAAAAGGGTTAATGCCACTACATTTATACTTAGCATTCAGCCATATCCATTGCTGGTTGAAAAGTTCCTCTGTAATGAGCATTACTTATATACAGGTTTTTGCAGGCAATGACTCAGAGAAGAAGCCTATTCAGAAGACTGCTTTAAACAAGTTGAGGGTTGGTTTTGAGATGGGTAATGAACTTGTTGAATTTTGCTTCTCTTCCTTAGTGTCTGGAACACTATCCAAAAGTACTGTTGGAGTCCACTTGAAGGAGGAAGAAAGGACTGGTTAAAGTTTTCAATGGAAATTTTTATTATCAGATAATCAATCATCCAACCGTAGCAACACATGGTACAGAGGTGTAAGAAACGTACATTGGGATGAACAATAGACTGAAATAAATTTCCATAATTAGTTGTTTGACAAATAAACTAAATTTAAAAAAATCTTTTGTTTGTGAGCTCATTGAACCGCAGTCTTAAGTCATGTTGTTTAACTACTGCAACTTCTTTTCCAAGAGTTTATCTAAGGTTTGTATTTTAAAGTATGTATAAGTATATATATCTAAATTAGGCCCAATTAATCCTTACCGTGAAATTATTTTATCAACGAAATGTCAAATTACACAGGATCCAAAATGTGATAAGTTTTGAAATCCGAGGTTTCGGTCACTTTCTCATCAACAGCACTCATCTGAAAGTAAAAATTTTCATTCAAGTCTGCTTGTTTGAATCCTTTGGCCTTACATTTTCTTTTGAAATACTTTCATTTAATACATGCAATGTCACTACAGTTTAGTATTTTAGGGTTTGCTAGAATTAAAATCAAACTCTTCTGTTCCATGCCACTGATTTCTCTCCTTTAGTCTTGGCTTGGAGTCTCACATTAGTTCTGTACTTCAAGAAAAGGAAGGCGTAACAAGATTTGAAGTTTGCTTCATTTAATTGTATGAATTGCTGTAGTGATGACTTTAGACCATTTCTGATTACGGTCTTCATTTCAGTCCCTTATAAACCACTCGTAAAAAGTGTCAAAACTCTTTTTTTTTTTTTTTTTTTTCTGTTATTTCATCTGTATTTGTACATCACAAATGGTGTCAAGCAAGTCTTCTTGAAGGGACAAACCCTACCCTGCCAATCTAGGAATATCAAACTTTTTTGCCATTTAAGGTTTGATTTTTCTTAAGTTAAAATGGTCTCAAGTTGTGGTCTGGAGTTGCCCAGACATTTATTGCCTATGTGTATCCATGTGGCTTGTTCACATAACCAAAATAGTTATTTGTGCCTACACAAATAGAACTCACAAAAATATCTGTTTGTGAAGTCAGGCCTTTTTATAAGTGAACAAATGAGTTATTCTCATCAAGTAATAATTTACTGAACTTAGGCAGATATAAAGGGAGATAGCTCTGGAATAGAAAAGGAAATGACAGTGGAAGGTTTAGTTGGGTAGCGTTTTAACTTTACAAAAAGCCTGCTGAGGTTGATGGGCAGAAAGGATGGGGGAGAAACAAAGAGAGGACTGAAGGCAGACAAAAAGTAATGAGAACCAGTATCAAAGCAATAGAGTCAGTACCCCAGTGTTAGAGAGAGAACATCTTGGTGCTCCATTGATGACAGTCGCCTCTTATACCTCCAGTGGGGATGGAGCAAGGGAGATGGCTGCTTGGGCTGTTATTAGAGAGGATAAAAATCCCACAGGATAACCCTGCTCTTGCTTATATCCTGGTACCTCCTGGGCTCATTTCAACTAAGAGGTGGTATATGATTAACAACAGGGAAAGAGGACAGAGAGAGTCCAATGCTTAAACAGAGTTTTTACCCTTTATTCTGCTATAAGAAGTCTATAAATGGATGTCTTTGACTTTTCTGCAACTTGTTCCATGTGGGAAAGAATCATGGCTGAAACAAATTTTATTTTTTCTATGAAGAAAATGATCAGGGAAGTTGGACATAATGATTTCATGCCGTGACTATAATGCAAACACATACTTAACCATCATTGTCTCCTCTTCATATAACTCAAACATCTGAATGAAAACATCTGTATTGTGCACTGAAACATTACACGCTGCATTACAATTAGAAATGTGCTGAAATGTTGGATTGGCTGTTTATTTATGGGCCATGAAAAGTAAGATTTTCTGCACTTCTCATGTACAGCTAAATAGCCGTAGGTAGAGTACAGAAAATTTTGGAACCCAGCAGTCACTGTGGGAATGACTTCATTATTCACCGAAGGAGGTTTTTCCAGCAGAGCTGAGTTGCTGACAAACAATAATAAACATTACTGAAAGTTGGAAACAAGAACTCAGGCATGTTGATTTTAACTGTAAAAAATGCTCACAGGGCATGGAGGGCAAAGTGCTCTCGAAATGACAAAGTACTACAATAGAGGAATCCCCATTAGAGCTGTGCACATATATTTTCTCTATTGACACAGAAGTGTTCAGACAGGCTCAGCAAACAAGCAGATCCTCCTAGCCATAAATGTCTTTACCTGTTGCCACAAGTAGCCTAGAAACAGAAATGTATTTTTAATAGGCACACGAGTGTCTCAATGATGAAAGAGACTCAGGTGGGGACATAGCAAACTTTTTGTTGGTATAGCTTCTGAGAGGTTTTGTAGCACAAAAGATATCACTATGTCTTTTTGCTCAAACACTTGACAGTTCATGACCATAGCACAATGTTATTCAAGATCAGATTATATAGTATTTGCTTTGTTTGACTGATAATTTGCTTGTATATGAAACAATATGGTCATTTAAAAGAGCTCACCCTACAGTTAATTAATTTGCAAATAGCTACTAAGTTTTCTCCAAACAGAACAGTAGGATTTTCTCTGGAGCTTTCTGTTTTCTCTCCCCATGGACTCTGGCTCAAAGTTTAAAACCAAGGAAGTGTAAAGTCCTGGCCTGTGCTTGCGATGGTCGTATTCTCAAAGAAGGACACAAACAAAGAATTTGTGGAGCCAATTTCCCAGTGAGCAGCAGAATAAAGACAGCCTATGCCAACTGGGGATTTAGGCTGTGATTGTTACTTGATACCTGCTGATTTATTCACAAGAAAGAATGAATTTTACCAATCAATAATTAAACTAAATGTAATTTAATATTTTCTTTGCCGTAGAAAAGGAGCTGAAGCAATTTGAATGACTCATATTTTCTCTGGCCATTGAGTATATCACTTATTTACTAGCACAGGCCTGAGTGTCTTTGGCTCCGCCAGAAATTGTTGGTTGACTTTCAAAGTGGATTCAGATATCTCCCAGAGAGGTTGACAGATATGTAAGATTTCTGGTAGTGCCCCAATTAAACATGCATCATTTGCACTGATTTTCCACATGATTTTCTCAAATAGCCATGGAAAGACACAGTTATCAATCAGGAGACTGAAGGATTCAGTTCTGCACAATAGGGAAAGCTGAGGACAGGAAGAGAAAGCTCATTTTTCTTTACTTTCCAAGAGTTCACTGGGATACATAGTTATGATGGCAAGCCAGGTGTAGCTGTGAAGTAAGGCTGATTGTATCTTTCATTATTGTGAGAACACCAAAAGGGCTTTCAGCCTCTAATGGTAGGTTTTTTGAATGCAGGGTAGAAGAAAGAAAATTTTAAAGGAATTCAGATCAGCTGTTTGAAATTTAAGTAACAGTCTGAGAAATGTTTGCACTGTCCACAATATCTTTGCAGGCTGAATTCTTTTCTCTAATCTAGCTCTCAGTCCAAAAATTTTCAGTGGCTTATTTCATTGTGAGATAAAACGAACATGTCACAGCCCCCTTTAGGCCCTGAAGAAAATACATCTCCTCTGTGGTCTGCCTGTGTAGCAGATCCCTTCTTAAGGGTAGGTGATCTGAGTTCTTCATCTGCTGGCTGGTTCCTCCCAGGCTGCCCTGTTCCCCACGATGAGTGCTCGCTAGGTTTAGTGAGCTTATTTCTCCCTCACTTGTGCATGGTTCATACTTTTATTATAATTAATATTTCTTCCCTCTTTTCCCTAAGGGAAAGTTAAAAAGCAGTCATGATCCAGGCTGAATCTGGACAGCCAATGCATGATCAGCTTTGAGTTATCTCAGTGCTGATATTTGCTGTGAACCATGGGGGTCTATGAACAGTTTTGTTCCAAAAGATATATTGCTCATATTCGGTTTTGGTTATTTACAGGTAATGAAAAGAGTAAGTCAGAAGCAGTAGGTGAAGACCTGGTGGGGCGGTGTGGGTCTTTTTTTGTCTGTCTTGGATAGCCTGAAAAACCAACTCTAGCCTGAAGTGCAGACCTGCATGATTGTAGTATTGATGCCTTAACAGTGCTTCTCTACAGCTACAGGGTATTCATTGCCACTAATAAATCAGTTCTAGCTGGCTTATATTCTATCCAGACAGCAACAATGGTTGTGCAGCTTTGTCTGGAAGCCCACTCTGTAGCAGATATGTTGGTGGATACTCTTTGTGTAGCCAACCCTTTCTGTGGTGGCTTAAACTATTTAGAAAGGGTTTTATGTAAGGATGAGAAGAGAGTGTATGCACATTTTATCAGAGGCAATACTGTGTGATGTTTTGATCTGCTAGTCTTCCTGTCAGGGCCCCAACGAAGATCCAACAAACTGCTGTGAGCAGCAGTTTCTCTAATGGTGCTTCCTTTGCCTACAGATGCCAACCTGGCTTCCTATGTATAAACTATACAGCTATTCATCAAGCTCAGGTTCTGTTCTCCATGACTCCTTTTTCATCCCCTTCCATAGCAGGGAAGAGGTCTAACTTCTTGGTTGTACGGCAAGATAGAACACATGTGAAATTGCTGAGAACTGACCAGAAAATTGCTTTCACTTTATATTTAGTTATTTGGCATTTGAGATATTTATAGTGTGTGAGATGCACAAATAAAGATGCAGGAGTCCTCTCTGGACATATTATCACCACTTAAGAAAAATCATTCGCATTACTGTAAAGAGTCAAGGTGTTATTTGTCTGTTCAGAAAATTATAATACAAACTCTAAAATTAAACTCCAATCATGTATATTCAGTCTCTGTGTTTGCATGAATCAGATAAAACACAATGTATAGCTTAATTGATAGTCCTAATTATCTAGTATACATGGGTCTATTTTATGTAACAAAACCAAGCTGCTCCATAATTCCCTGCTAGTGTGGGCTAGAAAAATTCCATTGAACTCAACAAACCTACGTCACTTTATGCCAGAGGGGAATTTAGCCTTAATATTCCAAAGAGCAATATGGCACATGATTCACTTTGGTTCACATTTTTCCCAAGCTTTTATATAAAATAATTTTATTTTTAGTTCAGAAGAAGAGAAATGTTTGTACAGACAGAATTGCATATTTGTACAGATATTCCCAGAATGTAGATATTAGATCCAAAAAGTATCTTTTTTGTCTTCAAAAAAGTAAAATGCAAAATAAACATCCTCAAAAGAGAAAACAGAAGAGCAATTATTGTACTTGATCCAGCATTATATTGGTGCTTTTGTGTTGTTGCAGCTGGTCCAGTATCTTCAGCTACTGAGGATGGATCAGAATGAAGTAGAAGTCAGTGGCCAGATGTTGATTATACTGTGTTATAATTTCATTATAGTGTACAGAGAAGAGATTCAGAGCAGCCCTGCAGAGAAGGAGTTGGGGGTGTTGGTTGATGAGAAAATGAACTTGAGCTAGCAGTGTGCGCTTGCAGCCCAGAAAGCCAACCGTATCCTGGGCTGCATCAAAAGGAGTGTGACCAGCGTGTCGAGGGAGGTGATCCTGCCCCTCTACTCTGCTCTCGTGAGACCTCTCTTGGAGTATTGTGTGCAGTTCTGGTGTCCTCAACATAAAAAGGACATGGAACTGTTGGAACAAGTGCAGAGGAGGGCCACGAGGATGATCAGGGGACTAGAGCACCTCCTGTTTGAAGATAGGCTGAGAAAATTGGGGCTGTTCAGCCTGGAGAAGAGAAGGCTGCGTGGAGACCTCATAGCAGCCTTCCAGTATCTGAAGGGGGCCTATAGGGATGCTGGGGATGGACTCTTCATGAGAGACTGTAGTGAGAGGACAAGGGGTAACGGGTTCAAACTTAAACAAGGGAAGTTTAGATTGGATCTGAGGAAGAAATTCTTTACTGTAAGGGTGGTGAGGCACTGGAATGGGTTTCCCGGGGGAGTTGTGAATGCTCCATTGCTGGCAGTGTTCAAGGTGGGGTTGGACATAGCCTTGGATGGCATGGTTTAGTGTGATGTGTCCCTGCCCATGGCAGGGGGATTGGAACTAGATGATCTTAAGGTCCTTTCCAACCCTAATTATTCTATGATTCTACGATTCTACAGAAGAAAAAGAATTTTGAAGACAGCAAATTCAAAGAATTAGGTTAAGACAGATTTTTATGTAGAAGACTTTTACCATTCTAAAGTTGCTCAGTTTTGTGTTAAATAGAAGAGTCTCTTTCTCAGGCAGGTTGTAGACAAAGCTTTCATTGATCCAGTGAATTTAAGATTTAAGAAGCAAACAGTTAATAAACATTAAAGGCCTGGATTTTTGCCTGTCACAGTTTTCTTGAGTAGGCCTTCAGAAACCCTGTCAAAGAACATGAGCTATAGATTAATACACACAAAATGTCCCTGAAATTGCAGTGTTAGAGGAGATCTTCAGAAAATTTTAAAGGTCATAATATTTCTTAAGTGATCATCATTGATGCAGCTAATGATCCTGAAATTAAAAAAGTCTATGGTGGAAGCCATGAGTTCCAAACTGCAAAAGAAACACCCATATAATTCCAAGGTCAAACAGTACAAAACCATCTTAAAAATACATCAATTTTGTTTTTTCCTTTATCTCAACATGAAGGTTTTTTATTGTTTTGGCTTTACTTTTGAAGTCTATTCTTTAAAAACAAAGTTATTTTCAGCAAAGACATTTCAATAGGAATGAAACTTGTAAATTGAAATGACTGGGTAAAAATTTGTAATGAATGGCTATTATGTTGTTGATAACTAGTTTTATAATTCTTGGGAGTGCAGGATGGATTCCATTTTTTTATTATCATGTAAATATATATATTGTTAGTAATTATGAACTTGTTTAGAACAGTATTTTTAATTTCCATGAATATATGCAAACTTTTAAACTCTAATTTTTCTTTTTATCCTGGCTAATTTTAGAGAAACTGTGAATTACAGTTTGTGAAGAAAAAAAAAGAAATTTATACTTTTACCTATGATCAGCATTTCATTATGCTGGTGAGATACTGGTACCAGGCATCATGAAAACCAGCAAGCATTACTTTCTTTGAAGTCTAACAAATAGAGAAATAGCATTCATGGCTTAGAATGCACCATCTGTAAACATACTGCATACCCACAGGCAATTACTGTACATTTGGTGTGGCAGTGTAGCTTTCTGTATTATTAAATAACTTCCTGAAAACCTAATTTGCAGGGCAGTTTTATGATATGAAAGGGAGAAGAAGAAGATTAGGATAAGAATTAGCTTCATTCAACACTGATGGCTGTAGCTTTCAATATCCATAAATGTCTAGACAAGTGTCTTTCTCCCCTGCACACGTACACAGCTAATGTGCACAATGTCATGATGATCACGATGCTGAACTCCATCCCATTAGGGTACTAATTTGATCTCTGGCATACCCTCATTACAAAACACCATAATAAGTATTCATTTGACAGAAAGCTACTACACTTTATTTCTCATCTGATTTGAAGCTCAGTAAGAATACCTTAAAAACATCCATTGATGTATTTCATATAATACAGATAGAAATACAAATATAAGCCCCGAAACTAGTGCTAACTTCATAATGCTTGTTAGTGCTAAGAAAACCATGTTAATTCCAGTGAGGTGTTAAGAAATAAAATAAGTATATCCGTATAGTTATCTATTGATGATCACTTAAATACTCCCTTACTTTTATCTTGAATGTGCATAGCACAATTATGGGCATAATAATAGATCAGGAGAAAGGAAGAAAGACCCAGAAATGTTCAGGAAGTTGAAATAAAAAAACTTCAAAATAGAGATTGGGTGCAGAGGGAAGAAACATAGTGCAGACACCTGCTGTCTCTCCTTCTCAGCAAGACCCAAATGGCTACATTCAATGAACATTATTTCCCTAAGATCACTGTGGAGGAATCAACAGAAAAAATGTCCCAGGGAAAATTGAATATTAAGATATGGGGACTGCGTGATTCTTTCAGTCACAACTTATTTTTCTGTCAAAAGTTTCTTTATTCATATTATGAAGTGGTATGATCTGCAAGTAACAGGAAGTTTGGGAAGCTGAGGAGGGGTAGGAAATCTACCTCCTATGAGAGACTTCTCTCTAAAATGGGATTAGACCAATGAAAAAAACAGCTGTAGGAATATTCTTGGAAAGAACCTAAGAGCGGAAACACACAACATGAATGTCTGAGAGCTGGGTGAAGAAAGAGGTAGTTCATAAGAGAAATAAAAGAAAAAATGACAAAACATATGAAAAAGTATTGGAGGAAGAAAGCCAGCAAAACATTTCATTTATTATGATTCTCCCAATATTGCTTGTATGTAGATGACCAGTCCTAGAAAATATATCATATTGCACCCATTCAGAATAGACACCAGAGTTTATTGCAAGAGGAAAATTTGGTAGATATGGTATCCTGTGTCTGAGGAAGCCAGAAAATTATCACAGGGGGAGAGCCAAAAATTCCCAGGGGATATATTTGTAGTGTTGCATCTCAACTTTCCGTATAGAAAGTGCAGGTTGATGACAACCCAAATGATCAGCTCCGGCATAATGCCGCAATTCAGAAGAAAGCCTTATAGCTGGAGGCCCTTTAAAAACACTCTCGGCTTTATTCCATATTCTGTCAGAGCACTGCTTTGACGGGTCAAGGCATGGTTCTCCCAAGGCTGTTTGTGGATCCTGGATTCAATGCTCTCTAGTCGTCATGCATGCAGCTTTAATTTATAGTATTGGCATGAGATCGTGCAAATGACCTCATGGCTGTAAAGTGCCCGCTGTAACTGAGTACCTCTACCACAGCTTCCCCATTCCCAAATTGCCCTGGCAACCTCTTTTCCTCATAACATCAGGGACAGGTGACAGGGTGGCAACTGACCACCTCTGCACAGGAGAAAGTCCAAGCTGGTGTTAACCTTTGCTATACAGTGGTCAAACATATGGTGATAAATGTCCACAGCAGAGCAGAGGATGTTCTCCTTTGTGCTATGTAAATGACTTGTGTCCAATAATATATTTACTTACATATTTGCTATATATCATTTTGCATGTATATTCATGCATGAAAAAATGGCAAGGTTTGTATTCAGCACAAATAAATATTAGCTGTTTTAGCGTCATGCGCCCCCTCCTCCTCCATTCCCTCTCTACCTTTGACTGTGAATAAAGTAATTTTATGCAATCTCTCCTATTCTGAGCATGAAAAAGTAAATGCTGTATTACCCCAACTTAGGTAACCCTTAGGATAATTTTTTAAGCAGCAGGAAACTAGGCTATCTGGCTGGGTAGATAATGATATCAGCTGCTTCCTTCCAAAACAACAGGTGCTTTGGCATAAAAATGTATATCATCATACTGAGATGATGACATCAGTTCATACTTCAGCTTAATTATAAACTACCTCCATTAATCCTCAAATAATTAAACATTTTGTGTATGGTGCAAGGTGAAATATAAAAGCAAAAGGTGCCTAGCTCTTCATCACAGGGTTAAAATGTCAGTTTCTGAATCATTTGTACTTGTGTCTGCCTATTTAAATGTAAACTTCTTGCTGATTTTAAGCATTTATTTACATTTTATTGTTCCATCCAGGAGGTAGGTAAAAATAAATATTGCTAAAATTCAGTGATAAGTTGATGAAATAACTAAGGTATATGGATTGAAGTCTCATAGAGTACGTATGTGCATAAATATCATGCAGAAATAACAAAGATGTTCAGGATTGTGCTTAGAATGTACAAGAATAATTGGGGGAGAAGTCATGGCTCATGGCCTAACAGCAAAATAAACATTGCAGTGTTCAGTGTTTGCAGATTTTATGCAAGATCTTAGACTCACATTCATAAGTAGTCCTTCTGGATAAAACAAGCTCTGGGCAAGCAAGCACCATTTATTGAAATAGATTGAATAAAACTTGTAGAAAAGTATTACTGAAAAGCAGAACCAACACAAAAGGAATTTAACTCCTTTTTTAAATAGTTGCGTTCATATAGTAAGCAGTCACTTGAAACCTATACATTCTTTCCTTGTGTTTTTTGATTTGATATAAAAATTAATAGAAAGAATTGAGTGAGAGCTGAATTTGCAGGCTAAAAGAGCAGAGGAGAATAGCAGATAAAGGATTATGTTCTTCTCTCTTTTACTTAAAAATATAGCGTTGACCTTCTTTAAAACAGATGCTATCTTCAGGAGCCAGATGTGTCTCCAAGCAAATTAGTTATAACAAACACATCCAAGGACATAGCCATTTAAGAATCAATAAATTATGCATTTGTCATTTGTTATTGTGTGAAGCTTATGCTGACATCTTTGACATGAACGAAGGAGTTTCTGTCCACAGTAATAGCATTAACAATTTAACAGAGGTGGTTTTATACCAAATGTGAAGTGGGTTGAAGAAATTACTGTTTATCACAATGTACATATACGCACCTTAATTATTCATTGCATGTCCACTTACCAGCCTACTTCATGTTATGTAAGTTGTGCTAGATTAAAAAGTTAGAGGTCAGGCATGTGTCCTGTACTGCTGTTATTTCTATCCATTTGCACCTGAAACAAAGAGAATGACTCTTAATAATGATTTGCTTTTCAGACAGATTTTCTTTTCAGACAACCAAAGCAGGAAAGTTTTGTTTATCAGTGGCACTTTATGCAACATTCCTACTTAGAGTTTTATTTTTCTAAAAACAAAAACCATGGTGGATTTTTTTTTTTTTTTGTGGGTTTAGTTGGAACATTTGGATGACCATATGGAACTCTTAGTGGTGCCATGGGACCATGCAGCTATGAAATCTGATCACTATCTCCCTAGTGACAGCTGGAGCCTTTACACCATCAGAAAATTTTCAGACTTCTAATTTGTCATAACTACCTCCTGTGGAAAGAAAATATGTTATATAGTTACATACAAGAATCTGAGGCTGCAGAACTACACATATCTTCTTCTTTTCCTTTTTACTTTCAAGCTTCAAATTAATTCCTTGCATCTTATGACTCATTGATGCAAGAAATAAAACATAAAACACAAAAAGAATACAAAAAAAATGTGGGGTCTTGTGAAATGAGGGTTAGCTCTCCTGTATAGTTATTGTGGAGGATGACTTATTTTGAAAAACCTACGTATGTAACAAATGTTGATCCATGCACTTCAAAGTTTCATTATATTTAAGCCTTCTCTTCAGTTTTTCTCTCTCCCACTTTGAGTGATGATAAGAAAAAGAAAATAATAATTGTTTACAAAATAAGTGTAACTTTGCAGTGCATTTTATTATATTTATATTTTTAACGTGCATTCTTTCATCACCACATATAGCCTGAAAAAGCACAAAATTCAGAATCACTATTTATTAGAGCGAATCACAGGAGAAGGGGCTGAGAGCTCCCTGCCCACTGCAGTCCCTCAGCTGTTCCCGGAAACCAAGAATCCTTTTGGCACACAGAAATATAGGCATCCACCAGGCAGTCACTTTTGAAAATCATACGGAATGAGTTTGTGTATCTCTATATACCTCTCTGTGGGGGCAGATAATCTAGCAGAACTGATAATCATATATCTCCATGTTTATTTGTTGTGTAGCTTTGGATAGGTTTCTGGTCTCTCAGGGCATTTTCAGGAGCTTGTGAGACATAGGTCAGTGACTGTAAGCAGAACAAAATGTAAACATATGTTATCATTCGCTTTTATGTGGCCATTCTAGTATTCTAGTTAGGCAGGCATCAAAAAAGCAACCTTATGCTTTGAGCATGGATGGTACTGCTGTTAAATCATGCTTGTGGTGGGTGTAGAGACGAAGTTGGGTGTTACATATATAGTTGTTTATTGTACAAAGAAGTTAAAAAAATGTGGTTGCAGGCCAGTATCTTGTACTGGACAGTATACAGGAGGTTGGATTAGATTAACACATCAATCTCTTATGGTTTTGCAGTCTAGGACACCAGAACAAAATTCTGGTGCTAGTTAATGAGCAAAAATGATACTAAGCTTCTAACAAAGGATGGACCTGAATCTTTCTTCAAAGTCTTGTAAGTATCAGTCTCCACTAACATATACAACCATGTAGGACAGTATGCAAGTAACCTAGGAGTACAGATCAGAGACAATGTAAACAAATTCTTTGTGAATGTTAATTACAGTCAGAAAGCAAAACTAAGGTACATCCTAATTAAATCCAGACTCATTTGATGTAAAGAACTGGAACAGGAGAGATTGTGCAGCCCACATGAAAAAAAGGCAACACTGGATAAAAGGCACCTACTGTTCCAGTATGAACAGTACAAGACAGCGTTAGGAAGATATTTGCTTACATTACCAGAAATGATGAAAGACTTTCCATTAAAAAACAATGAGTGAAAACTGTGCATAACCCTAGGAGAAAGGAAAGAGACGGCAGGGATAACATCATGCTATGTAACAACCTGCCACCAACTTAGAAATGGACAATAATGACAAATGGACACAGGGGATAAAACCCAAACACACTGTGAATTGTTATCTTGGGTAGATGCACAATGTGTTGTGTTTATTGTTGACAGTTACTCAAAGTTTCTTCTTTTTTACACATTGACAACATTTGTACAGCATGTCATGCCAACAAAATACTTTTATTTGAAGCTGGGCACTGTCATCATTTTCTTTCTTCAGGAAACAAACCATGACATGCAGATTGACTTGGAAGCTCGTGTTTCATTACATCATGTCCCTCTGTACCCTGTTGATGCAAAGCTTCCTTTTAGCATCAGTGCCATTCCTAGCTACCCTGGAGCCCCTATGCATATCATCTATGCCATCTTTTAAGGCATATGAAGTACCAAGAGAGGAAGGGTTTGTAAAAAGAAGACTGGGCAGAACAGGGTCACCTACAGCTAAACATTTGTCATTCCATAGATGCAGCTATAGTAAGCATTTGGTAGATTTAATCAATGCATTATTAAAGGTGTCTTAAGCCCAAACTGAGCTTAACTTGGGTCTGAAATGCAGTTGTTGTGGTCTCCTGAAGTCCTTATGTGTTAATCATGCAACTGTTTTGTCTTAGCTGACTAGTTATTTGTGTACTCTGCTTGTTCAGCTAACCAGGATGCCATGCAAGCAGAACCATGCAAGCATAGACCAGGGATGAGTCTATGTGAAGATGCTCCAAATGGAAAGCCTATGGGGTTTGCTTTTGACTTTCCTCAATTGCCTGTGTGGCATTGACGAAGTAGTACCTTGTGGATACCTGAGCATCCATATATAAAATCAGCTTGTTGTCTCTCTCTGGGTTTGTACCATCTCCCATTGTCTCTGATTTGGTCCCAAGTAGACAGAATTCTAATAATATTTTTTGCCAAACTCTATGCTGATTTTTGGAACCATAGATCAAGTAAAGGCAGGGCTCATTTTATGATGCTGAGTTCTTTCCCACCTTTAGTATGGTGTTTTATTCACAATCAAAATTATTGTTATGTCTTTTTAAATGTATGATAGGATTTTTTTCTTAGCCTTTTGCATATTTACATCCCCAGAGCCAGATTTTAAGGTGCTGCGATCTAGTGTGTCCCAAGGTGGACTCAGTTTATTGAAGCTGAGGATTTGGTCTTTCTCTTTTACCCCAGCCAGTTTCACAAGAAAATGAAAAACTGCTAGACCCCATTATACCCCTGGTTTTTTTGCCAGGTACAAATGGGCGCAAGTTTAAAATAGGACCCTCTTTAAATGGTGTAGAGTGGAAAGAATTACTGAAGAGCAACACTTCTTTTAAGAAATAGTGCATCTGCTTTTGAGAAATAGTTTCCTTAATCCCAAACTGACTGTAATCAATGTCTGATCTGTAAAATCTGTATATATTGTCTGTTATGTACCTTTTCTATGAGTAGCTATATAATTGCTGAAAAGCATAAAGCTGGACTGAGTTCCTTTATTAAAATATAGAATCATCCAGATGAGAACAAATGTTCACATCTTCATCTTATAACAACAAAAAGGTGTTGAATTGGACTGAGGAGGTTTAATTACATGGAGTAAAAGATTTCTGGAAAAGTAGTTAAAATCTATGATACCCATTCTGTCCAAATTCCTGGTGCACTCAGCTGAATGTAAATTGTTATAATATTGTTTAATTAATGCTGAATTGCATGATGATTGGCCTTAGCTCTCTAATTACTACTGGTAGTAGCTCTTCAAATTTTGATTAGTGGAGAGGTGAATCACTATCTTTGATGTGGTGAGGTAGCTTCTGCTGCAAATTAAAACTGGGTAGTGAGGCTATAGATTAATTGTGGGTATGTGGAGCAATTAGGACAGTATACCTCACCTTCTGTCTGAAGTTTATTGCCTGTGGGAAAGGTCATAGAAATGAAACCTGAATTGTATAAACTTTTGGGTGAGACCTGTATATATTTAAATGCACGTTTTGGGGAAAACCTTCAGTCATTCTAATTTAGTCATTCTAATTCAAAACATATTAGATGTCATTTTCTTCCTTGCCAACAGAAAGAGCAAGTACCAGAAAGCAGTCTGCTGCTAGGGAGGGGCTGAGGAGGCTCCCTCCCTGGGCCACACAGCAAATAACAGCACCCATCTGGATAGCAGTTGCTAGGGGCTGTTTTGGGGTGATGTTAGTTTTGACTTTTTAGTCTTGCAAATGTGTAAAGCTGTTTGATAGGAAGTTAACCAATGACTTCCAGAAACTGCACACCCTGAAGCAGTTGCCACAAAATTCAGTCATCCTCCTGAAGCTGCAAGGTGCTGCTGGCACAGATTGCACTTGGGAGTGCTTTGCAAAGGTTTATCTTGTTTAGATATGAACCTGAACCAGAACATTGGAAGAAATACAGTGCTCTACTATGAGATTTTAGTAACTTTTGTTAATGACAAGTGATTGTTCCTTATCAAGTCAGTGCCTGGGTTAGAGTACTGTGGCTTTCTTTTCTTTGTGGTTTTCTCTCTATCCTGTGTTGCCATGTACTGGATCAAAACTCTGGAATAATGGAAAAATTGAACTAATTTAAAAATACATATTATCACCAATACTGTCTGTTCTTCTATTGTGATTGCAGATGAAAACAATCTGACTTAAAGATATTGTAATGCATTATTTTTTTTAGTGCCCTGCCATCTCATTGCCTGCTCCATATATGCTGCTCAGTTTTCATCTGCTGCCTGAATTTAGGGTTTGGGTTTGTTCTGCCTCTCCCCCCTTTATATCATTCTCTGTTATCAATTCTGATTTACTTCTTACTCTACACACTTTCCTCCTATCCTTTGACTTACTGTCATTTCTTGCCCTGATTTTTTAGTGGGAGCATGAGAAAATAGTTTCTACTGAAGCTGCTAAATATGTCTCTCATTTATTCAGCTGGTGGGAGAGAGAGAAGAGGGAATGAGGTTCAGCAAAGTAGCCTTTGTAACCACAAGATTGTTTGCACTTTACTGCCGGAACATGCTGAGACTTGAAGCTTTTGTATGATTTTTGTCAGTAGAGAGGCTGTAATTGAACTTTCTTGCTAGACATTAAGAAAAAAAAAAGATTAAAATATTTATTTTCTTTTTTTATACACGCAGACAAAAAGTTTTTGAAATCATGCGAGTGGATGCAATTATATAAACCTCTGTGCAAATAATGAGACCCCTGTGAACGATTTTAAAGGGAAAGCAAAAGCAGCATTTTGCATATTCATTTCAAGGGAAAGCAATCTGCCTGAAACTTTTTACTGGAGAGCTTCACCCACCGACTGTCAAAACTGCTTTATTGGCATTCATTTCTGATGGGTGTATCAAGCTGAAAACCAGGTCTAAATAGCACAGGCAAAAATGAGACACCCCAATGACATGTCTTGAGTTTGTCTCTGCTTTTAATGAATAAAAAGCATAGCCATTCAAATAGCCATTCAGAAAAACAGACATCTTCAAGTGGCTTTTTTTTTTTTTTTTAGAGAAAGATATCTTCTTGAAATCAGGAAAAAGGAAATTATCTACTTTGTCACTTACATTCAAGCACTTGCTTTTGTGAATAAAAGTGAGAACTTCGTAAATGCAACTACATCAATATAACCAGTGCACAGACCTTTGCCTGAAACAAAATACCAGCACACAAGTAACTGGAAAAGAAGCCAAAACTATATGAAAGGAGCTGTGCCATCTCAGTGTTCCTAGAAATGAAAAGGAATGAAAGCACTAGAAAATGACAATATGAAGAAATTTATAGGTTTGCATATTTATATATAATACATATTTATATATAAAAGTATCTTTATATGGACGTAAGTTGATATAGCAGTAGGAAAAGTGCCATCAAAGAACTGGAAAGAAATAGAAATGGGGAGCCTTTATTTCTGGATAGTTCTGCAAGGGTGGAATGACCAGAGACTGCAGGCTGGCAAGGGGAGAGGAACTCAGGTCTGAAGCTGTGGAGTCATGTTTACTATTGAAATAATATATGACAGAAGAGAGACCAATTATAACCATTAATCTGGTTCAATTTTATTACAATTATAGCCCATGAGAACAAAATAAGTCTATTGAAGTACATGACAGCAGCAGTGCATGAGTTCGTGCTTAAAAATATTATTCTCAATGTTGGGACATCTGGGCAGCCAGATCTAATCGTATTTCTTTACTCTGCCAGAACTAGAGCATCTGACAATGGAGCTATTTGTTCAGACATTTCTAAATAGATAGTGCCAGATAACTAACTGTAATCAAAACCTTTCCTTTTTCTGGCACTATTTGGATGTGTATCCAGTCCTAAAAATCCTGTCACAGTTAAAAAAAAAAAAATAAGGAAAAAGACATGTTAAGCGTGAACAAGAGCCCCACAGCCAGATTTCCTGCCCCACTTTTGATCTCTTTGTGTTGCCTGAGAATTGCAAAGGAGACAATGTCTTTTTACAGCTGCTGGTGTAGGATCTTCCAGAGGTGGGGTGGTCTCAGCAAGGACAACGGGATAGAGCTGGGTCCCGCTTCTGGGATGCTCCTAGCTCTGCACCCACTGCCAAACAGTGAAGGCCATGGTGTGGGTAAGGCAGGTTTCTGCTGAATAAAGCCTGATCTCACCTTCCACTCTCACTGCCCGTATGGCGTGCAGGGGGCTGAAATTTCTGGTGAATCAGCAATGTGAAGCTGTGCACCTTTCCCCTGATCCTGGGTGGAGTGGGCTGTCCCATAAATGTTGATGGGTTTCACAGGATGCCTATTCACTGTACCATTTACTTTTAGTCACTTTCTGGTTTTTAGACAATTTTCTTAAGTCCGTTTGTCTTATCACACTTTTTATTTTCCTGAGAGAATTTAATGGAATGTGGGAGTTGTCATAATAATGTCCCTGATTACACATTTATTTTCCTTAGTTTGCAGGAATGTTGAGGCCAACAGATAGACAACGGAATTACATCTATTTAAATAATGCTTAGTATAGATCAAGTTTTGATGCATGTGGAAAGGAGAGAGAAAAACAACGTGTGAAAACCAAGCAAAATAAAGCCTCATGGAGCATTGCTTGCTCTGCAGCCTCACCACATGCTGCTGATTAATAGGTTTCACTGATACTCTATGGCCAGTTGTCGAACTTTAGTTTTCACTTTTAGAAGTCCCATAAATAAAATTTAACTCTGTGACATTCACTTTACTCTTAGAAGCTTACTGCCCTACCAGAGTGGTGTATGGGTTTAGTGTGATTTTCATCTTTGTTAACTATATTGGAAATAGTTTCTGAGTTATAGTATTCCAGGACAGACTATTCAGAGATATGTAAGTTAGCTATTTAAAACCATTTGAAATGTCATCCAAGGTGAATTGACAAATTTTGGACCTTTTTTTTTTTTTTCCAAAGTTTCAATAGTGCACAACTTTTTTTAAGGTTTCTTGGTAAGATATGCTCATTTTTCAACCCATTCTAGTATTTATTCAAGTTCAAAATATCCATCTGTTTTGAAGAAAAACGTAAAGTGAAAATGAAGCGTTTTCTTTTTTTGAAAAGCTACATTACCCTAACTGTTTTTATTACTGGTGATAATTTTTCACTCAGCTTCCTGCACTTTGTGTTGGACCCATGCCTGAACCCACTTCTCCATGTCATAGGTATTGTGAGTATGCAGGATAGCCTGCTAATTAATCGCAAATTAGGGAGGTGTTTCAGTTGGATTTCCTTCATGGAAAAGAAGTTGGCAGCAGAGATGTCTACTGAAGCTGGTAAAAGGAGGCTTCTAGATTATGGAACTGGAAGGAGAAAGAGGCGCCTTCATAGCTTTCATACTGAACAGAAGGTCTCGTGATATATGGAGCTGCGTGTGATGGTTATGTTCCCTGTGGCTTGTTTTCTGATTACAGATTAATTTGCTTCATGTTATCTGTCTGGCATGTGACAGTTAATTCATTTTCTCTTCAAACAGAAGCTAAAATTCTGCCATATGACCTGGGGTGAAATCCTGAACCAATTGAAGAAGAACCTTGACATTAACTTCAGTGAGAACAGGACTTAATCCTTATTCTTTACCTTCTTGGGCCGAAGCTTCATCATGACTGATTCACAAATACACCCTGCTCTATTCAGTGGGATATGGAGTAAAACTCAACTCAGAATTCAGTATGCAAAGATTTGTAGTCTGTATTCACTTAATAATGGCTATATGAAAATTATAGTGAGTTCCCAGATATTTTGCAAAAGTCTATGTTTGGTGCTTTAGTATGTAGAATCATAGAATCACTGAATAGTTAGGGTTGGAAAGGACCTTAAGATCATCTAGTTCCAATCCCCCTGCCATGGGCAGGGACACCTCACACTAAACCATGCCATCCAAGGTTCTGTCCAACCACACCTTGAACACCGCCGATGATGGAGCATTCACAACTCCCCTGGGAAACCCATTCCAGTGCCTCACCACCCTTACAGTAAAGAATTTCTTCCTCAGATCCAATCTAAACTTCCCTTGTTTAAGTTTGAACCCGTTACCTCTTGTCCTCTCACTACAGTCCCTAATGAAGAGCCCATCCCCAGCATCCCTATAAGCCCCCTTCAGATATTGGAAGGCTGCTATGAGGTCTCCATGCAGCCTTCTCTTCTCTAGGCTGAACAACCCCAACTTTCTCAGCCTATCTTCATATGGGGGGTGCTCCAGTCCCCTGATCGTCCTCGTGGCCCTCCTCTGCACTTGTTCTAACAGTTCCATGTCCTTTTTATGTTGAGGACACCAGAACTGCACACAATACTCCAAGTGAGGTCTCACGAGAGCAGAGTAGAGGGGCAGGATCACCTCCCTCGACACGCTAGTCACGCTCCTTTTGATGCAGCCCAGGATACAGTTGGCTTTCTGGGCTGCAAGCGCAGATATATGTAAATATATTGTTCAATGACAGCTTATCTTTTGGAGGGCAAAAGCCAAGATAAAATTATTTTTAAAAGTAATATGTTGGGGTAAAAAAAAAATGCGGTGGGGGATAAGGAGAAAGATAAAAACTGTGTTAACTCAATTGATACTTTAGAAGATATTTTAATTTGGCCCAAGGATTTTAGACTACTTCAATCAGATCACAACTGGGCCCTTTTCTATGAGTAGTCTTTTTTGATTAATTGTGATCAAATCTCTCTGGTATATTGTAATTGAAGAGATAGCACACTCTCTAAATGAAGATGGTAGGGTAATATATATATTTTTTTGGCATTAAGTAACCGTGCCTATATTAATTGCAATAAAAATCTTCCTGGAGCTCAAGGCAGGTTGGTTTAGCTAACAAGCAATTAAACAGGTGCAACTATCTTAGGGATGTGACACTTTGCCATCTGACAAATGTAATGAACCTGTGAGATACTTCCATCCTTGCAGCCTTTTCTCAGAAACTGAAACAGAATGGCTAGGTAAAGGGTATGTGGCTTTTTCTTTGTATAACACAACATTGTTATGTTTGCGGGGTTTTTTTTGTCTGTTTTTTTTTTTTTGGGGGGGGGAGGGATTGAGAGGGAGTAACATTATACTTCAGAGATCAACATTGTGTTTTCATCATTGTTTACATCTTCATTAATGACTAGAATGAGTATCTAACCTTTTAATGAAATTTGCAGGTTAAGTCTACAAACTGAGACTTTTCTTAGAAAAGGAACTTCACCATTACAGAAAAAAAAAGAAAAAGAAAAAGGGTGTGTGTGTGTTTTGAAGCAGGTATGGAGTACTTTGGGAGGAGGGAAATCCTAATGAGCACTTTTTCTGAAAGTGATGGGGGAATTTGAGGGAACACATCAGGCCTCAGTTTGTAGGTGATGTGGCAGTAGAGAAATGGATACTTATAGGATGGGGGAGCTTCTCTTGCTATGGTCCTGTATGTGCTTCTGGAGTAGGTCTGCACTCTCTGAGATATTTTTTACTGAAAGGGACAGTTCAGGGAGTTAGTGCAGTTGGCCTTAAAGTTGTTACTAAAGTTCAAATAAAGTATATAGCTTAGTGCTTACAGCATTCAGTTAATTCTAGGCCATTCCAGCGTGTTACAAATAAAGTATGCCTTGTTCAGAATTTCCAACACAAAGCATCTTAGCATGAACCAGAGTGAGGAATACATTCCAGATGACTAAAAATATGAAAAATAGCATGATAAGCAAAGATGAGGTTATGACTAATCAAATTGGCTAGTGAAGATTCTCTTATAGTGCAGTCAGCACTGAAATATTATGTACCAAAAGAAAGCTGGCAGGGCTAAATTAGTAAGAATGAGTCATTTATTAAAGCTCTCAGGGTGAGAAGGTAAGACAAAGGGATGTAGGGTGAATGGAGCATAAAAATCTTTATGAAAATGCAATTAATCTTAAGACTGGAAAAGGACAGCAGAGCCGTCTGTTTTTAACTTCTGTTTTGTTGCTGTGGATCAAGTCACTTTTTCCTGTCATTTTTTTCTAAAGCAGTAGGGGAAAAATGAAGCAGGTCTCCCCAAATTATAGAAGTGGCTTTAAAATCTTGAAGTACAAGTAAATGCTGTATGATTCCTGTGGTATTTTTATGTTTTCTTGATTTGGCACTTTACAAATATAATTTTCAAAGTGGGTACTAATGCTGTCATTATGAACTAGTAAGTAAGATAAACTGAAGTCAGGAAGCTGACAATAATGAAACAGTGGTGAACAAGCTATAAACTAATTAAGTCTTCTGATTTCTCTCTTAATTGTGATAGTAGTGGGCTTGGAGTGAAAAACTAATAGGTAAGTGATGAAGTTTACAGTAACATAAATAGGAGGCTGAAACATAGGGATAACACCTTATGCAGTGTCCCTGGCAGTCTGTGCTGCTGGAAAACCTGGTTGTGCTGGTCCACCCTTCCTGTTGGTGCCCCTCTGGAGTCTGCAGGTGCCAGTTCAAAGTAGCCCTCTCTAAAACATGTGCAGTGGTGAGTCTGGGCTTCATTATTGTGGAGATCTGTTACAGACTGCCTGACAAAGAGGACTCGGTGGATGAAATGCTCTATAGACAGATAGGAACAGCCTCACGCTTGCAGGCCCTTGTTCTCATGGGGGACTTCAACCACCCTGATATCTGTTGGAGGGATGGTACGGCCGAGCACAAGCAATCCAGGAAGTTCCTCGATTATGTGGAAGACAACTTCCTTCTGCAAGTAATAGAGAAGCCGACAAGGAGAGGTGCCATGCTTGACCTCGTCCTCACCAACAGGGAAGGGCTGGTTGGGAATGTGATGCTCCAGGGCAGCCTTGATTGCAGCAATCATGAGATGGTCGAGTTCAAGATCCTCAGGACAGTGAGAAGAGTGTGCAGCAAGCTCACTGCCCTGGGCTTCAAGAGAGCAGACTTTGGCCTCTTCAAGAACCTGTTTAGTAAGGTTCCATGGGATACAGCCCTAGAGGGCAGGGGGGCCCAAGACTGTTGGTTGGTATTCAAGGATCACCTGCTGCTAGCTCAGGAGCGATACTAGAAGGAAGTGCTGCAGGAGGGCCAGGAGACCTCCTTGGATGGATAAGGACCTGCTGAGCAAAATTCGAAGGAAAATAGAGTCTTATAAAAGGTGGAAGCAAGGACAGGTGGCCTGGGAAGAATACAGGGATGTTGTCTGGGAAGCTAGGGACCAGGTTAGGAAAGCTAAGGCCCACTTAGAATTAAACTTGGCTAGGGATGTTAAGGATAACAGGAAGGGATTCTATAGGTACATGGCAAATAAAAGACAGGCTAGGGACAACGTGGGCCCTCTCCAGAAGCTATTGGGAGAGCTGGCTACCCTGGATTTGGAGAAGGCTGAGGTTCTTAACGACTTCTTTGCCTCATTCTTCACCAGCAAATGCTCTGACCATACCGCCCAAGTCTTGGAAGGCAGATGCAGGGACAGTGAGAATGAAGACCCTGGGCCCACTGTAGGAGAGGTGTGATTTTTAGTGTGTTTTGATATTCAATTGTTCAGACACAACTACTGTTGGCTAAAAGAGTTTAGTACTACAAAACTTGTGGGGGTTTGGGTTATTTTGTCTTCAACACAGATTCTTGGCTATTTCTGCAAGTACTGCTGGGCATAATATTTCAGGCTATTCTAACTTGTATCCCCATGTCGTGGTTTAAATCTTTAAACCCATACAGTTGCTCTCTCACTCACTCCCCACTCTTTCTTCCCTCCGCTTGTGGAGGGATGGGAAGGAGAATCAAAAGAATGCAACTCCCACAGGTTGAGATAAGAACAGTTTAGTAACTAAGGTATAACACAAACCACCACTGCTACCACCAATAATCATAGAATCATAGAATAGTAAGGGTTGGAAAGGACCTCAAGATCATCGAGTTCCAACCCCCCCGCCATGGGCAGGGACACCTCCCACTAAACCATGCCATCCAAGGCTATGTCCAATCCCACCTTGAACGCCGCCAGGGATGAAGCATTCACAACTTCCCTGGGCAACCCATTCCAGGGCCCCACCACCCTCACAGTAAAGAATTTCTTCCTCAGATCCAATCTAAACATCCCCTGTTTAAGTTTAAACCCATTACCCCTTGTCCTCTAATAATGACAAGAGAAAATACAAGGGAAAAGAATACAATTTCTCACCATCCAATATCAAGCCCGACCACGCAGTGCACTCCCACCAGTGCACCCCCCACCGTGCACCCCCACCATCCTTCCGGGTCTCTGCTCTCCGTTTTTACATCCTGGACATGACGTGCTGTGGTATGGAATAATCTCTTTGGTTAGTCTGGGTCAGGTGCCCTGTTTCTCCTTCCTCCCGGCTTCCCCTCCTCCCTGGCAGAGCATGAGGCTCACAAAGTCCTCGGCCAGCCTAAACATCACCAAGCAGTAACTGAAAACACTGGTGTTATCAGCACTGTTCCCAGGCCCAAAATCAAAAACACAGCGCTGCACCAGCTACCAAGAAGGAGAAAAAATGACTGCTACTGCTGAACCCAGGACACCCCAAGAAAAGAGGAATTGAGAAATTGATACCTCAATAAGGTCTGCTATCTGTGTTAACAGTACAGCATCCCACTTTAAAAAATTTGGCAAGACCGAGTATTTCTGAAGAGGGCAGCCTGCATTAGACAGTGCTGGATTATTCTCTGGATTTTTTCCGCCTCCATGTTTCTCTAAGGGTTTTTATTGCATATGATGGGAAGGCACAAGTAGCACATACGTTTGAATTGCAGGTAAATGGATTGGAGTTTTGAAGGAAAACCAGTTTAAGCACTAGGGCCCTACACTGTAGGATGCAGTTCTTTGATTCTTAGCCTGCTTTTAGTGTTTAAGGAAGCCAGAAATGAAAGGATTGAACTCCAGCCCTAGACAGAAAGTGAGAATATACTACTTCGGCTAATCTGTTTTGTGCAACTCAATTAACAGTATAAAAATACATTTTACCTATCAAATGTTTATCTTCTTACTAATTAGCAAATCAACACAATTTTTTGAAAGGCATTGTGGCTCAAGAGTGTTTGCATCCACAAATGCCCTGTGAAGCTTGCATTGCTTAGCCTTGCTAGGAGATGGGTTAAGTATAGAACAAGGGAACATGACAATGTCGCTTTCTCCCCTCCTCTGCACATATCACCTCTCTTGCTGCAGTCATTCTTTTGTTTCCAGTTGCTGGAAATTTGAGAGGGTGGAGGGAACTGCTGCAGTAGGTCTTGCCCTTACCCTCTTTGTTTCTGCTAGCCTTAATTAACCTCTCCCTAGGTTCACCAAATTTCTGATTATAATTTTTTTTTTTTAAAGTCGGGCTTATGCTCACTAAGCAGGTTTTCTCATAGCTCTACTTGAAACTCCATTATTACCATTTTGAATGCTACACTGTTTGTTCTAGAAACCCGTCTTAGTAATTTATCCCATACCTCTATTTTCCCCTCATGGAAAATACAATTATTTTAATTCTTCTAATTGTTTTTCATTTCCTACACTCAAAACTTGTCTCTTTCCCCCAGGCATCCCTTCATCTTAGATCATTGACTGGAAAGTCCTTTTTGGCTCTTTAGTTGCTTATCTGTATTCCAAATGGACTAATATTGTACAGTGCTCAATAAAAAAATAATTTAATTTGTTATTTCCTTCATCATGCAGTTGCAAAATTGTCAGGCATTTAGCATGATTCTTTAGTTTTGGGGGTGCTAAGTGTGTCTCAAATGGAGATGTCAGTTTTAACGGAAAGTTAAGTGAAACTTTGGGAAAGAATGAATATTTGAGTAATAACATAGGCATAAATCTGCATTGCTGTTCAGTCCTGCATACAGCAGAAAATATAGGGCCTTCCTTGCTCTGTGAAGGAATAGCTATCATGTTGTTTCACAGCTCCCATGGGGAGCAATCAGAGCATTATTTTCTCCCTTTCTTTATTCTTTTAGTTATTTTGCTTAATCTCATGTAATAGCCAATTAACTTGATTTGCCTTCAGAGCCGGTGAAAAGTATAAATAAACCTGGCAGAAGAGCGAGGTGGGAAGAAGCTCAAAGGCTGGAGTCACGGAGATGCCCTGTGTGAGCAACAGGAAATCAATTGCCATATGGTCAGTTATAAATAGGGCCGTCATACAGCCTTGTTGCTTTTGACATGTCCAGGTTCTCTGCTCAAGATTTCTATTTGCAGATTTTCTTACCTTTTCTCACCCCATCTAGCTTTTCTAGGCATATCAGGCAAAAGTTTTGTTGGAGGTTCTGGAACCAGTCACACTCCTCCTGCGGCTGGGAGCAAGGGTGATCTGCTTATAGTGGGGAGTGACATTAGCCTGGTGGTGTGGCAGGGCAGAAGAGGACCGTCACCTGAAATGTGATGGAGTCCTTAGGGCTGAATCTCCCAGAACCGCCGTGTTTCCTTAGAAATCTAATTTTATTATGTCTGGAAACGTTTTCCTGTTGGAAGTTTTTGTTCATGATTGCCAAATCAGAGTTTTAGCAGTCTATCTGGACTGCTGTGTCTGCAGGTGTGTTTGTCTTAAAAAAATGCAATTGTAATTGGGAAAGTGATTTGGAGGTAGGTGGTGTGAGTTAAGTCCTCACACAGGCCTGAGGACCCAGAGATGGGGCTAGTGCCAATATGCAAGGTGATACTCTTGGCAACTGCATCTTCCACGTTGTTTCCCTGGCATCTTTGTTTCTTTTCAAGGTAGAGTAGTCCTGCTTACAATGGAGAGATGAGCTACTGTGAGTTAAAGCAAAAGTAAAAAGAATGCTAATCATGCGGTCAACACAAAAGGTCAGAAATGATGATTTGTTTTTCTCCTGAGAAACCCTTAGTGCTCTGAGACCACTGAGCAAAGATTTTCAGGATTTCAGCACAGATTGAGTTAACTGTATTTGTCTGGGTCCATTATGTATGTGCTGCTGGATTTGGCACCTGTGAGCACAGCTAACTGACTAGCTTAATGCACAGGACACTTAAGTGTGGTTCTAGGTCGTAGAAAAATGTCAGGGTTTATTACACCTTACAGCTTTTTTGTGCATTCCCTTTATTTTCTATATAGCCCCGGTCTCATTTTTTCTTTGGCTCACCCATTACTCTTCCTCATTGATTAACTGAATGTCTGGATGTCAGAGAGGCTTTTGAGTGCCCTCACACAAATGGTCGCGGAATCCTACTTTTTATCTGCCTGCAGACAAGACAAGTACTGGCTTTGCTTTTGTTGAGTAACTTGAAATGCAATCCTGCTCAGAGACTTGAAATGGAATTACACCCACTATATCATCCAAATTTGTCATATATAAATATAGATGTTGAGATGATTAAACACATTAGCAATTTTCAATGGTTCTTTAATTCCATCATTCATTATTTTTATTTGATGAACCTCTTTCTTATGAAACTTATTAAAATGTTGGTATAAATCTATTCCAAATTCCCTTGATGACTATGTTTATACAAAATGATATACATAATGATCTGCTTTTGAGACTGCATTAGAAATGTGCATTGGCTTTTCAGTTTGTAAAAGGCTGTGTATCACTCCCATAAGGAATAATGACTAAGATTTTCTTTTTATATTAGGGAGCTGCAGGCGCTCAGGCATGGATTTACCTCAGTCTGAGTCTCACCCAGCGCTTCCTAAAAACTCCCATGGTGTCGTTAAGAGTTGGGTCAGATCCTGCAGCAGTACCTGCAGGCAACTCTCCTTTATGTAGATCAGAAAGCACTAGTAGTGAAAGGAGACATAATGGGCAAGATCTATTAACCAAGTTCGTGTTGTCCAGAAGTTATAACTTTAAAGGAAACCATCATTTAAGCACCTGTGTAATCATCGGACAGGTACTTCCAGCAGCTGACCTTTAAGCTTTTTTTTGCAAGTTCCTTTTGAGGTTGCCTTGCTCCCTACATTTACTGCAAAGAGAGCCTAGACAACTATTTCAGTTTAAACACTTAAGTAATCAAACAAGTAAAGTAAAATTACTTTAATTCCTTCCTGAGGAGTTTTGCAGCTCTGTTGACCTTCATCAGTTAGGCTCTGATGTTAGTTAGAGTCCACCCTGTATTTTGGTTTGCATATAGACCTCTTAAAAAAATGTATTTGGCTTCTGTTACACCTTCATTATCTCATGAAAAGCACTTGGCTTTAAGAGTGCTGAGCAATAGAGTGAAGCGTGCAATTACATTTTGGATTGAATTTAAATATTAAGTAATGAAAAATCATTGATATAAATGGGTAAGTGCTTCAGGTCCTATTTTATTTTATTTATAGTCAAACTGTCATCTTGTTGACAACCTGAGAGCTTCCTCTAAAGTGGAGGATCATGGAATGTTATGTATATATTATATTTTTTTCCCCCCATACTCTTCAGATATCTGCTGAGCTAGAAGTTTTATCCTTGTCTTAATGGTACTTTATTAATTTTGATTCCATCATTTTTGTCTAAATACCTTCTTAGAGCTGCAAAAATTTCTGGCACATGCAGCACATTGTGGTGTGACATTGTGTAACTTAATCAACTCCTAAAATAAATTCCTCATAACTGAATCTTTGTCAACCCCAGTTTGACCAAATCTGTCAGGAAGCTGGTTCTGTACAATTAGCAAGGTGGAAATATCAGTCAAAATGGACCCATTATACAGCAAAGATACAAAGCTAGTGGAATGTCTTTCTGATTTGGGACATACAATTGTTTTAAAGTTGATAAGACATTCTCCACAAAATTACTAAAATTTGCTATGGGGCACTATGTTTTGATTCAAGTGCATTTGGTTTGCACAATAAAAGTAATTTTTATTTTGACTCAACAAAATATTTATGGAAATCTTAATTGGAAGAATCATTTAGTAATCCTGTGAACAAAACACTTACCTCTTAGTTCATAAGTTTTTTGAAGTGGAAGAGGGATGCCCTTTGCTTTTGCTATTACATAGGCTATTGTGCCATCGCATTAGTCATGCTGACAACTCATATGGCCTGCTGACCACATTTTCCTAAGAAAAAAGATTTTTCCTTTTATTTTTTTTTTTTTTTGGTAAATGCTTTTGCTACTAAATTAATGTCTTGCTGCTCTAAGGATTTCTTTTCCTGGTAATGAAGTGGTCTTTTTATTTATCTACACTAATCTTTTGTCTCCTCTCTACTTCCTTCTGGGCATAAGATAGGAAAAAAACCCTTGTTGCAATATCTGAGTTCTATACAGAGTTGTGTGGAGCTTTTTTTGTTTGGTTTTATTTTCTTTCCTGTTTCATAAGGAAGCTTAGATGAGGAGGCAAATCATTCATAACAAACTCAAAGGAGTAAGCTAAATCAATACTAGCACCATTATATTAATATAGCTGAAAAAAATGCGAAGGTTCTGTTTTAATAGTAGCTTTCTTAAATCCATATAATTAAAATGGAGCAAAACCTGTATGTTTCCCTGAGGCCACAAATGATATATAGAAAATAGGGAAAAGAAATGCCAATCAGACTGTTATTAAACCCTTTATTTTTATGTTATTACTTGGCTAAATAACTGATTCCCAGGTGGAAATATACATATATTCTTTCTTGAATTCAAATGTCTTTTGTGTTTTCTTCTAAGCATGCCTACAAACACCCTCAAGCTTGGGTGAGAATGGATTGAATGAGGATTTCGTAGTGGGTTTTATAAAAATGAATGTTCTTAAAATATCCACCTTGAGGGGAAAATAAAAGGCTCTTTCTCCCGGGAGTGTCCTCTCTAATTATTCATAATTAATAAATAAACAAAGAACTGTGTAGTTCTACAGCAAGTAGTCATTAAAAAGCTCTTAGAACTAAAAAGACTTCCTGGTCAGAAAGCAGATACCCAGCTGTGCTAAAAGAATGTAGGACTGAATCCAAAGAAATTTCTACAGAGTGGCTGTTGATGTTTCTGAGTTCAAGAGGGATCATTTAGGACTGAAACATCACTTTTTAAACTGTTTGAAGCACACATGGTTTCACCCAAGCAATCCAACTTGATCCTGAACTCAGAGTGAAGCTCCTGATTTTAAGGCATCAAATGGAAGGTGTCTAGGTGTAGGCTTTGATTAATAACAGCTCTCATGGTTTGGAGAAGAAGGGATCTTGTGTGGCTGGAACTGTGGGTAGCAGTCTAGGCTGCTTGAATTCACTGGGTATTTATGCAGTAAGATTCTCAGAGGCCTTGACAGAGAGGACTTGGCAAAATGTAGACAAAGGTGGCTAAAGACCACATGCCAATATGTGCAGACTATGCACCATGCTGCTTGGCACTGAAGACGCAGCCTCCGTGGGAGGCAGGAGAGCAAACATATTTTTCCTTCTTTTGGTGAATTGTAATGCTGGGAAAAAAATGCCTTCTATACTTTGGCTTGAAGTGCATCACAGCAATAAGTGGAAGGTGGTCTTATGGTCTCCCTGTGACAGGCTATCCACTCGCAGGGCACCCCTGTTGCCATATAGCTCATGGCTCCATGTCTCTCCAGGGCTCTGACTAGCTCAGGATACCTTGCCCTCTTTCAGTGGACCCTCCAGGGAGCCCAATTTTTCTGTGCATTCTCATGATTTGCTGTAAATCATCAGAATGATCACCCTGCTTTGTTATAGTTTCCTCAGCTTTCAGAACTACCCCTCAGCTGTAATCAGCTCATTGCCAAACAACTGGAATAAAGAATTATTCAGACTCATGTCCCTGCAGAATAATAACTGTTAGTTTATTTGCTTCTGTACTGGACCTTCCAACCCCTACACAGTGTGGTGGAGAGCAAAGTTTTTCTTTATTGATTCCAGCACTACTGTTTCCTTTTTTGGACTGTTATATTGAACACTCCCTTGATATTTTTTGCTTTGCTATTTCCACAATAAATAGCTCCTTCGGATTTCTGTAAAAATAGCCCACATAGCAGGCAAGGAAAAGCCCTTGTAGGCTGTAAAAGACATGAGAAACTTTAGGCAAGCAAAATACCTTTTGGACTGAATATCTTGCTCTCTTTAGAGCATCTTTATCCTCTTTCACTTGGGTTGTGCTCAAACCAGAACATTGAACTCTGAAGTGTCATTTTCAGTTCAGGTGCTAAGAAAAGTTTGTCCCAGCATCAAATTGTTACAATTTGTTTGGCATTCTTAAAAATAAACCATGCAACATATCAAGTACTTAAACACCCTGAAAGGAAAGTACTGTGGAGAGAGAGCACTAGCAGACTGCAGTGAAGCCCGCCCTCCATGTGTTTTTTCTTTCCCTTGTCCTACGCTTCATGTATTTCCCCTTCCTGAGTAGTCAGTAATCAGGCAGTGTGGAGACTGATGCACTCTTGAGAACCACCAGTAATTAAATGGAGCCTTCTTGCAGGAATAAAGATGGGTATGCATCAAATGCAAGAAGGAATTGAATTTTTGTTCTAGTTAAGACCTAGGTGTATAACAAGAGGACAAGAATCTGTAGCAAATCCAGAAAAGTCTTTTCTTCTTGGAGAAGAACTGCAGTCTTTGTGTGATACTTCTTGCAGTCTGATACCCATAAACAGTCATGACGAGAAAAGAGAATAGTGGAGGAAGTCAGGGGTGACATTTCAAACATTGGAAATCTTTTTCCTTTTCTTTGAAGAGATCTTTAACATAGAACTACAAGACCTTGGCTTCTGAGCAATGTAATTATGTCTCCTAGAAACACCTGTTGAGAGGAATTTATTAGTACTTATGGAGAAAAAAAAAAGAAAAGAGGAGCTTAAGGTGTTGACCTGTCTTATTAAAACTGACTTACTAGTGTTTGCACCACCTGTTGCTGCAGTGTTTAATCAGTCCTTTTAGACTGGAGTAGGTATTGGATTAGTACCAGATGTTTCCAGACTTTGCAGTTATTCCAGCCTTTAAATCAGAGCTCCTTTAGAAATCATTAAACAATACAGCTCAGTGCCTTCAACTCTATGTTTTGAGGAGGAGAAAATTTGCAAGTTACTGTCTTCTCATATAATCAAGAAAGACAAATTGTCAAATAGATCAGAAGGATCTTCTTTTGAGCTTTGCTTTTTATACCATATTCCTCCTCAGGAAAGCAGTGACATGGTAGGATGATGAGTCTAAAAACTCAACAGAGGAAATGTGTGTAAGGTGCAAAAGGTCAACTTCTCTTAATAGTTTCAAAGAGAAAAACCTTGTCACAGATGGCGAAGAAAGACAAGATTTAGGAGTGTGGTTTAACTAGGCTGCATATGTGTTGACTTAACATCTCCGAGAATCGAACTTGTTCTTCAAGACAAGTATACTTCCACAGCCTATCCTGCATGAGGGAGTTCCCTCTCCCTAGCCCTTAACTAGTTCTGGAATCACTGCTGTGAGCCCAAGTGCTGCCTTCTGTGGGAAGGGGAACATGGGGGACTATGACATAGACACTCCTTCCTCAGCATCCTCAGCTGTTTTTGACTCTGATTCAAGTGTCAAGTGCATTCAAGTGAATCAAGTGCACTACAACAGCATGGACTGATAACAAGAAGTGGTACTTGGGCAGTCCTACTATTACACATGGTGGATAGTGTGTGGAGGTGCTTCTAGAAGGAAGGCAAGGAAAGGGGAAAAAGGGTCAACAACTGGTTCCTACATCTGACAGTAAAGCAAAAAGTACCTCCATCCCCCTGAAAAGCAGCTAAAATGCAACTGCATGCTACAATTCATTCAGATCAGGATCCCTCATCACCTACAGCACTCCTAACTCCCTAGAAAGGAGAAGGCAGAATGAAGCAATATGCCAAACCCTTGTGACTCTGTAGTCCTTGTGCTGCTGGCCCAGTTAACCTTGCTCTTCACACAGCTGCTTTGAAGTCTGAAGGGCTGGAGTGGGATCTGCAGTCTGTCATATATGGGAACAGTATTTGGTCCAGTCTTTGATCCTAGGTTCCCTAAAGGTAGTTATTAATAATGAATAATTAGCAACAGCTCCTGTGAGATGCAGGTAACTGCAGGCTCTGAATTGTGTAGCACAAAGGATAGGAGCGACTACCCCTCTGTTTTAGCAGGAGGTATGCCTATTTTTTCTTTTAACACCTGTCAGATTAGGCTGGCAAGCCTCACTTGCAGTGTGGTGTGGTGTAGATTATGTTTAACAAGCTTTACAGAACGAATTTTTCCTTTAAAGGTTAAGAGGCACTTGGGACATTATTTTCTTTCAAATTAGGATGCCTTCACATTGCAAGGGAAGCAAAAGAAATACTTGTGCTTAAAACTCCTTCATATTCTGGGTCTTGTTGCTTGTTCTTCAGTTGGGCCACAGTATGCTGAAATAACAAAGACATGTGGCAATGGAAAATTTACTTTAACCATGACGAATGCTTGCTTTATGACTTATGTATTTTCCTTCTGCCACAGTTTTTAGAGTGGACTTGAATTTCCGTTTCTACACATGCATCAATAAAACAATATAATGCTACAACAATACTACAATGTGGCAGGATTAAAATAGAAGTAGTATATCTTCACTACTTCCATTTTTAGGGAAATTAGGGACACAAATGTAAAATACCTGCATAAATGTGCAAAATACAAGAATAATCATTTTCCTTTACCTGTTAAAACAAAAAGAAATTTTGTCGTTCATTGCCATGTAAGACCAACTGGGGGTTGGAAGGAGTGCATTCTGCAGGGGACCACTGGCAGATTTTTCCTGTGTAGGAAATTGCTTTTATCTCAATGTTTTACAAACACAGTCTGAAAATATCTTTTTTGTTGAAAAGTAGTACAGTAAGGAGCAGTGTGTTAAAGTAAGTATATATAGATAAAATTAGATCCTTTCTTATGTACCCCTTAGTGGTGTGTGTGTGTGTTGTGTGCGTGTGTGGTTTTTTCGTTTTTTTTTTTTTTTTTTTTTTTCCCTCCCCAGATACTTTATTTTACCTGTTCCCCAGTAAAAGTTGAAACGTTAGAGGTCGTATCATGGAAAGGTGTCATGCAACTTTGAAAAATATATTCCACCATAGCAATTCTTGTTTAGAACATAGGTCAAAGCTGACTGAAGTTACTAGGAAAACATGCTGTCAGTGAACATGGATTCTTGATAATCACATAGCAGATTTCTGCTTGCATAAAGCAGCTGTGGATTCTTTTGACTGTAACTGGTCAGATTATTCACAATAAAGAATTAACTTGCTTTTTGACTGAGTATCCCGTATAATCTAGGCTATTTGATGACTTGTATTTTTCCTGGATGCAGGATATTCTCTTTTTCTTGCAGGTTAGCTCCTCTATAGCTAAACAGCATGTATGTGAATGAAATTTCATTTAAGAAAATTCTCTACCTGAATATATTTTTCTTTGATATGTCCTTAATGAAAACTTTCTTTGAACATACTTTTCTGATATGCTAATGGGGATAATATATGAAGTGCATAGACTCAAGTGAAACTTATTTGGAAATTGTTCTGTTCACCATGCCTTTTTGCTCAGTTTGTGGAGGGCACTGCTGTATGGAAATCAGTAACAAAATTTTCCAGATTCTAGTCTGTATAGCATATAATATAGTATATTTAGCGTATAACCTAGTATACTATAATAGAGTATATTTATATAAGCAACTTAATAAATCTACTGAATTCAATTACATTGTTTTGTTCAAGCCAGACAGAGGTGCTTCCACCTAAGAACTTAGCTAGAGCTTATAGACACTGACAAACTTGTAAGACAGTATGTTTTGAGAGACCTTGGTGTGCTAAATTATATATTTCCACTTAGGGAATTATTCAAGATAGCAGTAATAGTGTAAGCCCATAGGTGTTGTGGTAAGTACATTCATCATGTCAGAATGGTTGTATTTCATAAAGCTTTATTCCCATCTTTGGAGAGCTTTTAAGTTGTTTTCCACTTGGATAACTGTTTTGTTTTGTGAGCTTTAAAGATTCAGTTATTAGTTTAGGGAATTTAAAACTAATGTTAAATCCCAAACTGTAAAATATTGTATCAAATATTTAGATTGGTGTGAGCTGAGTTACATGGAGACATGTAGTAATACGTCTTACACAACACTGAACAACTGTTATGGCACCACTGTTAAATGGAAGGTTACAATATTTCATAAAAGTAAGGAGTTTTTAAAAGCATATTTAATCTAACTTTGGGTGATAGGATTGTACAATGCTTTTTGTTACATGTCACCTAATTTTAACAGTGCCAGATTTCATGCCATGAAATTGTCCTTTACAGTATAAAAAAAAATATATAGTTTTAAAAAATGAATTAATGCAATTAATTTTTTGGCCACAATTAAATTTATCAGAAATAGAAATCTGTTCAGTGACTAAGTAGGAAGCTGGTTACTGTTCAACTCCAATGTGTCATATATAGAAAGATAAATCTTACTCTGCTCTTTCCCTTCAGTACACTACAGAAGTGGTAATAAATGTAAAACCATGAGTCTTAATACAAATGACAAATATTTGAGCACTGAGCTTTTTGCTAACAAACTACTTTTTATCGTAGTGCTGAGTTTGGTGGGGTGATTTTTGTGGGGTATTTTTTATTTCCAAGTAATATGGGCATAAATAAATAATTTGAGATGTTGGAGAAGAAAATACTGACGTTACATTATAACAAGAGCTGCAGATTAAACTATTTGGCTTTTAGTGACCACAAAACTTTTGATATCAATGAATTAATTATCATGGAGAGCATGTGGTTTGTTGCTACCAGTAAGTCATTTTTGATCTGTGTTGCTGGTCTTCACAGCTCTAAAGTCAACTGTCTAAATTCCCAAGTTTTCTATGGTATTGTGGTTTAACCCCAGCTGGCAACTAAGTATCACACAACAGGTGAGATAGAGAGAATCAGAAGAGAAGCGGGACCTTGCATGTTGTGATAAAGACAGTGTAATAGATGAAGCAAAAGTTGCATGCACAAGTAAAGAAAGACAAGGAATTCACTCACCACTTCCTGTTGGCAGGCAGGTGTTCAGGAAGCAGGACTCTATCATGCTTAACAGTTACTTGGGAATGCCCTAACTCTGAACATTATTGCTGCCTCAGTTTCATAAGCAGAGCATGATGTCATATGGCTTGGAATATCCCTTCAGTCAGTTGGGGTCAGCTGTTCCAGCTGTCCCCCCTTCCAACTTCTTGTGCACTCCGAGCTTACCCAGAGCCAAGGCTTTTCTGTTCCTCACACTACCCCACCAGCAATTAAGCACTGCTCAGCAGTAATTGAAACATTCCTGTCTTATCAACACAGCTCCAGCACAAATCCAAAACATAGACCCGTACCAGCTACTATGGGGAAAATCAACTCTATGCTGTCAAAACCAGCACATATGGCAAATTATTTTGTTGAGTGGCACCTCTGGAGGTTTAGGGTCAGTTACTGGTAACTGTTAGAATAAATACATCACGTAGGCCATCTGAACAGGAAAGGTATGCTTCAGGCACCCCAGCTCGGGACCCTCCTATGCTGTAAGGCAGATGACAGTCCCAGGAAACCTGCTCGCTTCAAAGCCCTCATTGGGCTGTTTGGTGAGAAAATATTCTCAAAAAACTAGTAGGAAATTTCTGCAAATAATGAAAATACCTCTGGTGTACAGTAACACCTCTGTGTGTCTTTGTCCTCTTGCCTTGACGCTAACGCGCCTATGTCAACACATCTTCACCCTTGTACAGCATCTGTGAGTTAGGTATTGTGAAAAGAAGACGCGTAGCACAGTGGTGTGTTTTATTTATTTTTATTTTTTTTTAATTTATTTTGTATTCCCATTCCCTGATGTAAGTTGGCTCTGTCCTTTTAGTTATTATTGATACTAGACCAAAGGTTACTCTGTTTTATCAAGATCTCTGGTATGAAGCACAACAGAAAAGGGCAGCCATGACACAACTCACTCTCACTGCTTCAAAACAGTTTTCCTAATATGACTGTGGCCAGAAGTATCAAGACAGACTATGTTTATAGCAAGCTTTAATTGTCTTTCTCTACACAAAAGCAGCACATAAAATTTTCATCTATATCCATCCTTCTATAAAACAAATAGCAAACAAACTATCTGCATAACAATGTGATTTATAAACAAGGATTTTTTTTCCTCTCTCCTTCAAGTTCACATTTGTCATCCTTATCTGTGTTTTATTATTTGTTTGGTTGTTTTATATTTTATAAATACTCTTTTAAATTATTAAAGCCATGAATAAAATGAGGACTAGAGTAATTGGGTGCTTTTTAGGGTGGGAAAAAAATCAAAGGAATAATGCAGAAATGGAATATGTTTGTGGTGTTTTTCTCTGATGCGCCAAGCAATATAATCTTTCATTATAGAAAAGGAAAGAGAGTAAAATGCTTTTCGCATTGTTTTGGGTAAAAGCAAATTTAAGACTTGGAAATGAGTTTACCAGGAAGTGAATTCGGCTTCCTTTAGGCAATGACGTTTTATTTTAGTACTGACTGTAGATTTCATCTGAACTTAATAAAGGTTAGATCTCTTAAAAGCTTTCATCTCATCTCCACGTCAAAGTAAAAATCCAGTTAGTTTTGTGAGATTCAGAGTGCACAAAGAAAGTATACTTGTAAATTGACTCAGTAGCTCAGTATGTTTATAGATTCAGAGGTTTTATGATGCTGCAGATAAAACTGGAACCTCAAATGAAATGTCAAATGAAACAGATTTGTGGATATCAAGAATCATTTTGAGATTTCAGAAAATTTTTTCACCAAATGGTTATAAAGTACTTTAAAATTCTGGTTGTGAATAATGTAAGGCAGACTTACACCTCCGGTATATCAAGTAATAGCAGCTGGATGTGAGATGACTACATTCAAGTCCTTCCCAACTTGGATATCTGAGGTTAGAATGTCTATCCACTAAGCTACTGCCTAATCCTTACAAATAACTTCTGTTTTGTATCCTAAATAATCTGATATTCAATGGAGGAAGGAACCTGAATTCAATTGCTCCACTACTGAACCATTCTTTTTCTCCCATGAACAGAAATTAATCTAATATGGGGCAAAATATTTTGGATGAGTGACAGAGGCTGGCTCTGTAGGCTGCAGGGTTGAACACTCTCCTGAAATACAGAGAAGCTTGATTCAGTTACCTTCTGTGTGAAGTCCTGTTCTGCATCTCAGGCGGTCCTGTTTACCAGCCTATAGTTTATGCAAGGACCATATATAATGTGTCATCTCACTTCATCGTCTTTCTCAGATATCCTTTTGCCTGAATTTAGTGAAAACTTGTGAATGTTTTAGTGCTGAGAAATAGCATTTTTCAACAACAAAATTATTTCTGGGAGCTCTGTTCTGGATGGCTTCTCAACTAAATTCAAAAATTTTCATTCCAACGAAAATTCTTTCATCTACTTCACTAGCAGAACAATTCTGAGGAATAGAAAAGTTACCTTTGATCCTCTACTCCTACTGTGTATCAAAAAGGATAACATTAAAGCATCACCCACAAATAGATCCACTATGAAAGGTCTTTATATTGATTTGCTAGGTTACTATGTAATTTTTTTTTTTTTTTTTTTTTTGTATTAGAGAAGGTTCTATTCTTTTGCTGTTTGGTTTGCAAGAATTTGGAAGCATTTCATACTCTGTGATTATATCTTTTAAAAAATACAAATAATGTGAAATTGTTTTACTCCCAACCTGTTTTGGTTGAATGTGTTTGCAAAAACCTTCTTACAGTGGAACAAATTTGGATGAAAAGATAACTTCCCCCAAAATCAGTCTACCATCCTTTATTGCCTTCTGTAACCAGTAGTCTCAAAAGGGAATTTAATAAGCTGAGTTTGGTAACTAAGTTGGCTGATTTGACTTTGGGGCTTTCTTGAGAGACATTTAAAGGAGACAAGTTTTTGGAGGAAGAAAATAAGATGATCTTGCTCAGAACTGTCATTCAGAAGATCATTCCTTTTCCAGAGATTGTGAAGGAGCAACAGGAAAACTAATTTCCTAATTCACACCCCATGATTTTAGGAACTTAAATTATGTGGATGAATACCCTTCAAAAGGATATTTTACAGTGGTGTTGCAACATTCATAGAGGGGGCAGTACTATGAAAATTAAAACTTTTCACAGATTGCCTTGGCACTTTAAGTGGCCCTCTAGTTTTTCTGTACTTTCCTACAAACATGATGTGTTTAGAGGTATAACCAGAAGAAATAATTTTGGCTATTGACCGGTTACATATTCAGTGAGTGGATCTTTGTTAGTAATTGCTTTGTGCTTAGTACATGAAAGTACTTAACTAAGTAAACAAGGAAGAGGGATTTTTGTACCCATGGTATGAATGTAACTGGATGACAGTGATGTTTGGGGCATATACTGGACGCATAATTGAAAGGAGACGTAAGTCAAATCATGCATATGGGCATTAAAATAGTCTTTAATTATAGGAATATAAGTATTTTCTCCCATTAGTCAGGTGCTTAACTTATCAGAATTAATTTAACTCTAGTTTCTGGAGGTCTTACATAGATGTTTACATATGGATGTATATGTAGAGATAAGGAGTAGAAAATATTTTAAGACTGCATTCTAGAATTTTATAGGCAATGTTGAAAGAGGCAGCTTTTCCAGAAATAATTTAAATAAATTGAAGAGAAATAGATCTTAAATCTTTTCTATGCTTGAAAAGTTTCATAGGAGGTGACTATGGGAAGGCAGTAAAAGGGGCATAAAAGCTGGCATGACCAGCAAGGCAGAAAACACCAAATCGTATAAAAAAGACCAGGACAGTTGGGTAGCATTGCTGCTTGCTGCAGGTCTGAATGGAGAGATTGTCTGGTGCAATGAAACCATCTGAGAAGTTGATACCGTTGAATCTGTAACTGAGGGGGTTGATTTCGGCTGGCTGAGTTTTGATGCCTGTTTTCCAAGAAATAAGTCATTTAATATTTTGAGAGAGTTAGAAAGGGTATACACATTACAGTATATATTTTGGGAACAATTTTATATGCTTGAATTCTGAACATATTAAAGTAAAAATTTTGTAAAAGCAGGGATGTGTGAGGCATTTTCTAAATAGCCTTCATGTAAACATAAATGCTTAATATTTTAGACAGGACTGTTGTAAATTTGATATTGTTTTTATTTTTGACACACATCCTGCATTTTTACATGTACCTTTTCACTCCAGAGACAACAAACAACAAATATTTGCTGTGAAGGGTAAACATAAGACAGCAGGAGAAACAGATGAAGGTAGGAATGGAGAAGAGACTAATATGTGAAGCCCGTAGTAAAGCACTGTTGTCCTGAGCCTCAGAAGGCCAAGGCCTCTAGACTTCGTTTAATCCTTGGGACTTCTGGGCACGCAGCAGCAGTTGGAATTTCTTTACCTTGTGAATGATTGGCAGATTGTTTAAAGACAAAGCAGGTGCTTCTACCTAATTGAATGCAAAAAATTAGTTTGAAAGGGCTTTCCATTGCCCCTGCAAGTTTTGGTAGAGCAGTGAGGGGTAGTGATGTTGAAAAGAACATGCATATTCCATTTGTACCGTCTCTTCATCTAATGGCAAAACATAATTATTTTAGTAGAGGTAAACTTTTGTGCTCCCGGGAGTGCTTAAGTAATTTTTGGATTAAATGGCCACACTTAGTTTTCTCTTGTAAGTGGTGTCACTCCACACTCGACTTAATTACAGCTTGTTTGAGTAAGCTTCTGTGTAATGTCAAGTTTTCCCAAATGGCTTTAGAAGGTCAACAGAGGTCTGCCTTTAATACTTTCCACAACAACTGAAAGGTTTTCCTTGTTTAAACAACAGTCAGGGAGAACGCAATTAGATACAATTACCTAATTATTCTTCTTGTAGTGTTCAATGGCAACTGCCAGAGTAGTGGAACAGTAAAGATTAGAGTTTAAGAAGGATGTTGGTTTGGAGAGCAAGTATATTGAAACTCTTAACAAAGTAATTGATCTTGCTTGGCTACCTTACGCACCACAAAAGAGTGAAAGCATAACAGTTTGTGAAGAAAATGGTTTTTGAGAAATCTCAAGTTGGAAAAAAAGAAAAGTTTCAGAAATTCTAGCAAGACCGTAATTTAAAAAGCACAGAAATTGACATGACATGGAGGAGGAGATAAACAGCCTCTGTAATCTGGTACCCTGCACCTGGCAGTTTCTAGAAATGACATGCATGCAAACATATGATTTTTCTATCAAAACAGACTTATGTTCCAAATAGTCACACAATTATTTTGAGCTAGGCAAAGATATTTCAGACAAAGGTGAGAGGAACTCCTTAAATTCTGACTGCTATGGGCTGTCTTGGACTCTTTGCCTAATGGTTAATTTGGTTCTTGAAATAGTTGTTTCAACTGATTATTTTTAACCGAGTTGAACTAAAGAAAAGGGAAAAAAAAAAACCCAATGTAGGAACGATCTTGAAAGAAAACACTGTATTTCAGTCAAGAAAGATACATCAGTTTTCATGAAGCAGATTTTTTTATTTTCACTACTGCTTGACTGTTTAATGAAGGCAATTTCTATGCCAGTACTTTCTGATCTCCTTTCTATAATCTGTCTCAATCACTCATGTAACCTGCCCATAGTGAAATACTGTTGTTTTCCCAGTTAGCCAGATTAGATTTTCCTGAAGCAGAAGCATGAGGTTTTTTTTTGTACCTGAAAGTGTTCTCATTACACAGATTTACTTCCCTATACTTCCCTGCATTTCTGTCAGTTTTGTTCATAATGAAAGTACTGAGTTTGCAGCAATTTCTTATTTTGTAGTGATTTAATGTCCCCTGGGTCTTACATTAAGGTAAAGTACTTTCTATATTTCTAATAAAAATAAATGTGGTCAAAGCAAATAATTCCACATGAGGAAGCATCACTTATTTCTACAATGATATTATGATATCAGGTGTGAATTTCTGGGAGTTTGAAAGTAAACAGTTTTCTCTTTTTAATTTGATTATTTTTGTTGTTGTATTTTTTTTGCTGTTCTTCATCTGATCACACTGGGATTACTTTTCTTACAAACAAGTCTTCCTGGCAGTGCTGGCTACAGCAGAGAGAGAAACAGAGCCAGAATGCCTCCCGCTTTTTTCCCTTCTGACTCCTTTGAAGGCATCCAGCTTCCCACAGGGAACATGTAAAAAGCTGTCTCTGGACTCCTTGCAGCAAGGAGCTGTTTGCTACTGCAATACTGAGAGAAACCAGGCAGGATGATCTCCCAGAATTTACCAGTGATCTAGATTTTTATACATATTTTTCTGTTAATATGATCAGATTTAATATTTACATAATGGCACAACATGTACATATATTTTTTAATTCAGGTGCTACATTGTTAACTTGTAGGATGTAGCCAGCTGCTGGCTGTGAAAGTGGAAGTGCTCATTTAGGAGTACCACACATGGAGTGGAGTCCTGCGCTTTTGTCTGGGGTAGTGCCCATGTGCTTCAGCTGCAAAGCAGTTGGACCACCAGTAAGAGTGAAAGTGTAGACTGTGTTCAATTGTCTGTGTGCTTCCTGAGACTGCAGAGGCAAGTGCCGGCTGTGAACGTGCTGGTGTGGTGTGGACACCTGCCTACCAACAGCAGTGCTCGACACACCAACTCATTTTACATAGGCTGTTGCACACCTGTCAAATGGCAGTAACTTTAATTTACTGTCAAACAGAGATGGAAGCCGGATACACAGCAAGTGACCCAGTGGGGCAAACCTTCAGATCACCTTTCCAGTCCCATGGGCCAGCTATTTCTTAGTGGTGGTTTCTCTGCATTTTAAAGACATTGACATGTGTTTAAAAAAAGTGGAAAAAAAGGCATGTGATTGCAAACCCCTTTTATACTCATCTGGCAACGCTCTTAAATGTTTGTGACTTAAAAGGCAAAAGGACAGATCACCTTAATATTTTTAGAGAAAGTTTGTGTGGCATACTCACGTCATGGGATTTAGAGATGAATGATGGCTCTTCTTGCACAACGTCATTTGTGAAGTTACAAGGTAGAAACATCCAGTTGAAACGCTTTGACAAGGTCATGAGAATTATTTTCTATAGTAATAGATAATTTCCCCCATTGCAATAACATTTTAAGTGATCATACCCAAGATATAAACCACAATGTTCCTTCTCTGTACATGTGTACAAACCCCTTTCAGTTTTATGTGATCTGAATGTTAGTTAAAAAAAAAAAAAATACTTCTTGTTGAGATTTCAATGAATACAATTAATTATAATTTCACTTCTATCGAACGATGTTAATTGTCTTCATGACTTTCTACAACTACTCTTCATGTCAAGCCATTTTTTTGAGCTCCAGCACTCTTTTTGTTTGTTTTGTTATTTGAAAACAGTTGCACATTAATGTGTTCCTTTTATCTAAAATCACTTCTATGCCATCTAGGTTAATTGTGCATGTACATGAATAGATCTATGAAAGCATGACAATATGTGCACACTGTTTTGTTTAACTTGGGATGATCTGTGTGTGCATAGATGTGTGCAAGTGGACATTCTGCACATGCTGCATGACTTAAAAGCATGTAGATTGGGACAGTAAAATAGAAAAATTCCAAGTATTGAAGAGCTCTGCCTTTAAAGGTGCTCCTAAAAGAGATGATGTTAATAAGATCAAACTGGTTCACATAGTCAAAGCTTATGTCACTCATTTTTCAGTATGATTCATTGGCAAGACTAACAGCTTAGTGCTGCAGTCCCAAATTTTTCTAAAGCTGTGATATCATTAACATTGTCAGTAATAGGTCTGATTTACATACTCCCATGATATAATCTACAAACTGCATTTACTCAAAAAAAAAAAAAATGCAGTCGATTGTGTTTTTGTTCCCCCAATCTGGGGGGAAAAAAAAATCACTCCCCCCAGTGAATCTTTCTTTCTGCTGAGGAAAAAACACATGCTTCATCTAGGAGCTAAATATCAAATGTCATTTTGAAGTTTTCACCATTTGGTCTTTGACTGACTTGTTTTTGTGTGAGAGGAAAAGCTTTACATTGTGTTTGAGTGCCATCTTTTACACCTTTTTTGACTTCTGACTATACCAATATAAATACGACTGTAAAATGATCATCAATATGTGCAAATGGAGAAGTTTGTCCCAGAGTTGGAGAGCTTTGAAATTCTGCTTTAAGAACAAGTATTTGTGTTCAGTTTGCACTGTGCAGGTCCTGCATCTGCAAAGCTTGTGCAAACAATTCAGAGAGCTGAAAGCTGCGGGGTGCCTCAGAAAAAAACAAATCTGAATGAACTTGTCCCAAAAATGGTCACCATAGGTGTGTGCAGACAATTCACTTACTATAACTGCCTTGGCCTATGTGGGTTATAGAAGCAGAATGGTTTTGGTTGGAAAGGACCTTAAAATCACCTAGTTCCAACCCCCTTGCCATGGGTGCAGGTGCCTCGCATTGGACCATGTTGCCCAAGTCTTGAACATTGCCAGGGATGGAGCATTTACAACTTCTTTGGGCAATCTGTTCTAGTGCCTCACTGCCTTCACAGTAAAGAACTTCCTTGTATCTAACCTGGCTTCACAAATTTGTGAGCATTTTGGCCTGGCTTTCAGATCTCTCTTATTTTCTTTAATAAACCATTGCTAGAAGTGTTTTCCATGGGTGTGTAAGGATAGGAAGTATATTGTATTCCTTCCTTTCCTAACATAAATATATGGTAGTTGTCTTTGCTCTGTGGAAGAGGGACAGAAATGAGAAGGAAACTTCCCAAGAGTAGCCACAACACAAATGTGGTGTTTTGGCATGGTGGCTTCATCCTCTGGCATCAGTGATGGCAGAGCTTGTTCCTGCCTCTGGCACTGCAGCCCTGCATTATTAATACATATAGGACTGTGAAGTCAGAGACACTGTATGATCTGTACTACACTGTATGTCAAAACAAGTCACTAGCCCTCAAAGATTTGCTTTCCTTGGAAGAGCCTGTGGGATGTATCATGAGCCAGACACATTCCTGCTGCAAAGGGATTCACATAGCTTGTTCCACAGCAGTGCTTTTATCTGAAGTGCCACAGATTAAAAGACATCGGTGAATTAGTTATAAGTTGGCTTCAGTGAGTAAGGCTGCTGAGTGTTCCTCCATACACTTGCTTATAGAGCAAGCAGGATGTGTTCATTTCTGCAGCAGCAGCTCTTAACAGAAATTTTTTTGTTCTTTAGTTTTGGAGGGAGCTGTTTTATCTGTAGATACTGTGTGTCTGGGAGACATGAGCGGCATCAGACTTGCTGTCTGCAGTTTTCTTCTGCCAGTCAGATTCTGGAGTGTGTTTCTGTCTGGAGGTAATCTTTCTTAGTCTTTGTATTTTGTAGCCTGAAAGAGAAGGAGATGCATTTATTTCACTAAACCTGTTGTCATTTCTCTTGCCCTTAGGATTTTCAATATTTTCATAGCAGTGCCATGAGAGTGTGTGAGGTTTTACCAGCTTTAATAAAAGCAGTTGGTATTTCAGAGGGTTCTGCCTGCTTGCATCTGTGAAGGCATTATATGAACGAGTTATTTAGTAAACAGTGGGCTTGTCCAATGGAAAAAAATGAACAACTGAAAAAATGCAAACAAAACAGAAAAAACCCCCAACATGTTATCTGCAATGGTTTTCTGTGAAAGGCAGCTTTGACGGGTTGGTCTTCAGGTACAGGTCCATAAACCAGGTGTTGTTGGCACTGTGACGTCATGCAGCCCCATACACAAAACCAGTGACATGCAGCATTTATAAAGGAAGAGTTGGATCATCTTTTACTCCTGTTAGTCATTCAGGATGATAATGGGAGACATGCACCACTGCTGCAGTTATGCTGGAGAAAAGGTAGGTTTTTGTCGTGCTGCCAGACACAGTGGGTAGTAAAGACTGGTGGATGGCTATTTCCTCCTGATGCGAGCAGCTGAATGCAAGCTCTGTTAAAGACAAAAGCAGGACAAAGGAGGAAGAGACTAGACAAATATGATTTGTGTCTGTTTCTGCTCACTTCTAGGTGCAGACTTTCAGATGTAAATACAATAAAGGGAAAATAGAAATAAAACCAGAACAAACTTGTCTGTCAACATGACTTCTATGACAGATTTTTCTTGCTGTTCAGCAATGATTCTAATTCAATTGCTGGCTGCTGTGAAGGAGATGAGATGCCAGAAGCAGAAGCGCTACAAACCAGAACAAAAAATAATTACTAGTAGAAATGTGCTGCAAATAATTCCCTTGAAAATACAGTTACATTGTTCTTCTATGTTGCTTATCCCACAAATATTTTTGTTTTCTAATCACTGAATAGAAACACATTTCAACAGTATGAAACTTTGTACCTGATGACATGCCTGAAGAAATGCCTGAACAGTTATGCACAACTTAATATCATTATATTCAGGAGATTTTAAAATCTAATTTTCTTGAAAAATCTTCATCAGGCAGGCTTTTTGGAAAGAGAAGGGGAGGATGAAAGCAAGGAGTTGTCTTGCTTTTTGCAGGGAAAATTGTTTTGGCTGTGTAATTTGTGCCCTTAAATCAACTGACGTCTAAGCATGTTTCTGAACCTGTTTCTGTTATTGAATCTGGTCTGTTTCAAACTGGTACCTGGGTGTACTTTAGACCAACAAAAGCAGATGAAACAGGAGTGGCCTACCTCAATTGCAGTGCTCAGACATGACAGACTGCCTGTGGTTGTGGCTTGGCTAAGGACACTGACTAAAGGTTGTATTTAAGTCAGCTGTAGAGCCAGAAATATGCCAAATTTAGAGCTAGAAAAGCCTTCTATTAAGCAGAAAAAACTGTGTCTCTCATGTCTGGGAGTATACCCGATGATGGAGAAAGATAAATGCTTGGACCTTTATAATGCTGTAAAATCAAGACATAAGATCTTGGGTAATTGGGAGCTTCATATCTTCATGGGAACTGTTCTTTGCATGGCTCAATACAGCTGACTAAGTAGACTGCCAGAAAAGCACCAAAATGTACTAGTATAAGGGGTAGGTTTTATTCTCACTGTTTTCCTGATTGGGCCAGCAGATGGAAATGGAGATGTGATCATTTATCTTCAAAATTGCCCTAGTAATCTGCAGTGTTAGCACAGATTATGTTATAATTGCTAGAACTGGAATAAAAGAGATTGCGGCATCTGTAAAGCTAGTGGTAAATTTAAAGGACATAAAAATCAGCTCCATGTCAGGGGACATTCTTACTAGTATATTACATTTCATGTACACAAATGTAGCGATGAAAAAGCGGAAGCTTATGACAAACATCATTTGAATTTTATTGTTGAATTTTCTCTGCAGCTGGTCTATAGAACTCACTATAAAATACAGCCTTTGCAGCCCATGCTGGTGCAGCGCAATTTTGTGCAGAACCCAGCCCGAGACAATGAACTGAATGGCATAGTCCTGTCAAAACTACTATGGGACACGTTTTTTTTCTTTTAAGCGTCCCTCTCCATACAGTGTTTTTTTATTTCCCAATTAAATATCACTTCAGTTTCTAAATTAATTTCACAGTGACAGATTCAAGTTTCTAAGCTACAGGCAAAGAAAATGAGGACAAGCTGAGACTAAAGTTAAAACAATGTACTTAACTGAAATCCTGCCCTTAATTAATCAGTCTTACACCTACTGTTGAACTGGGATAAGGTTTCATCAGACATTTCCTCACATGAGAATCAAGACCCAAACAAATACATGGGTCCTGATTAACTGCTTTTAAACACAGAGAGAAACTTCAATCTAGTGTCTAATGCTTTGACACAAGCCAATCCTTCATGTAAACTGTTTAGCCAGTTCTCTGTACCATGACTTTACAAAGCTATTGGATATGCTCTTGTACTTATGAACCACATGAAAACCTCTAGAAGAAAGATTTAAGTGATGAAGATTTCCTTTAAACTTCAAACAATAAACTAGAATGCCTATAGCTGCTCAGCATAAGCTACAATATTATAGGTATTCAAAGAAAAGCTATAAAGTTCATGTTCTTTCTGCTAAGAGGTCAATCATTCACAGTGGAAAGTGCTAGTGTACATTATGTTTTAATTTTGCTCTTCACTTATTTTTTTGGTGTTTTTCAGGAATTGCTGAAAATTTCTGAGAAAAGTGGAATTTTGTACTCTGATCGCTTTGATTTTGGTGAGAAAAGATTGCCCTTATAATAGCAGCAACTGCAGTGTCAAGAATATAAAAGGGCATGGACTACTAAATCTGCAAAAGATACAATATAGTGTAACGTAGGTGAATACAAAATCACCACTGTTGATTACATTCTCAGCTATTTCACCACACACTTATCATCATCATAAAACAACAAAAGGAGCTGCCGAAAATAATGCAAACCAATGTTGTTATTTTGTGTGCTGTTCTCGGAGCCATACAGCTCTGGAAGAAATCCAAATAGTAACTAAATTGAATAACCTGCAATTCAAAGAGATTGTGATAGAAAATGGCAGGAGCTAATGAAATATGGTGCAAGTCTAACAAACACGATTTCAAGATGGGATGTTATTGCACAAACAGCAGTAAAAGCTCTTCATAGAGATGATGAGCAGACTATGACTGCAGTAACACTCTATTGCAGGAAGATGACATTTTAATTTAGCTGACTCTGCAATCCTGAGCGTTAGATTTAGCCTGTTGCCAGAGACTGCACCTGCCGCTGTAGCAAGAAACCTCATCTACTGCTTCCTCTGAAGAGAGTGGCTCTCAGCTGAATGCCTTTGTGAGCAGTGAGTCCAGACTGGCACATTGGTTGTAGCGGCTGTAGCTCCTCTAATTTCTGCTCTTAGGCAGTTGGACTAAAACTATCTAGAGGCACTTTTCATTATAACATAACTAGCTGCAGGACACTGCTGGAGCACATTTCAGCACAACTGGTTGTTAAAATCACAGATGATTTCTGAACTGGCTGCTAGAAAACATCTTTGGCAAGTTTTGCTCTTAGCTGGTTCTGTCTCCTCCCTGGAAGCTCCATCCTTAACTAGCAGGAGGCCCTTCCCCCTAATCTACTTAGGCACTGGCCCAAAAGTATTCACTCTCTGTCCTCTGCCTGTGAGTCCCTGTGCTGTCTGGCATTCTGGCCCTACTACTGGTCGGAATGATTGGCAGGAGCTTGGCAACTCATCTCTATCATGGCTGCTTTGAGCTGGACCCTCAGACATACTTTGTACAGTGTTGAATACCACTTGGCACATTAATCTCTGGAAGTTCATCTTAAAACACCTGAAAGGCTCCTGATTTTCAAAGAATTCTATGCGCAACCAGCTGCAGAAAATTGTTTCTTAAAGGTGTGTGACTAGAGAATTCACTAGTTAGCTGAGAATACCATCTGAAGAACTTTCACGTAGTAAAATTAAAATTCTCTTGTAGCTCTGTATATTTTTTGTAGCTTTATATTTTGAAAAACTCATTTGTGATAATTTGAAAATCATGTTTAGAAAGGACAAATTTCATCATTTACTTACTTGTGCGTAAGTGGGCAGAGCCTGCCCTCATCATTTACCAAGACTAGACTATGAAGTATACAGGTGGATGGTGCTTTAAAGAAAGGGGCAGGAGTATTTTATTTAGAGGTGTCACAATACCATTCACTGCTTAGAAGATTAAACTCTTTCTTTAACCTTGGAAAACACCTTAAATGTATGGAATGAAACCAGATTGTGCTGCTTGCCATTGTCTCTGTTGTGCATATGTCTGGTACTCTGATGCACGCTAGAATATCAAAGTAGCATTTCTCTCTTTGACACAGAACAAACAGAACCACTTTTACTCTGAGTCATCAGACAGATGTTGCTTTGTTGACAACATGCTACATACATGCTAGCTGCAGCACATGTGGGCCATCTTCTCTGACATCTACACAAAGTTGAAGTACATTTTCTTCAATAATACAGTAAAGGAAGCAGGCACTGGCAGGGAAGCCCAGACAAAGTATAGAGGAAGAATAATAATTTTATATTATCCCTGTTCACACTGACCTGAACTGGATACTAATTAAAAGATAGAAAACCAGCTTGCAAGTAAAAAGGATTTACCTCTGATCTGTGTGACTGGTGAGTTGATGACTATAGGTGGAGATTAATGATCAGGTTAAGATTAAAGAAATTATTTAGGTACCTAAACTTGAACTGAACGGGAATATGTTAGGCACATAAATTGGAATTGCAAGTCCAAACTTTATTTTATTTGTGTATTTATTTTAAAATTTGCACCTTGGAGTAGAGTTAAGAAGTACCCAAGAAGTACCTGATCAGTCGTGAAATCTGTGGCTGTGGGAGAGTTGGAGCACACTTGAGCCCTTACTGCATAAAATCCTTGCAAAAACAGATCCAAGGGTGAAACTCTGCAGTTTCCTTTGTAACCCTTGTGGAGAGGACCTGACATGGACCTGTTAACAGTTATGTGCATACAAGGGACTAAAGAGAAAGCTCTGGGACTGCTGCAGGCTTAGCTACTCCTACAACCTCATTTTCTTTTTCCGGAATAAAAAGAAGAAAGCAGGTGAGATCCTTAAATTCTCTGTGAGTTTACTTCTCCTTTAGGTTTAATCTCATCATAGTGAAGTTGTCTCTTACATCAGTTTCAGATGAGATTGGCAGTATTTAATTTATGCTTTGAATTACTTTCCAGTGGTTGCAAAGAAGAGGCGAAATCAAGCCTTCAAGGCTGCCTCTCTACAAATGCTAACCATGAGAATATTGTCTAAACAGTTTTGTTCGTCTTTATAATTAGTTAAAGGAGTACAGCATAAATATGAAGTATTTATATATATATACTAAATATTATATATTTATATATACACTCCCTATTTACACAGATGTTTTTTATTTTATGCACAATATAAATGAGATTAAATAGCTCCTAAAGCTGTAATGTCTCGGAAAACCTGCTAAAATGGTTGATGTTGACTGCTTAATAGTTTGCTTGAGTACCACCAAATTTCTTAACTTTCCTTTGTTCAATATGTAATAGTTTACAATGCTGTATTGTCATAACATTATAGTTTGTAAACTTTGCCAGTGTGAATCTGTTAGTTGCTCAAATATGACTCTTCTCCAGTAATCTTGATTTAAATAAGAAAGATAAAGAAACCCAACCAACCAAGCAAAAAAAAAAAACAACCAAAAACGAACAACAAAAAACCCCCTGTCTACAATAAATGACGTGATGTCCAGGACATAGAAATAGAGCTGAATTACGATACCCGTATTTGGAATTATGCATGTGGATGTTCACTGCCCTAAAGTACTCTGAAACCCCCTGGTATGTTTAGCATTAGTGAACCCTCTGTCTTTTACTGCTGTATCATGTTTACACATAGTTTTTTGCAAGTGTTAGCGTGTATTAGGATAACTATCAGCAAGACTGTGTAGACTGGAAGCAGTTAGTGTTGCTTAATCAGTGTTGTCAAATCACACGTCATAAAAATATTATGGTCAAATCTAAAACAGTGAGAAAAGAAAGGCTTGGGTATAACACAATGTCTTCATAATATAGCTGACAGAAATGCAGTCCTCTGAAAGTCTGCTTTGCATAGTGCTTGGCTGCTTTGCTGGTGTTATTTTGATAGCTTGCCAGTGCTGTGTAGATATGAAAGCAATGTAAAACATGCTGCTAGGATGAGCTACCATGTTTACCTCAGCAATCTGGGAGCATGCTTGTTTCCTCATAATTTTATTTTCATGTGTAATTTTTTGATGTATGAAATATTACAGGGAAAACCGTTTGGGTTTTCATTTGTTTACCACTGCAGAGCCCAGGTTGGTCTGCTCTGTCTCCTGCGGATATAGCAATGGTTCAAGCACAGGCATGCTGTTGTGCAGACCAGCACCGTGCAACACAATATGGGCATTTTGCACCAAATGCTTATAGCATAAAATAGCATTGAAAACATCATAAATATATGTCTTGCTCTGTAAAAATAGAGCTGTCAAAACATTTTGAACATTTATCATCAAAAGCCACCTTAATACAGATTTTTCTCAAATTTGTCTTTCCCCAATAAAAGAAAAAGCATTACTGTTCATTTTTTTCCTTTCTGCCCTTATTCAGAAGAAAAGAATAATGAGGGGAGAGTGTGGAGTAGAGAAAAAATGGGGAAAGTTACCATGCAAGAAAAGTAAAAATTCTCATTATAAAGCTTGTGAAAAGATCAACTAATCAAACTCTTTATTTTCTAAAGAGGATAGCAGAGGCTCTATTATCATGGAATTTTCCCAATTTTCTAAATAAACTGAACTAAACTTTTACATTACCTTAGCACAGATTTTCACCGAGTCACAAGGTATCCTCCAATGATTTCTGTTAATTATACTTTTAATAAAATTAAATTGTTTTACGAAGACCACATAGCTAAATATGTCAAAAACTTCTAGGCTTTCCCCAGGTCTTCTCATGAGCCTGTCCTCTAGGAAAATAGCCTGCCAAAAAAGTGAAGTGTTTCATATTAAACAGGGAAGGATTGAAATCTGATGGCTGGAGAAGGGGGACTTGTCAGCCTCAGGATGTGCTAAAGAAAGAGTGAAGTTCTGAGGTGCTTTGAAGTGCTTAGCTTGGTAAACTGCTCAGCCATTTCCACACATAGGGAAGGACCTGTAAGCCACTTCACCTGGGATTTATTCTTCAGACACATGGCTGGGAAGGTACAATATTTGTAAAATATGTTGGATCTCTCCAGAGATCAATATCTAGAGATGGAACAGCCACTCTGGGTATTAAAATTTGTTTAGCTCAATAACGTGTCTCCAACACTGGTGAGCAGTGTCTGTATGAAGGAATGGGTATGCATATGCCTGTAACCCTGATTTTTCACAGAAACAAGGATAGGTTTATTTTGGTGATGATGATGATATTCAGCTAATGCATATGCTACTCATAAACCAAGTGAGGAAGAAGCAACACACTAAGGGTCACATTAGCTCTCTCTTAAGGAACAGCCTATGGAGCTTTTAAGAGGAAGATGCCAACAGGGGACTTCAGAGATTATGTATTAGACCTGTAGGATTAAAAAGAGAAAAAAAAAATCAGCACAAATGCAAGATGTCCTCTCTGTGTTGGATAAGGATTTGTATTTCCCTCTTCATCCTCCTGGGGAGAGAGAGGACTACAGGTGAAATTACCTTGGACTTGCGCTCTGGGGAGGTGCAGAGAAGAAGGAATTGCAGAACTCAGGGACCCCAAGAATGCACAAGTATTGAAATATTGTAGCACTGAGCAGCTGTTGCATTCTATTACTGTATTTACATATATGTCTGTTGCTAATAAGGACATAGTTTAGCAGGGAAAAAATGGATAATTTCATCAACAAATGTTTTTCTATCTCTTGCTGTTTGAAGCAAATAAAGCAGCACTGAAATTTAGCAGTCTGTTATATAGATTAGCCATCTAACATTTCTTCTCCCTTTTCCCATGTGTCTCATATATTTCTCTTGTTTCTGGTAATGTGGCATATAATGTAACAAGAAGGTGTGCTACAGAATTTGTTTGTTGGCCACCTCTCCAGTAGAATATAATAAGCATAACAAAGACAGCAGAACATGACACACAGCTTTCCGCATGCCGTTGTGTTGATCTGGCATCTGTCAGTTTCTGAGAAATTAAAGCCAAGCACCAGAATTTGAATTTGGGCTCAGAATTACAGCAAAAGACACGACTTTGGGCCTCATTGTGCTCAGCAGGGGTCACGCTCCACAGCAGATGTACCAGAGGGAAAAGAAAACAGATGTAGGTATGGGGAGACTCGAGTCTACACAGTGAAGCTGCTCCGAATTGCTGGTGTTATATGGTGTTATATATGTTATTAGAACAACATTATGGTGGGGTGTTGTAGTTCAGTTGTTATTAGTGAGTATCATTGTGTGCTGACTGCAAGCACTCAAGTGTTCAGAAGGGGGAATCAAGAATACCAAATGGTGAAAAACAATACACAGGAGTCTAATATCCTTAAGAGGATAAATTATCTTTTCCTTGAGAGAGCAGAAAATGTTAATGACGAAGTCTGCCAAGACTTTTTCTAATAGAAGTAAATAAAGATGCAAAAAATCATTCCAGTCCTTTTATGTGCAATAATAATGTATCACTTGTTCTCTTACCGATCTGCGCAATCCTGGTATGACAAACCAATCAACACACTGTAGAATATTCCAGTGGTTTTATGGCTGGTGAATCAGGACAAAGGTTGTTTTTAGTTTTAAAAAATGCTGAAATGGAACAGGAATGAGCTGATAGGTGTGTGCCTTTTGGGAGTCTTCCTGGGAGTTATTTGGGCTTGGCTTGTCATCGTAAGTGAAGTCATACGTACAATCAGTGCTGATTATTACCAAAGCATCACTGAGGACATAGAGCTGTGCTGTGCCTGCCATGGGGTGCAGCTAGCTGACTGTTAACTGTTGAAAGAATTTTGGATATGGTAAACATATCAAGGTAGCCTTACTGTGTACGCTGCAGTGGCAGGTACTTCATAGGTCTCCCCACACACCAAATTAAAGATTGTGTTTTGAATGGCTTCAGTTTATGCATGCTCTTTAGCTGTTTTGGCAAGGCTCTGGCCAGGCTATTGAGATACTCCTGTGCATCACTGACCCTGGATAGCCAAAACGTCTTTAGGCAATTTTGGGTCAGATCTGATGTGCACCATGGCAATCAGGTGACTGTACAACCCTCCTTTGGTGATCCCTTCAGGTATGTTTTGCCATGAGCGCCAAAAGTCCACAAGCAGGATAAGCGGAATTCCCAAGTGTAAGACAGTTACTTATTGGAGAAGACACACAAAAATAATCAGGATCAACACCCTACCAGGCTAAAAATTAGTTCACTCACTGCTTTCTGTAAGACATAGAGAATCTTTGCTATGTAGGCAGGGAGATACTTGGCGGCTGTGCTTCATATGAACCACAATGTGGGTCCTCTCATCCATGGGGAGACGAGATTACAGCAGGTACACAGGCCAGGACAGCCCAAAGCCCAGGCTGCAAAGATAGTTTGAAATATGTTTGCACATTTTAGTCCTGGGCCCAGAGCTCAAATTAACTGTGCTGTGTTCATGAGACTGTCGGTGTCTGTAAGTTCTCCCAGGAGTACCTGCTGGGTCTACCACCAGCTGGATGGCTGGTGCAGCAGGTCAAGATGACTTGTTTAATGTAAATTAAAGCTCCAATTTGCTACTATAGCAAAAGTCTACCTTATATGGAGCAAAGTCACAGAGCTTGTAAGGTATGCCATATTCTTGTTCCACTAAGACGGTTTCCTGTGTCTCTATCATAAGATGACAGTGATCTGTTCCTGACCGTGGAAAGTTTACAGAGGTTACTGGTAATAAGAGTTGCTCAGTAGGTTGTTTGTTGCTTTTTGTTTCTTTCTTTATTTGTTTGTTTTCCCAATAGCTTAATAAGTTGCTTCCCCATCTTACCCCGTGAAGCCATGGCAAGCTTTGCCATCTCAAATGATGACTAATTATGGGCTGAAACAACTCAAAAATCTAATTATGCCACCTGAAGGGGGCCTATAGGGATGCTGGGGAGGGACTCTTCATTAGGGACTGTGGCGAGAGGACAAGGGATAATGGGTTTAAACTTAAACAGGGGAAGTTTAGATTGGATATGAGGAAGAAATTCTTTACTGTGAGGGTGGTGAGGCCCTGCAATGGGTTGCCCAGGGAGGTTGTGGATGCTTCATCCCTGGCGGCATTCAAGGTGGGGTTGGACATAGCCTTGGATGGCATGGTTTAGTGGGAGGTGTCCCTGCCCATGGCAGGGGGATTGGAACTCGATGATCTTGAGGTCCTTTCCAACCCTAACTATTCTATGATTCTATGATTCTATGAGATTTAGATTTTAATGATAAGAAGTGGGCTTTTGACTGAATTTCCATCAGCTAAACGGAATAATGCTGTGTATTAAGTACCAACAGTTATTTAACTTTGCTGTCAGGGCCTCTTAGTCTTCTTGTGTCAGGTAATGCAAAATCTTGTGACCCTGGTAAGCTTCTGAAATGAGAGCAAGGAATCAGTGAGCTAAATGGAAAGAGCTTAAGGGAAGGGACAGAACAGTATGACAAGCATTTATGAAGCAGAAATTCTCCTGAAGAGGTTGTTAATGTTAGAAAACCTCTCTCTGTTCTCAAAGGGATTGTACAAATGTTCATACTAGTTGCTTGTCTGTTTTGATTCCTAAAAGCTATTTAACCGTGCAGTCTGGGGAGTAGAAGGGTTATGTGTTGCACTTTTCTCTGGAACACTTTTCCAAAGATAAATTTCTTTTGTATCACAAGGAATTGTTGTAAGCAAGAGAAGCTCTGAAATTCATGTGAATGCTCTGGAGTTGCTTTGCTCTGAGGACAGCATAAAGGAACAGAGGTCAGGCTGGAGCATACCTTGTCTCTTCTGGAAATTTGTGTAATGGTTATAACTCAGATAAAAAAATGCAAAGAGTACTGCAGCTTCTCTTCCTCTGAAGGAGTCATGCAAGGCTCTTTTTAAAGAGTAAGTAGGATCTGGCTTGCTGCTGAGGTGAATGCTAAGACATCTAATGATTTTAAAGGGAACATGGTTTTGCAGTATGCAGGGCTTTGCAGGACAGGATTGGGTGATCTGGACTTAACTGGGATTTTATTTTAGTTTGTTTAAAACATATAGGGATGCTGGGGAGGGACTCTTCATTAGGGACTGTGGTGAGAGGACAAGGGGTAATGGGTTTAAACTTAAACAGGGGAGGTTTAGATTGGATATGAGGAAGAAATTCTTTACTGTGAGGGTGGTGAGGCACTGGAATGGGTTGCCCAGGGAAGTTGTGGATGCTTCATCCCTGGCGGCGTTCAAGGTGGGGTTGGACATAGCCTTGGATGGCATGGTTTAGTGGGAGGTGTCCCTTCCCAAGGCCAACCCTTACTATTCTATGATTCTATGATTCTATGTAAAACATCCAAATGCAGAGGAAAGAAAAAAGGGAAAGAAAAATCAGTGATAGTGGGGGTTGCAATGTGCTCAGCCTCACGTTGATGAGCAAGATAAATTCCCTCTTCAACAAATTGAGCACAATATATTCCTGCACTATACAGCTAATGGTTGAGATATCATGCTGTAAATATGGCCTTTTATATTCTTGCATTAGTTGAGGAAGTTTTCCCCATAGCCCCCCAGCTGCAGAGCTTTTTGAAGACAGTCTGTCACATCCTGCAGTGAAGGAGCTAAGGTAAATAGAGTACGAGGTTAACCAGGGGTCCAACAAGGCTACTTGGTGACACCAAGGCAAATCATTGTAACTTCTGGGTAAGACAGGAAGTTTCAGTGTCAGGGCATCATGAAAAAAAAACAGAAAAAAAGGACCATGCTAGTTCATGGGCAGGTAGTCTTAGGGATGCCAAAGAGCCCAGCTCTGTTGGGCCCATCAGAACGCCTTCAGCAAGTGATGGTGAAGGGAGCTGTGGCCAGTGGAAGGAAAGGGACATTTTGGAAATTGGGTTCATCTCCTTGCTTGCTTCAGTAGCATCTCTTATCTTTCATCTTGATGGCTATGTCAAAAGTAAGAATGTGTGAGACACGTATAGAAACGTGAGAAAAATACCGGTACATTGTGAGCTGAGCTAACCTCTGGGTGATGTTGATGATGATCCAAGTAACAGTGAGTAGCTCTTCTGTCATGTGACACTGATGAAGCAGGAGGCTTCCCGGGATGATGTTCCCCTGGTGTGTCCAAGGTACCTCCTCACCTCATCTTCTTTTATTTCAGAAGCACATGAGAAATGTGTTCAACCATGTCTAAAAGGATTAGTACGTGTTGAATACCAGTGTCCTGGGTTCAGCAGTAGCAGTCATCTTTCTCCTTCTTGTAGCTGGTGCAGCGCTGTGTTTTTGACTTTCGGCCTGGGAACAGCGCTGACAACACTGATGTTTTCAGTTAATGCTAAGTAATGTTTTGGTCTGACCAAGGACTTTCTGAGCCTCATGCTCTGCCAGGGAGGAGGGGAAGCCGGGAGGAAGCAGAGACAGGACACCTGACCCAACTAGCCAAAGAGGTATTCCATACCACAGCACGTCATGTCCAGGATGTAAAAACGGAGGGTAGAGACCCGGAAGAGCGGGGTTCGCTGCTGGGTTGAGCTTGGTACCGGGTGGTGAGCAGTTGTATTCTTTTTCCTTGTATTTCCCTTGTCATTATTGTTATTGGTGGTAGCAGCAGTGGTTTGTGTTATACCTTAGTTACTAAACTGTTCTTATCTCAACCTGTGGGAGTTGCATTCGTTTGATTCTCCTCCCCATCCCCCTGGGGCCTGGAGGGAAGAAAGGGGGGGGGGGTGAGTGAGCAAACTGTGTGGCTGAGTGGACTTAAACCACAACAACGAGGTCTGAACCTTTATTTTGCAGCACAATCTGAAACCAAGTTGAATCACTGTGAGAATTTAACCTGATCCAAGTAAAAAACTTTCAGGCTTATGTAGAGTTTTCTTGGCTCATACTGTGAATATTCAGAGGAACTGTAACCCGTTTGGAGGTTCCCATAAGCATGCTTCTAGCCATGATGTATTTACCCTGAGAAATGCTAAAACCTGTGTTTTTCAAATCAGGTTCTTATGGCAGATTTTAAAATTCACATTTGAGCGCTTTATATACATTTCCAAATTCTAACTTGCTTTTGTAAAAGGCCATCACTTGAGAAAAAAAAGAAGCTAAGCAAAAAAGGTGTCCAAATCTGGATTTAGGTGGCAAATTTTAGGCAATGCTGAGTAAATAAGCATTCTTAAAGTGTTGCATGATCTTGAACTATATAAAGAAGTAATACCATAAACAAGTTTAGACTTATTAGCCTAATAATACCTGAGTGGCACCCTTCTAAAATCTTATGTAACCACCTAGGAAGAGTACTGCTTCTTCCTTGCCCATAACCTCATTGCTAAAATCACCAGTATGACATCACTACTTGAGAATGACATAACTCTTTGTATTAACGGTTATCTATGTGAAGGGTACCGTTACCAGAAGGGTAGATAATTACATGTGTTTCATGGCATTATATCAACACAAACAAATACTCTTTGGCTACTGAACTGCTGTCTAGTGTGTATCATTAGATTATGCAATGTTTGTAAGATCACCACAAATACCAATTAGTATGTCTGATGAAGAGGACATTTTCTGTGGAACAGTGTTTGCCACCCTTATTCATAATCCATAATTGTCTAATCAGTCAGTCTGAAGTGCTGTGAATAAAGGAGCAGATCCTGGTTCTGTTTCAACGGGTTTATACTGTTTTCGAAGAGAGTTGCACAGATCTATCACAGTTAATGGAGCTATACCAATTTACACTGGTTGCAAACTAGTAAATGATATTTAGGAGAAATCAGTACTTTTCAAGTTCTTCTACTATTGTCCTGTCACTGGATTAAAGTTTCGTGGTATAAGAATGGCAGCCATGAACACCCAAGTTAAGGTCAGATGATGGCCAGAGGAGCAGATGTACAGTTGTTGGCAATTTCACTGGTTCATCTCCAAATATGATTTCCAGATGTACTCCCTTTGCTTTAATTCTTCCAAGAACTATTTGGAGAAGTTTTAAAAATATTTTATTGTCTCCGTTTTTATGATTCTAGTTGATAAAAACAGTCCATCTTTACCAAGCATACATTGTAATATCCGACTTCTTTGTGGCAAAGTGCTGCGGTTTTATTTTTATTGTATTTTCTAAAATTAGTATAAACCATAGAAACTGAAAAAGCTTCTTGGGAAAGGGGGTGATAAAGATAAAAGAGAGCAGCATTTAGTTTTCTCCCCAACCAGTTCCAAATGTGCCACTGTGCCTATTACATCCCATAAACACCAGGGCAAAAGCACCAGCTGCTCATTACTCTCGGAGGAAATGCTATTTCCTCTCATTTTGGCACAAACTATCCCCCCAAAAGGAAAACAGTCCTAGTGAGCTGCTGCTAAACATGAAGTCTTTGTAATGGTGTTATATATAAACAAAGTGATGTGATATGTCTCTCCTGACAGACAATCCCTGTAAAAATATAAAATAGAAAGATGCACTAAACCAAAGAGCATAAAAGGTGTTTGCATTTGAAATTGTTTCTGGAAGGATTTTCCACTAGCTCGACCATAACTGTTAGTCAATGGGTGGCTGGGATAAAGACAGGCAGGGAACTAAGAACCCTTAATATGTTAATGCCACTCAGAGGTCTCCTGCTAGTGCCAGTTAGAGTGCAATATCTATTCAAAAAAATAAAACCAGCTGAAAAGCACTCTGCACTGCTTTACATTAAATGGGAGGCACATTGAAACATCATTAATATTTGAGATGCGCTTTGATTTAGAACACTCATTAGTGCTTCCCAAGTATTGAAAAGCAAACCAGAGGGAGAGTCAGCACTCTTAAGCGAGGACTCCTGAGGGTCCTTGAGTTGTTGCTCCTCCAAACGCTAGCCTAGAGCAGCTAGAATCCATCCCACACCAGTATCATCAATTTTTATTAGATGAATGAAAAAGGTGAATTTTCTAACTTTTTTATTCTTCAAGGACCACAGCTGCTGCCTGCTGTAGCAGTTGAGTGCAACTCCCCATGACTGTCTTCACCTCTTTTCCCAGCTTGGGCTGCCCGGGTGCGCTGGAAGCACAGGTTTGGAAAGAAAAAGAGAAAATCCAGTGGTTTCACTGGTGCCAGTTGATAAATAGAAGAGATTGGCAGTTGCTCTTGACAGGCTCAAGGTATAAAAGATGTAAACCAAGAAAGGTATATCAATGAAAGGTCTTTTATAGGATAATTTGTTTGTGGATTTGGGAGAAAAGGCAGTAAAGTGACTAACGAGGTCAACAGAGACTAGGAAGGAAAGGCCAAAGATCAAATACAACTGGACTATATCTTGAGAGTTATCTGCAAGGCACTTAAATATTGTTCTAAGACATGGGTGGACACTAGAAAGTAAACTGCAAACCATCCTCTCCCCGGTCCCCTCCAAATGTTAAATCAAATGAACAGGTTGAACCAATTTGTAGAAGAATTTCAAACACAGTTTGCTGCCTTTCTATATTAGGGGGAGGGAAAAGCAAAACCAAAAGTCAAATTACAGTAGTTACTAGCTAATAATCTGAGTAACCCATCTACAAGATTGTGAAAACATAGCAGATGCCAGTAGGATTGAAATTAAAGCACATTCAAATCAGAATGCAAATAGCTGCGAGACCGTAAGATTTTGCTGAAGCTCTGGCAAACATTTGTCTGGATTGATATTTTGGGCACTGATCTGGATAGCATCTGATTGTGAGCTGAATATGAGCAATGCAGGAAGGCAGATTTTTACCGAATCAAAAAAGGCTGCCTATTGCCTTCTGTGAGGCTGAGACACGAGTTATAAAAAGCCTTACGGCGCATTTCCTTGCTTTCAGTTGGTGGGTGGAGCCTCCAGCCCCAATTTCCAACCCCAGTTTCCAGCCCCAGGGAGCTTTGTAGCACAGCATGGCACAGTGAGGGGTGTTCTCCAGCATTTCTGTCTGCCAAACACACCCCTTAGAGGCCAGTAGCTGATGTAAACCAGAATAATCCCAATTCCGGTCAGCACTGAAGTAGTACTCTGCCAAAACACATATTGGCTTTTGGTTTTGGAGCTGCCAGAGAAATAGTGGAAAATATTGGTACCTTGCTAATTTTTCCTCTTCTTTTTTTCTTCCTTGATTGGTAGCACACCAATGAAAGACTGGAATGAGTCCAGCACCTAATTTTTGAATGGTAATACAGAGGTATTTCCCATTTTTGGTAGTCATATAGATGTGGGTTAAAAAGTTGTTGGGAATTGTGTTCTAGAACAATCATCTCTGCTATCTAGTGGGTACAGTGAGCATGAGCACATTTTAGTGCTTGGGTGCATGCGTGTACTTCTACCTGGATCACAGTCCTTCAAATAGTGTTTTACGAAACATCTGGGCATCAGACTTAATTCCGACTCCCTGACATTTTGCTGCTGCTCATTGCAGGCTTAGATTCGAGTATAAAAAAAGTCTTTTCACTTTGAAAAGATCTTGTTCCTTCTAATTAGAAATATAATAGTATAAATAACAATTTTCTATTGCCTTGGTATTTAGAATGTGTTCATATCAGATAAACAACTGAATCTTTATTCACAGAAAATTAAACTGCTAGAGCTTAGTAACTTTTTTTCTTATTGTAGCCTCTGAAAATGTGCTGAATTTTCATAAAATGGTTCACATAGTTTTAAAAACAATAATTTGTTTTTTAAAAACTGTTAAAAATATTTAGCTTTTAAAATTCAAGTAAAGATTAAAATGGGTTAAACCCTGAAAATTTCTTTGAAAAAAATCAGACTTTTATCAGTATTGTAGGGTACAGTTTTTGCAAAAATGAAAATGTCATGAAATATTAGCTTTTGAGACTTTAATTAAAAGGCTTGGATTAAAAACTGGGCCTGTATGCGCTGCTAATTATCCATGTACCATGGTGTCTATTGCAATTTGTGTCAAAGCCAGTCAAACATCCAGCAACATTATGGTCTTATTGCCTAAGTACATAAGACTAAAGATGCAGAGAGTTAAATTTTCCTTTCTGAGGCAAGATAGTGTTTCTTAGTGCTGAAATCCACTGACATGGAAAGACAGAAATGTTTTCGTTGCAGCTAATGGCAGTGTACCTATCCTGTGAGTAATTACCAGTCTCCAGTCTTTGGTGCTTCTCTGCTCATGAGACTAATGTTTATTCAGAACAATAAATATAAGGTCTATGACACTTTTAAAGTAATGTTCAGATGTGTCTGTGTAACCATGGATGAGTGGTGTTAGTAGTTTTATGCTTTAGTAAACATATTTGACTCTCTGAGTGCTCCAGGGACAGTAGTGGAGTGTGGCAGATGCCGGAGAAGCTGTAATGATTTGCAATTTCGGATGAACTTGTGGTAATAGGGAATGTAATGACAAGGTAGGGGTATCAGCTTTCGTAGGCTTCATTTTCTGCCTCATACAGAATATTAATGATTCATTTAACATTGATCTGTACATATCTGGAGCACAGATTTGTATCTGTAATCTAAGAGACTGGTTAATTTTTATATCCTCATGCTAAGTAAATCTTACTAGTGCTCACAGCTGTCTCTGCGTAGTTAATGGCCCTGAATAAATCCCATTATAATTCCTGGATAATGCAAAGGATTTTCATAGTCAGGAGCTGAAACCCTGCCCACCACCAGCCATCAACCCAGGTGTAAACTAGGAGTCTAGTCCCCAGGCTGTCTTCCACAAGGTGTTGAACATTATGCACTATCAGATACTTCAAATGGGACTTTAATGCATACAGTCTCCCAGAGACAGGGCTAGTTTTATCCCAGTCCTGTGCAAACCTCATGCACATGTTTAAGTTTATCAATATAAGAATCCCTGTCAAAGTCAACATTGATAATCATATACACAGTGCTTCTCTTGATTTTTAAACATCTTCAGGTTCTGTGTTTTCAGTTTTGGCCAGGTGAGAATAATAATTTATTTCTCTGTGTGTGATGCTTTTGGAAACTTTGTTCTGACTTACAAAAAGAAAAAGTATTTTTACCTGAAGTAATAATTTCATCTGTTCTGAGCAATGAAGTGCCAAACATAGTGGGTGGGGAGAAATTAATTTTTGCTTATTTTCTTTATCACAGGAGAATGGAAACATTTTTGAAAGGGACTACTTAGTGCACTTTTGAATACAAGTTAGAGAATTGTTTCTTTATTTGAAATTGTAGATACTTAACAATCAGACACAGTCAAGTTACAAAATGACTATGGCTTTGGGGAAACGGGTTTCTGACCAATAAGAATAAACCTGGTACTGATAGAAGGGAAGATCTGTATTTAATCAATTTGATCAAATTTAACCTTTACAAAATTGAGCTTTGCCAGCATAAGTCATGCTTGCACCTGCTGTGCAAAAGGAGGAAGTCTTCTGTATCTAGGAGACTACAGCCAGCTAATCAACTTTAACAGTATATTATTTTCCTGTTTTAAAAATTTTTTCTTATCTAAATCCTAGGGACTGACTAACAAGAATACAGAGCACCTGTGGTGCCTTTTGATTTACAAGCTTCTAGGCTCAAGTCCGTGACTCAAATTTATCTTGTTTATAAAGGCATGAGCAATGTGAAACTTAGAGTAGCTATCACAAAAGTGTAATAAAAGAAGTAGCTGAAATTTTCACTTTAGTGATGGTATTAAAATGAAATAAATATCAGAATAGTGACTATCAAATAACAAAAGGAATTATAAACATTTCCTTTTGTTTCACATAAGAATAGTCCTTGTCAGGTGCTAGAACTGTCCTTAGGACAAGGTTTAGATATCAAATTCATACTGTCTAGCACCCGACTCTACACCAGGAACTACTGATGTCAGTGGCACCATCTGTAAAGCAAGAAGTTATGCAGTGGGATCAGAGATGTAAAAACTGGCTCTCCATTATTTCAAAATGTTTCCCCATCTAGAATCACTGACATAGGTACTTTAGTGGAAGTACTGTGTCTGTTTTTCCTATCTGAACCAGGGAATCTTCAAGACTTGCATTACAATGGAGATGGACTGGGGTAGCTGTTCCATAATGGTTATTGAAGCCATGTGTAGTACATAAAATACTGATATAAGTCAATGGCATCCTCTTATTATACTCAGAAGCCATGAATTTTTACAAAAAGCTCAATAAGAAGCTCAAAAGTAGATAGAATTAATCCCCACTTTTTAATGGAATGTTAAAGTTAAATATTATGTTTTTCATAATAATTTTAGTGACAATGCATACTAATCCTTAAACTTTAGGCAGCTCAAAGTTACACAAGTAACTTGGCTAGTATGACTATTTGCAGGTGGTGAGTCAGGAAGCAACTTTAGGAAACATGAATTAGTTTGCTTTACCTTGGGATTACAGAGAAGAGAGACTAACTATTGTAATATATCTCACTGGAGAATTCCCTTTCATGCTTTGGGCTGGTTTTGCTGGCTGTGTAGACAAATCTCTCTTTTGTTTGTTCCTCATGGAACAGCCCTCAAGCAATTAAATGAAAGCTGTTTCATTTACTGTTTCCCAATTCACTAGAGTATCAGTATTTTTCATGTAATGTTCATGTCCTCTACTGGCTCATGAATATATACTGTAATGCTTTATAAAAACAGCAGATAAATTCCTCTATTTGATCTAAGTGGATAAATGATATGTTCACTAGATGAAATTAGAGTTCTGATTTATCACTCGTTTACCTAAGTTTACCCTTAAATTCTCTGCTTCAGTTTTTGCCTACGTGGCCCTGCTTGGGAGATTCCAAAACATACAGAGAGAAAAATACAATACAGACCTTTTTTTAACTCAGATGAATTTATCACTCTTTTAGTCAGAACCCAAAGACTAATGTGTGAAAACATTAGGAACTTTTTCTCCTGCGCTTTTCATGTTACTAGGGCTGTAAATAACATATTAAATGGTGGAATTCCTGTGATATTCCAGAAGCAAGTGCCAACAGTCTTACAGAAAATCTATTCTCATGGGTTTTCAAAGAAAATAACCTTATCCAGATATACATTCAAACTCTGAGTACTTATCCAGAATGAAACAGTGCTGCCTTGGTTCATCTCATGGGAGTTTCTGCTCAGTTTAAACCAGCATGAGTCATTCATTAGGGACTGTAGTGAGAGGACAAGGGGTAACGGGTTCAAACTTGAACAGGGGAAGTTTAGATTGGATATGAGGAAGAAATTCTTTACTGTAAGGGTGGTGAGGCACTGGAATGGGTTGCCCAGGGAAGTTCTGAATGCTCCATTGCTGACAGTGTTCAAGCCTGGGATGGACAGAGCCTTGGGTGGCATTGTTTAGTGGGAGGTGTCCCTGTCCATGGCAGGGGTGTTGGAAGTAGATGGTCTTAAGGTCCTTTCCAACCCTAGCTATTCTATGATGCTCTGATTTAGAAGTTCAATATTAAAGCAAAATAGAGCTAACTTGAGATGGTTCATTTTTTTTCTTGGGGACTTTTATATCTAAAAATTCCCAATAAATTGCTTCAGAAGGGTTTGGAGTTTCTGTATGAAAGGTACACATACGAATATCAGGATTAGTGTATGGAACAGTTTCAGGGTTTGGTTTTGCCTGGCAAGTGTTTCTTTTCCTCTTCCCCCCAGCTTTTTCACTGTGAGAGTATAAATATTTGGAAAATAAAGGTGCTTGAGTAGTTTTAGGGCTTTTTTTATTTTTTCTTTTTTAATTTTTCTTTTTATTCCATGGGAAACCAGCTACAGTGAGGTTTTTTGCTTGTTTTGGTTTTGTGGTTTGTTTGTTTTTTTTTTTTTTCCCCTCACAAACAGCACCAGTCTTTAAGCCACTGTCTGCCTTGAATAAATCAAAGAAAACAGGAAGATGCCTTTGAGCTTACAGCAACATCCTGTAGTTAATTTCCTTAATGCCAATATAAATATATTACTAATATATTTATGGTATATCATTAATATTCTTGGTGGAATGTAACAAGATAAGGATAAACAATAGAAAAATGATATATACTGATAGTCTGATCTAATTGCTGTCAACATTGGGGAATGAAGAAACAATTCACAGACTGTGTGGAAAAGTAGGGCTGCTGTATCTGAAAGTGATGTCTTTGAAGGGGGAAAAAGTTTGTCAGTGAAGTATCACTGAAATGAAAGATCTATAGAGCTCGTATTTTTACTTCAATTATAGCCTATAGTAGAGATGAATCAAGAATGCCATACTACCTCTTCCATGATATTTTTTTAGATTCCTCATTTTCCTTTGTAGACAGAGCTGCTGATAGTCACAATAAAACAAAGGTATTTCCTAACGATTGAATTTTGTTTAGTGTTCAGAGTCAGCGAGAGCGCAGTACAGCAATGTGTGATCATTGTGCAACAGTTGGAACACATCTTGCTGTTGCTGTGTCTTCATCATGACTGCCAGCAAAATGACTGCGTTGGCAAAAACAGCTCACAGCGCCTGTGCTGTCATGTTGAGAGAGGGTGATTTGTCATAAACTACAGCTTTCTTACCTCTCCATTAGGATATTCCTCTATTAAAACTCTGTCTTTCATAAACTCAGCATTTTTAATAGGATGCTTTTGACCTTACACTTTGATTTTTTGCTGTGTGCGTGCAGGCCTGCAGAAGCTGGGCAAAGAACCTGTAGCTACCTTCAGCCTCTTTCTGGGAAGCCCTGCCCAGAGTTCTGAGGGTGGTCATAGATCTGTTACCTTTCAGTTTGATGATCTGGTGGAATCCCCTGTTCATCCTATGATCCTATATTATTTAGATCAGATCATCAGTATGTCAGAGTTTTCCATAGTATTCCATTAGTTTCAGAATTTTGATATTGCATTTTTTACCTATCTTCAAATTAAAGGCAAAATTCATAGTGCCCACTGAAATAGGAATTCTGGGTGCAAACCAGATCAGCTGCAAAGATGGTATTGTTGCCTATATATGTTATTGAGAAAAGTGAGATGTTTGCCATTCTCTGTGCTAATTAAAGATTTTTATTCATGGAGGGTAGATTCAACATTATTGTTATCCTTGCTTGGCACTGTAGTAAAGAGTGCATTATCACTGATCAAATGACTGTTTCACAATTCGTAAAATAATTTGTAAAACAGTTAAGATCTCGGGCCTGAAGCCTGACTTTAGAAATAACTTTTATTTAATTAAAAAAGCTGTGTACTTTTGAAGTGGACGAATTTTGAAATTCTTACTAAGTTTAATTATAAAAAGACATGTTTTTCCTCATTCAGCTGTCCTGTAAGAGTATTTTAGTGGTCTACATTACTATTATGAGAACTGATAGCAATAGCATAACAAAATTCACAAGACTGGTTTGAGTAAATTTTTAGGCCATACAGAAATGGTAGCATGCTAAGCAGACAAAATAGGTTAAAGCATCAGCTAATGGATGACTGCATGCAATATCTATATACATTTTAGATGTCATTTTGGGTACACGGAAATTTGTGGAACAAGCAGATCAAAGAAATTGCAGCAGCATTTTTGAAAAGACAATTCACTAGAAGAATCTGACAGTTTTACACTGTCATTTTTAATTATGTATTAGCAGAGTAAGTTTACACTTCATTTTTGAAAATATTATTTATTAATCTAGCATAAGTATTGCATATGGTGAGCCAGCTTTACTTTAAAATGAAAATAAAAAATTTCTATTTGGATTATGTTTTTAAAAGACTTTTTTTTCTTCACATAGTTTCTTTCTTCTTGTTTCCACTCTATCTACATTGATGTGGTGAGGTAAAAAGCTCATTTCTTTCCAAATGAATATATAATTATGCTAGTACTAAAACAGTTAACTGGATAGCTGATATTTACAAAAATCTTCAGATGTAATGACTTCAAGTTCTTCGTTGAATATTCATTAAGTATCCTTTTCTCATAGGGCTTATAAATTCTCTGAAATCCAATATATACACACTTTAAAATTTGACAGAAAATACTCATATTTCTAAGATAAAGGGTTTTTTCTTCTTTAAGCACTCTCTCAAATCATATATAATCAGGAACATTGGCAACACTGCTGCTCAGAAAAGGACAGAGTGAACATCAAGAAATCCAAATGAATTCAATCCCATTAAATGTAATGGTGTGGTAAATCTCACTATACCATCTGCTGTAGAAGGCTGAGACACTATTGGAATTCCACATCTTATTTACATAGCAGATAAGAATGTGTTGGGAGATTTATATGGCGAATGAATACCCAGAGACAAAACTAAGTTTCTCTTCTGTTCACATCTGGGGAACATCTACATCTGTAGAGCATTATACAAAAACTACTGTAGTTAGCCTTTCTGTGAAAGACCCTGTGACTTCATTCCAACGTTACCCATTAAAGTAAAAAAGAACAAAAATACAAACCAACAGAAAATAGTGGAAGAGTTCCTGGAAACACTGGTGGGAACAGAGCTACTTCATCAAATGAAAACATAACCTTCCGTAAATTAGTACATATTTCTGAAGGAATTATCATTGAACATCGTAACAGATAGGTTGTATCATATTTAAAACATCTGTGCTGTGAGTTCAGAAAACACCCTGTGGCAAAACATTAAGGAAAATATGCCACAGATTTATTTTTTCCCTCTCTTGAAAATTTAGATTGACACTTAGTTTTAACAGGATTGTAACTTTCATTTACTCAATACTGAAATAGAGCTGAGCTTCAGCCCAGTTTTGCACCAGATGATACCATTGGTGTATCTTGCACAATATAGGAACTGTAGAGGAACAATACACTGCACAGTAGCGTCCACCTGATATGCTCCTCTTTATTCATTATATTTAATAAATCTTGACCTTCCTTGGGAATGGCATGTCCTTTGTGCACATTGATTGTAAAACCCATCACTTGTCAATTCAGTTAAACATTAAAGTTCTAATACATCAAAAGTGCATAGGGGAGCTGACCTGGGCTAAGAAAGCATTTTATGCAGGAATATTAATAGAGTTCTGCAGCTGCCTCATGTGCTTCAGATTGGAAACCTCTGAACCAAAGCCAATTGACAGTAACATATTTGGAAAGGAAGATGCTTTTAAATTACCACCTTTCCATTTAATCAGACAAGCAACCTCTGAATCCCAAGCTGTAGGTGAATGTTTAAGAGAACATTCTTTATATAGTTAGCTGAACCATGCCCAAGAGCACCCACTGACAGCTTTCCTATTACCAGAAGGACAATGAATCATATGAACTTTGCTGACACACATGCTATAATAATTGCTACATTTTCTTTTAGAATATATCCTTGGGCTGGCTTTTGGCCTCACCTTAAAAGTGACAGCTTGTAAGCTGCATAACTTAGCCTCCCACTAAATCATCAATAACAGTTCATAAAATATCCTGTAGTAATTTAGCAGTGCATTGGTACTGATCCTAATGGAATTGGACATCAGCAGTTATGCTATTTCTTCCATGGATTCTGGATACTTCTATTGAACATTTGCTAAAACAGTGTTCATCTACAGTGTACATATTCCTGCCAAGCTTCATGGAAATATTTCTATTCATTATTTTTTAACATCAATTCTCAGTAGAAGTTTGTCTTTTCTGTTTGGAACTCACTCTGGTGCTATATAGGCATCATTGTTTCATAAACCAGACATAGAATCATAGAATCATAGAATAGTTAGGGTTGGAAAGGACCTTAAGATCATCGAGTTCCAACCCCCCTGCCATGGGCAGGGACACCTCCCACTAAACAATGCCACCCAAGGCTCTGTCCAACCTGGCCTTGAACACCGCCAGCGATGGAGCATTCAGAACTTCCCTGGGCAACCCATTCCTGTGCCTCACCACCCTCACAGTAAAGAATTTCTTCCTCATATCCAATCTAAACTTCCCCTGTTTTAAGTTTAACCCGTTACCCCTTGTCCTCTCACTACAGTCCCTAATGAAGAGTCCCGCCCCAGCATCCCTATAGGCCCCCTTCAGATATTGGAAGGCTGCTATGAGGTCTCCATGCAGCCTTCTCTTCTCCAGGCTGAACAGCCCCAACTTTCTCAGCCTATCTTCATACGAGAGGTGCTCCAGTCCCCTGATCATCCTCGTGGCCCTCCTCTGCACTTGTTCCAACAGTTCCATGTCCTTTTTGTGTTGAGGACACCAGAACTGCACACAATACTCCAAGTGAGGTCTCACAAGAGCAGAGTAGAGGGGCAGGATCACCTCCCCTGACCTGCTGGTCACACTCCTTTTGATGCAGCCCAGGATACGGTTGGCTTTCTGGGCTGCAAGCGCACACTGCCGGCTCATGTTCATTTTATCCATTGACCAACACCCCCAAGTCCTTCTCCACAGGGCTGCTCTGAATCTCTTCTCTGCCCAACTTGTAGCTGTGCCTGGCATTGCTCTGACCCAGGTGTAGGACCTTGCACTTGGCATGGTTAAACTTCATCAGGTTGGCGTCAGCCCACCTCACAAGCATGTCAAGGTCCCTCTGGATGGCTTTCCTTCCCTCCAACGTATCAACCAAACCACACAGCTTGGTGTCATCAGTAAACCTGCTGAGGACGCACTCAATCCCACCGTCCATGTCACCGACAAAGATGTTGAACAAGAACGGCCTCAACACCGATCCCTGAGGGACACCACTCGTTACTGGTCTCCAGCTGGACATTGAGCCATTGAGCACAACTCTTTGTGTGCGGCCATCCAGCCAGTTCTTTATCCACTGAGTGGTCCACCTATCAAAATTGATATCTCTCCAACTTAGAGACAAGGTTGCCATATGGGACAGTGTCAAACGCTTTGCACAAGTCCAGGTAGATGACATCAACTTCTCTACCCCTGTCCATCAGTTCCGTAGCCCCTTCATAGAAGGCCACCAGATTGGTCAGGCAGGATTTCCCCTTAGTGAAGCCATGCTGGCTGTCACCAACCACCTTGTTGTTTTTCATGTGCCTCAGCACGCCTTCTAGGAGAATTTGCTCCAAGATTTTGCCAGGCACAGAGGTGAGACTGCCTGATTTGTAGTTCCCTGGCTCATCCATTTTCCCCTTCTTGAAAATGGGGGTTATATTTCCCTTTTTCCAGTCATCGGGAACTTCACCTGACTGCCATGATTTAGATGCATTTGCATTTCTTTCAGGTTAACAGCCAAATTTCTGCAACAGCTTTTCAAGCAGGAACACTGAAACACAAAAAAGATCTGTATTTTTCTATATTCCAGTCCTATTTCTTAAGTCTTATTTTTTCCAAAACATACCTTAAGAATCCGCATTCATGATCACTTGTTTTTTCTCCAGTGAATGCTCTAAAGGAAATTTCTGTGAAGTACAAGCACATTCTAGATGGTAATCCAATGCTAATACTAGTCATCATTATTAATATATGCACTGTTACAGTGGAACAGCTTCTGTTAGAAAAAAAATTCTTATTGGAACAATATAGTCATTACTTTTTCCTTAATCATGGTAAACATTTATCAGTTGAACTGGTGACAATAATTTTATCAGAGACTTACAAAAGATATTTGCCAGTATTTGGAAAGTGTAGCCCGTCTTGTCCTGGATTTCCTTCCACTTTATTTTTTTTTTCAGTTTTCAGAGCCTTGTGGGTTTGTGGTATTGCCTACAGATATTGCCAAACCTGGCACATAGAGGTAGAAATGTCTTTTCCACCCCTTGCAAGCTGTGGCCTTGAAGGAAGGGAGCACCCTGAGCCCATCCTGCCTGGCTCATCTGGATGTCGCCAAGGAAGGTCAGATGCCACATGGGGAGCTGCAGGAATGACAGTCCTCTCAGGGCATGAAAGTGTCACCAAAGCTAAAAAAGGAGATGTGAAAGTTGACTTATCAGATGCATTTGGCTGAGTTAAGTGCTTGCCAGAGCACTTGCGTGCACCTGGTTTAACCAGCAAAGTTCTATCCCATTTAGCTGGGCTACTTGTGCAAGTCAATAAGGTCCTCCAGAACTGGAACAGCTCTCTCAGCTTCTGTGGTTCTACACTGAAGGCTTCTGTGATTCTGTCTAAATAGAATCATAGAATCATAGAATCTACTGGGTTGGAAAAGACCTTTAAGATTGTCAAGTCCAACCATTAATCAGAACTTGTGTGTCCAGGAACAGGGCACAGGGGAGAAAAAGCCCTTCCATGGGCTGCCCCAGGAGCTCACACTGCAGCCAGTCTGGGCTTCTGCTATCTGCACAGCGCATAGCTAGCAGGCAAGCTGGTCTGGGCAAACATCCATCCATCTGCTGCTCCAGGTCCTGGCAAGTTTGGAGGCTGCCCCCAGCTCAGCTTTGCCGGCCATGTATGTAGTTGCAGATGTGGGTAGATGTAAGTGATGTTTACAATATAATTCCTTCCAGTCATTCTGAGGCTTAAGACTTTCACAACTTCAATTTGAGAAAATGTTTCCTTTTCCTCCTTCATCTCCCTAGAAGGTTGTCCTGGGTTCAGCAGCAGCAGTTGTTTTTCTCCTTCTTAGTAGCTGGTGCAGTGCTGTGTTTTTGACTTTCAGCCTGGGAACAATGCTGATAACACCGATGTTTTTAGTTACTGCCCAGTAATGTTTAGTCTGACCAAGGACTTTCTGAGTTTCATGCTCTGCCAGGGAGGAGGAGAAGCTGGAAGGAAGCAGAGACAGGACACCTGACCCAAACTAGCCAAAGAGGTATTCCATACCACAGCATGTCATGCCCAGTATATGAACTGGGGGCAGTTACCTGGAAGGGTTAGATCACTGCTCAGTCAGGCTGGGTATCAGTCAATGGGTGGTGAGCGGTTGTATTTTCCTCCCTTGTTACTTCCCTTACCATAATTATTATTGGTGGTAGCAGCAGTGGTTTGTGTTATACCTTAGTTACTGGACTGTTCTTATCTCAACCAGTGGGAGTTACATTCTTTCAATTCTCCTCCCCATCCCTCCTGGAGCTTGGGGAGGAAGAAGGGGGTGTGTGTGAGAGAGACTGTGTGGTTATGAGTTACTGCTGGGCTTAAACCGTGACAAAGGTCCTCCAAGAAAGATCTCCGTGATGTCTTTCTTGATCTCTCTGAATGTCAGGTTGCCACAAAATCTCCAATATCCATCAGTGTTTTACCAGACATTCAGGAGTTTTTGATTTCCTGAGCCTACATCCTACCTTCTCAGAGAACTTTTCCAGACTGTGACTAAACTCTCACGGCAACAGCAAACATCTCTGTCCCTTGTCACTAGACCTGTTATCTTCAACTCTCTGGATCTTTCATTTTCTCCTTTCTACACTGTCTTTCCCCTTGTGTGTGCGTTTTGTCACCATCTCTCTTTTCTTTCATACCAATCTGCTTCAGACCTAATTTCACATTTCTTCATCTTTCTCCTTGAGATAACTTACTGTATCTCATGTATGAATAAATACATGTATGAATAAATACGTGTATAAATAAATATGTGTAAAGGCATGTATGAGTAAATAAGCATCATGGTAACTGCAAGACTTGAATATGACTTCTTTTTTCTAACTCTTCATATTGTTTTATTTGCTTATGCTTTTTGCGTATGTTATTTCATACTAACATCTTGTCCTCTTTACTATTTGAGGGCACAAACCACATGATTTATTTGGCAATGGTATTCAAATAAAAATTGACATATCCCATGCAAATGTAATTCTTATATTCACCTGAGCTACTACTTATTTCCTTACCCAAAATGAAGAGAAACTGTTTAGTTTTCTTTAGAGAACATGTTAAGTCCTAGTGAACATTAGGCAGGGGTCATAAAGCCCCTCCAAGAGGCAACTTCTTTTTGCCATTGAAGAGGTACGTCATTGCCATTATGGGCAAGGGTTGCAAAGACACCTAAGTGTTGTATAGTTTTCTGCTTTATTTCTAAGACATAAACTTATGCCTTTTTTCTTCTTTTTTTTTTCTTAAATAAGGGTGTAGATCCATTTCATGAATCTTTTTTTTTTTTTTTTTTTTTTTTTTTGCTACAGAATACCTAAAATATATGCAGTTATCTTTTTGATAGAGGTTGTTTTGAACTCAATCTTGTGTTGAATATTTTAATGTTTTGTGATAATATCTACTATCTATTTCACATATTTTGTAATATTTTCATAACACCCTCCTTATGCAATTGCCAGTCTTTCTCAAAATAACTGTTTACTTTACAGGAGGAAAACTGGCTTTGTAGCTTTTAGTTCCTCTAATACAAACATGAAATAATCAGATACAATACGATAATAGAAGTAGAACAGAGAGTAACACTGCATACACTAAAGAGCCTGTGTAAAGATCTTACTGTAAGAAAGGAATAGAAGCAGACAACCAACAGGAAAATGTTTATTCAGCCACGATATATATTTTCTATATCTTTCTCTTTTATCTTAATTTAGTTTGAAACTAATTATGTACGAAGTGACTAATCACACTTCTACCTTTGCTGTCAGTTACAACAAAGACCTTAACTGTTGGCTGACTTCTGGGTAATCACTACAGAAAATACATTCTAATGAATATTATTTTGTATCTGTACAGTCAGGAAATAATGGTCAGTAGTCAAAATATTGAAGTTTTTAAAAAAAATTGCCAGAGAATATAGATATAAAAGCGTATTTATGCTTTCTAAACTGAGTTTTTTGCTTTGTCTTTTCTCACAGCACTGAAAAGATTACAAAAGTTCTTTGATAAGACTGTGTGCAAACCACTGAACCATAACTCAAACGTAGACAAAAACCAAAACTGGAATCCATTATAAGTTCAAGCTGTATTCATTCATAGATTTTATTTATCATTTTCACACTTCTAAATATCCTTCTCCACATGCCAATCGATACTTTTTGGTTTAGGTCAGCTAGAGAATGGCCTGGTTTATGCTTGTTCCCACCCCTCCAGGGTCGTGGAAATAAGACAGAAAATGCTATTTTCTGTCTTTGTGGCTGCAAAAGTACATTGTGATAGAATTCTGCTTTTTCAGAATTACCCTTTCAGAATGAAAGGAGGTTGGGTGGCCAGCTGTGGGTGGTGCAGGTGGCCATAGGCTATTGCTGAAGTACAGCCTCAAGACCATGAACATTTATAGCTCCATCCACCCCGTATGTGTGGTTGGCTATTTTTTGAAGAGAAAAATAGTATCATAGATTTTGTAATACAGACTGAATACTCTCAAGTGTTCCACATCTGTTCCAATTGCTAAATGTCACTAGAGATGCCTACCAGTCAAGACACCATTAGATGACCATGAAATAGCCAATATACTTATTCTGCTCTGGAATATTTCAAGCTTGAAAATCTATTTTTAAAATAGAAAACATAAATTCTCCAAGGCTGATGCTGAGCATAATCTTGCTTCTGAAAATAAACAAAAGGGACTCTTCTTTACAGTCTCTGTTGTAAAGAGAGGATCCCAATGAGGACAGTGATGGCTCAGAAATACCAGCGTAGAGTAATAAAAATGTGTTCTACCATGTGGAATATTTTTATATAGGTATTGTTCCACAGACTTTCAAATGTTTTGTATGCCTGTGAAAAATACAATGCCCTGTTCTACCTAGCCAAGAAGCGCAAAACTCCATCTTATTGACTGAGGGAATGTCAGCAGTAAGCATATTAATACATATTCACACATACAGTGTTTTTCTTATGGCAGTCTGACATTAACTACCCTGGGGAAAATCTTAGGGTATTCCTAGTGAAATGGCACAAAATAAATCTAATTTTTAATGGAAGCTTAGGTCTGTCCAGAGCCCTTTTTTCATCCTGAGGTTTTAGCCATGCAGGATGGAGCCCATTAAACAGAAGAGCACTGAAACAATATTGCAGAACAGCACATGTTTACTCATTAATGAGAAGTTCTGTTATAAAGCTGGACATTTCTTGCACGGTGGAATCTTTTCATTCTTGGTTTTGGAGGAAGGTGGGGGGAGACAGCAGAAGGAGAGGAAGAATCCTTTAATTGTTAGAGCAGGTTTTAAACTGACAAGCCTCAAAGGCAGAATACTGACACTTTGATCTTAAAAGGGTTGTAAAAGGATGGTTTCACTTGTGTTTATTCAAATATTTGCAGGTAAATGCTGATAATCTAAACTGAGTCAAAGCTGCAGAATTTAGCATAAGTGGTTTGCATATCAAGAGCCTCAAAATAAATACCAATTCAGAGATCTTAAATGTTGTCAAAAACTAATCATAACTTGAAATTAACTTGGGGCTTGCCTACGTATGGAATTCTGTGCTCAGGAAATGGAATCATTCATTGGCAACCAATAGTCAAACAGATGTGCTTCAGCCTCCCAGAGAGGACTGCGTGGTAGCTGTAGCTATGTGCAGTCACATACTAGTGGTTTGGGGCATATCAAGAGCAAGACGGCAACCTGGCAGGGCAGATAAGAGCTGATGTGCTGTTCATCCTCACCACCAGACATTATCCACTGGAGACATTTTTTGGAAACAGCCTGTAGCTGATCCTAGGTAATAGCTGAGAGAACTGCTTCTAGCGAGTGCTCTTGTAGACAACTTGCATTTTGCTATTTCTGGGCCAAGTTGTTAATTCTTGAACTACTGGATTCTTGACAAGTTTTTTTGCTATTTGTAATTATTTGTATTTCAAGTAAAGGTATCACAGTTTCTAGATTACTTGATTGTCTTCAAAATCTATTTTTAGCATCCAGTCCCTGCTACTCATTTTACAGCTAATGACTTCTTGGCATAATTTTGTGCCTGTTACTTGACTGAAGGAATGTACATCCTGCATGAGCACTGTTTGGAAGCACAGATCCTTCATACTTCCTTTCCAAAAGTCGACAAAAATGATCTGTGTTTTGGAAGTCTACTGCGTGCACAAATGCTGTGCACTGACGAAAAGGTACTATTAATTAGTACTTATCAAGTCAGATCATGTTTATTGCCCAACTTAATAAGATAAAAGTTTCAGTTTCATGATTCCCTTGGGGAAGGTTTAGGGCATCATCATGTACAAAACAGACTTAGGAAATCATATCAATTTGTGCAAAAATAATTTGCAAACTGCTTCTTTTAGTCTGACCTGATATCTCATGTGGGAAGAGCAGCTGATTACAGTGTCACAGAGTTGGGTCAGCATTTCTTTTGTACATTTCTGTGCACTGCCAATTTGCTTCTTACGTGGACAAAAGAGAGCTGCAAGACTAAGGCCCCTTCCGGGCATTAGAAATATATTAATGACAGACTCCCACATAAGGAAAAATTAGCAGCAAGCATCTGGTTTTTCACCTAGTCATTGCTTACTCAATTCCCTCTTCAGCTGTTTGTCATGTACAAGATCTTTCTACTTCGATTGACTCAGGGTGGCATGCGCAAAGTTTGAGCTTGTGACTTTACAGGTTTTTCTGGAGCACCTCCCGTATGAAGATAGGCTGAGAAAATTTGGGCTGTTCAGCCTGGAGAAGAGAAGGCTGCGTGGAGACCTCATAGCAGCCTTCCAATACCTGAAGGGGGCCTATAGGGATGCTGGGGAGGGACTCTTCATTAGGGACTGTGGTGAGAGGACAAGGGGTAATGGGTTTAAACTTAAACAGGGGAAGTTTAGGTTGGACATGAGGAAGAAATTCTCTACTGTAAGGGTGGTGAGGCCCTGCAATGGGTTGCCTGGGGAAGTTGTGAGTGCTTCATCCCTGGCGGCGTTCAAGGCTGGGTTGGACATAGCCTTGGATGGCATGGTTTAGTGGGAGGTGTCCCTGCCCATGGCAGGGGGGTTGGAACTCGATGATCTTAAGGTCCTTTCCAACCCTAACTATTCTATGGTTCTATGAATAAAAATTGTATGTTATCAGTCAGTACAGGAACTCAGTAAATCGTAGATGGTGAGTGTAAGTTTCAGTTCTCTAGAACTTGTCTCCATGAAAAGTGAATAAATGTCTACCAGATCATGGGTGTTTGGCTAAGATTTACATAGGAAATTAGGCATTGCATTGTAAATTAGCTGCCTTTTTAAAGACCTAAGTCTTAAGAAGCATGATTCGGGTAGTATTTATATCTAATGTCCTGAGTTAAAGTTTGCTGTTAGTACAGTCACATTAGGCTATAATTGTATTTGAAATTATTTAGAATAAGAAGAGTTTCGAGTAAAGAGTAAGCTCTTTTTATTTCAATAATTCAAGAAAAAAAGTTATTGTTGGTCAGGGCAGGAAAGCAACTTTTGAGAGTTTGTGGATTTTCTTCATTAGAAGAGGAGACTAAAATCCTTTTCTCTGAAGGAAGGTCTGCCAACACTGGGAGAAGCCAGAGTGCTAACAGAAACACTCAGCACCTACCTAACACCAGCCCTGCCCTCTGATGATAGTACTGAATTCTGACATTCAGAAAAATTTCTCTGCTGGTGTTGCCATAGTTCCCTGAGCTCAGCACCTGCAATCCAGCTGCCTCCCCACTGCGATGACTCATTGACATTTCAACACTCTACTTTGTCCACCTTATTGACTCTCCAACTTCCTGTGTTATTGCTTTATTCTCTAGTTCTCTGCACACTTTTCCCAGTCCCATTCTACCCATCTTTTATTAGTTAGATGTCCACAGCTCATCTGACTCTGAAATTTTCATTTTCCTCATAGGATGTCTTACTATAGCTTTCCTAGTGCTCTCCTCATATCTCTTTTCTTCCTTCCCAACTCTTATCCGCAGAACACACTTAGAGTGGTTTGAATATCTGGATGTTACCCCAAGTTATTATTCTTGTAAAACACAATATTAAGTAGCCAGCAAGCAGTCACACCTGTCATTAACAACAGCCAGTATAACCCTGTTCCTGTCTGACCTTCCTTTTATTTTCTTTTTTCTTTTCTGATTTTTTTTAATACACTTGTGCATATCTGCTGATCCCATTGTATTTTTGAAGGTTTTGAAAATGCAAATTTAGTATTTTCTTCTTGCAAAACCTAAAGCACACTTCCAAAGATTAGGTTAAAGCCGACCAAAACTTTCACACCATCACCTCATTATTTTTTTACACAACAGTAAGTTAGGAGCTAAAAAGAAAAGCAGAATTAATCTGGTGTATGATTTAAATAAGATCAGATTCTGGGTAGAAGTTTCTTCATGGTAGTAGGAAAACTATTAGATATTACATGGGATTCATTTATATCAGTGAGAGTGACTAGTTATAATGCAGTAGCTTGCTTAGTTTCCTTCTAATAAGGAATTGTAGGCTTAATACATGCCTATATAAGAATATGATCTTTTGACAGATTATTTTACATGTCACAGCATAGTAAATTTTATTTCAGCTGCAGTGGAATTCTGTAATGCATTAAGTTCCGTCTGTGAAATATCCAAAATCCCAATTTCTAATACTTTAAGAATTCTGAGCACCTCAAGAATTCTGCTCACGAGTCTTAATGACAGTTCTTGGACTAAATACAAATGTGGGAAGAATATGAACAGCCAATTGCTGGCTGTTCAGTCTCACTAAATATAAGTGAATTTATCATGATGTGGACCTCAGAAGATATAGTCCCATGTACTAAGTCTTGGGGGTTTTCAACAACAAAATCTTAGGCTTTTGATCCTGCTAGTAAATGATCATCTTAAATACATAAGTAATTCAACTGAGTTATCTGGGGCTGCTCAAGCCCCTAAAGTTGATAGCACAGTTGTACGATCATGGCCTTAACAAGTGGGAGAAATACTTCTGTGGGGATTTATTTCAGTTCAGAAGCATTGTTAACTATAAATCCTTGTGAATGAAACTGAGACTATGTCACCAGGTTTATGGCATTGCTTCACCTTACAGTCACTGTCATAAACCACAGATTAATATGGTTCCATTGCATATATCTTACACATTCTTTCCTAAGAATAAGTTTGTGATAAGCCATTTTCACTCTTTTTTCTATAACATTTTTTGTTACATGATTTCCAAATTTTAATGCCTAATATGATCTTTGAAAAGCCATAAACTTTTAACAGACTTTAAACATAAAGTGAGTGAATAAATTGCTAGGGAGTCTATGGTTTGATCCCAGGAAATCCTGATTAAGAGCCTTTAGGGTTTTTTTAGACCACCCGGAATACATTGTGAAAAACAGTTGAATCATTTTATGGCCATTTAGGTTGTAACTCAAGCTACTAAATTTATAACGATTTTTTTTAAACTCTAAATGAAGATGTATTTATATTTCTTCATATAAGAGCATATGCTGAACACATTTCTTGCTCTGTTTAGTTTAGTCTTGTAAACGTGTAATTCTATATATTTGCTAACAACCGAAAATCTATTTTGGATATAAAAAGAGCCTAATCCAAAATTAGTGTAATTAATGTGAAAGTAATTGTATTAATTATATTCCTATTGAATTTCATTGATCAGGACTTGTACATTTAAAAGTCAACTAATTTGCATGCATGTTTTAGGAACCCTCTCAATAACTTTTTCCAGAGGAAGTGGAAAATGTAAAATAATTTTGCAAGATAATTTGTCAGGTAATCATTTTTCTCTTTATTTAATGTGTGGTTTATTGAAACTGTTTTAAGAACACGGTAGTTGCATTTTATTCTTTATTAGTTGAAATATCAATCAAAAGAAACTTACTGTTGGTTTAAATCTTGACATTACTAGTCAAAGTCAAAGAATAGAGATAACTGGGTCATTTTGGTTTAATAACTTGTGAATCTTTGGTGCTGATCACCTTACAGAAACTTAATTCCTTGATAGACTGTATTTTCAGAAACTTGAATGGGTGTTGATTCTGGAATGGGACTGGACAAAGGTGGTAAAACATGGCCTGTGATACGAAACTACTGTATAAAAGGCTCTGTCTATATAGAGGATGTTGTCATCTACATGTGCTGTATTCATGTGCACATACAGAGAGATTGGATTTTTTTCTTATTAATCGTGGGATTCTTTTGATCATAGAATTTGTAATTATGGCATAGATGCAAAAGAAAAGAAACAGTCTTCCACAGTGCTACTACAGAAAGCTAGTTATTGAAAAATAATTTTCATATTGTGCAAAATTTAATGAATTCTGTTATTAAAGAAAACATATATATATAAACCTCTGATAGTTAAGTAGCTGAAATAGAATATATTTGCATTGTCTTTGCAATATGCTCAGATTTGCTTTTATTTTCAAGAAGAAATAAATTATTTTCCACATAATAGGAAATTGAGTTTAGTATTTCTAAAATGTTCTTAACATAGAGAAAGGAATCACATTCTAATACTAGTGCTTATCGCAGCATTTAAGGCATCACCATCCCCCCTCAAGCTTTCTACTCTTAAATAAAAAAGGAAAAATCCTATTGTTTTCCTAGGTTCACTTTGCCTCTAGTGATTGATGTAGAATTTTACTGCCATCCAATGGCAAGGACCTATTATAGCCTAAGTAAATGTCTAATGGTTTTTGATCAAATTGCAGCCTAGGGAATTTAACTTATGTAGTACACTTAGAACTTACATCAATACATCTCCGTTCGTTACACAATGAGAAAGAAATATGACTACAGTTTCAATTTGTTCTGTGTTTCCTAATTCAATTTTACCCTGAATTACTAATATTGTGGTACATAATTACCTAAATGAATAAATCAACCTAAGCTACTCACTAAAAAGAACATTAGCGCATAATATTAATTTTTGCATGTACCTTGTCATGTTGGTTTAAAAGATTCCTTTCTTTGCTTAAGAGCTTTTTCCTAGTTGGTAGAATATACTTTTGCTAAAATATTCTTCTCCCTTTTCCTTATCATGTCTGGAGACTTTACACTTATTGTGCACTAAAGAATTGCTTTATGACTCTCGAATGTGTTATAAGCGTTTTTTGCGCTGCTTTTTTTTTTTTTTTTTTTTCTTTTTACTCACACACAAACTCCTTAGAAAGACAACTGCTTAAAGCTATGATCTGAGATACATGGATTTTGGTATACTTTTATTCTCTATGCTTTTCAGATTGAGCTTTGACTGGCTGTCCAAACTAACAATCATTTTTTAGGGTTCTAAGAAGCAGGCTAGCATTAACACATATATATTTTTTCAAGTATTTATTTTAAAGAGTAAATAATATAGATACATCTAAAGGAAACAACCTTAGATGGGCAAGAACATTACGCAGAGCCTCAATCTTGTACTGCAAAAAAAAAGTTGCAACAATTAGTGTCTGATAAAGAAAAAACTCCTACCATAATTGAGGAACATCTAAATTTAGAATAAAAGAAAAAAATAAGTAACATAGAAAAAGAATACTCTGTTATTTCTATTGTTTCATTCTAGCTGTAAGACTCCTCATATACTATCACTTCATTAGGATTGCTCTCCATTGTCTGCTAAAGCAAATGGACACACTTCCTGTGACATAAAAGACCTAAACCATGTCCCAGTCATACACTTGTATCTGCTGTATGGATGCCTGCATGTTGTCCCATGCGTATTTCAATTCAAACATTTGCAAAAATATTTTTTTGGCTTCTCACAAAGATGCAACCAATGGATATCTACTTTAAGCACCACAACATTTAGGAACACTTCGTTAAATGTTCTGTTGATCTGTTGCTATTATTTAAATTCTTTTTAACAACTCTCTCCACAATCTTTGACTATAGCCATAGCTGTATAGAAAGATTAATCTTTGATTAAACTGCATCATTAACCTGGAGCGCTCCACAGCCTGTAAAATTATTGAAGATCAAAAAAGAAAACAGAATATAGCACAAAGTCCCAGAAGACTCCGACATATGCCTTATTTATCTACGCCTTAGACAAATTCTACACCTACGAAAACAATTACAAAATGAAGACCTTCCTTGTACAACTGAAATACATTGATGTCAATCAGAACAAAGTCTTTGGGGTTCATGTGCATAGAAAAGAGCACCATGAGTAAAAATATCAATATTAAAATGGATATGTGTATGCTATTTGCTACTTTAGTGCTTTAATTCTAAAAAGATGGGTGTAATAGGAAAGTACAAAGAGAAAATGAGAATCATAGAAAGTAAGTTATTTGTATTATTGTATTTTTTCTGTAATTAATATCAGGACACCACAACTGCACTCGGAAAACACAGCTCACTTCTCAGTATTGCTGTATTAGCAATTGATTGGAAAATGAGTGAAAAAATTTCTCTACACTTTCAAATTTGAAAATTGAAGTTTCATGCAATGTTGATGTTCATAATCTTTAAAACTGGTAGAAAACAGGTGCAGGTTGTCATGGTATCACAACACGCAGATGTTTTTGGTTTCCTGCCCCAGAATTTAGATTGTCAAAGAGCACCAGTCTCAGAAAAGCAGTGTAGGGGAGTACAGCACATGGGCTCCTTCTAGGGAATATCCTTTTATTGTTAGCTAAGTGGCTAACTCATTTTTGAAAATGTTCCTATTGCTATAGTTCTGAATGTTTTTTCGGTATGTGGTTAGGTCAATTTATTGAGTGAAATCAGTTTTAAATTAATTCGTGCAGTTTTAATACTCCAATATGTCTTTCACAAAGCAGATACTTTCTTGTGTTCCTCAAAAGCCACTCTATCAGTTTCCATAAATGCATTGGAGAAAAAACTTTATTTCAACCAATTCATGTTTCATGTTTTGAATAATAGTTTGTTTTTTTTTTTTTTTTTTCTTCTCTGTGCTTTGAAGGAAAGGTCTGTGTGACAGTTAACAAAGCTGCCTGACTTTGTAGCCCATATTTCATGAGACATGAGATAACATGCTCTCTGCATGGGTCTCCGTGAGTTCAGCTGGCCACAGCACATAGGCAGGCCTCAGGAAATGGAGACTTCTCCCCCACTTCTGCACACAGATGTGGATATGCTAGTGGGGGGCACCACAGATCACAGGCATAGCACAAAGAGGGCGTTTGGGAGTTGGGTGAAGTGTGCTTAGGCAGATTTTGGGCTATACCATTGCTCTTGTGTTCCTGCCAACACAAGCAGAGCTGGTAAAGTGGAGACCATGGAGAATACAGCCTGTGGTATTTGTAATGAGCTATAGTTGCCTCTGCTCAGCTATTTCCCCACTGCAGGAAATGTCGGCAGCCTATCCATCCATGACTTGTTTTGGCCAAGAGAGGAGGAGAGCCTTTGTGGTGACACGAGGTGTCACAGATAACCCTGTAGGAAGCAAGAGGGAGCACCCAGCCACCAGCCTTACCCTGGGAGAACTTTCTGCTCATCACCACCCTCCTTTCACTCTCCTGAAATGTTAATGCATATTCAAACAATACACGAAAATAACTGGAAGACAAACCACCACTGAATAGCCAGCCCTCATTCTTGAATAAGCCGCTCACATTCAATTGCCTTTTTCCTAGTTTAATTTTCTTTGTGCATATTATAATGTTCTGTGTGCTCAGTGACAATCACTATGGTGAAGCTGCATTTCATTTCCTCTGACCACTAAAACTGTGATCTGCTTTACTTGCCTGAAACAAGTATCATGCACAGATTTTAATTATTTAGTCATGATTTAGCATGCATGATATATGGGTATCATTACGAATAGCTGCAATATCTCTTGGCTATTTAACATGAGGAAGATGCTCTTTGTTATTAACATCTGTTCATCAGGGACACAGACCTTCTCAGCATTACTAGCACCTTCTGTTTTTGTCAGGAGAAGGGAAAGTGATCAAGAGCCTCATCAGAGCCTAATTTGGCACTGATGTGTTTTCCTTTCTCTTAGCATAGCTTAGATCTAAATTGTCCCTTAAAATTACAGCAGCTTTTAATGCTCAATAACTAGATCTGACTGGGCGTAGACTAAGATGGTACAGATACAAATGTAACATTACTTAAATGTTATGGTTCTGGTGGGCTAAAAGATGAAAAATAAGTTAATAAAAGATGTGGGGGAATTAGAAAATAAGATTAGTGAATTGCTTTAGCCGTGAAACCATCTTCTAGCTATGAAAAAATGGCTAATCTTATTTTTCCCCCACTAAGCTCATTCCAGTTTTGATGCAGCCCGGTGAAGGCCTCACAGCAGAAATGTCCCCTCACATTTACCTTGTTATTATAGCAGGCATCTTATTAAGCCTTTTAAGGATACATCTTCAGTTCACAGTAAAACAAGGCTCTGGTTCTTTGCTGTTTTTCTCCAGTGAGTTTATAGTAGAGGCCTCGAGCCATTTGTAAAAAGGTGTCTCTGCTAGGCTGCTTTCCAGGTGAGTTCAACCTGAAGGAATGGATATACTTTGAGGAAAGGCTGCACTTGAACCTTTTTGCAGATGCCTCTTAAAGCAAAGGTAAACAAAAAAAAGGGATTTCTAAGAAAGCATTCGATCCTGTAAGTGCTGCCAATACCAACCAAATATAACAATGTTTGTGCTCCAGACTATTATCTTATTTCTACCTAAAAGCATCAAAATCTGATCATGTAGATAAAAGAGGAATCTTCTCATGAATATACTCTACATGATTAAGACTACAGCTCCCTATGGTTTAGACCTGGAAGACACTTTAATTATCTATCTAACATCTTGCTATTTCTGAAATTTTGACTGCAAATGTTTCTGACATAGTGTTTCATGGAGTATCCTTTCCTCATACTGTGCTTTTTTTCATGCTCCAGATGTACAGTAAACAACAAAAGCTTGTTTTATCTTTTATTCTCCATCAGATGAAAGTGAAAGATAACTGAAAGAAAAAAAAAACTTTTAAAGAATATGTTTTAATCATAGACATACTGCTTATAATCTAAAAGTCCCATAACAATCTCAAATGTGCTTTACCAAATAGACACAAACTACACAGAACTGAAAAACCCAAACATTAACACTACTGTAAATAAATAAATTAATAAAAAATCAGTAAAGAAAAACCTTACCCTTTCTCATTTTGCTGGGTAAAAATATTCAAAATTTTGCACATTATTTTTAATCAATTTTAGCAAATTTCAGTACCATCCTATCAAAACCTAACAACACGGAAAAAAAAATTGGCATGATAATCATAAGCATGTTTTGATTCTGAATATATGAGTAAGAGCAACTCAAATGCCAGGGTCATTTTCCAAATGTAATGCAGCCTACAGGGTAATACTTCTACTAATAATATGTGAGAACCTAAATGTAGCATATGAAAGGCAGATATCAAGTTTACAGTGAAATGCTTTTAAAGTTTATATTAGAGTGACCACATAGATAGTTTTAAAGCATGGGGTTATTATATATTCTGCATGAGAAATATGAAGAAACTTGGACAGACTCAATCTGTGCTGAATGCTTGAGGGTTTTCTAAAATTGCCATATCACTTTTTAAGCTAGAGTAATGGCCTGATTGTTTAATATACCTAAAATCCTGTAAAATACTTTCTCAAGTTTTTTAGACTTGTCCCTAAGTTTAGCTGGTATGAAGCAAATGACTGATAACTTTCAGACTAGATTTTGACCCATAGAAAATGTCTACAGTATGAAAATGAATGCAGTAAGAGGATGCGTGAGCTGGTGAAGTTTTAGCTTGCAAGGCAGAACTGTGCTCTGTAGCTTGTCTAAGCAGGGTTTAACTTCGTTACCAAGGAGTATTCGCTGCTGCATTTGGCAGCCTCTCACAGGATGTACTAGCTGAAGCACAGCAGCATGCAAACATGGCTGGCATCTGAACCAGAGTCTTCGTGGCAGCTGGTGCCCAGACCTGTGCCAGCACGGGCTGTGCTTTGTGACACTTCAGTGTCGCTTTGTCTGTTATCTTCAGTCAGGTGAATAGTGAATTCAGGATTTGTAAACATGTTTGTAAAAGAAGTCTCTAAACTGGGGATGTGGTTTGTGAGATAGGTGTATGAATATGACCTTTTCACATGAGAAGAAGAAAACCAAAGAAAAATGAACTAGTGAATTCATAGTACTTTGTAAAACCAGATTAAGCACTTTGATGGTAATCTAGTTTGTGCACAATATGTACTTACATCAGTTCATCAACTGATTCTTACATCCATAACCTCATGTTGAGCAGGCATGTATCTTTAGAAAACCTGCTTTTTTAAAAAGCAGTTATGTCAAACTCATTTTATATGATGGGCTTGATCTGATATCCTGGTGCTCCGTAGCAAACACATTCAGCAGAAGTTAACAAGTTAAACAGTATTAATAGAAAAATGAGCTATATTGTTGTTCTATTTGCATTGTTAACCAATAGGTGCCTGTTAATAACTCTAGCAGGTAGACCTGGAGAAAAGAAATGATTCCTATATCTGCTGCTTCTTTTATGCTCACCTGCATAAAAATGGGGCTTTGGAGGCTGATGTGATCAGCTTTCTGTCAGCTGAATTGTGACTTATTTGTTCCACGGGTGAAGGGGCACCCTAGGGCCTCCTCTGTGTATTACCTCAAGCACAGCAACACAGACGCTGCTCTCAGAAGCAGGCAAGTGCAGCTGGTCTCCTGCACATAGCCCTTATATGCCTGCTAGATCTATGATGGCTGTGTATATGCTCAGCTCCAGTGTTGTCTGGTTGTGTTTCCAGAGAAGCAGGTAGAGGAAAGATAAGTTATCTCAAGGCCAGCCAGATCCAGCTGGGGTCTGCTAAGTCAACACAGGTTGTGCTCATTGAACTAAACATGTGGAAATTCTCTTCTGGCAGCAGCCAGATTTCAAAAGGGCTTTTTCTGGATAGGTATATTACTGTATTAATGCATGGACCCATTAATGTCTAACACTGACCTTAATATAATGAACTCTGGGAAACCAGGTGCTTAGAGCATAATGCAGGTATATCAAATAGCTCTGCAGGAGATAGCTTTGATACAGCAAAACTCATACTGTTTTGGAGTTAATTTGTTAGTCTAACTGAACCAGGTCTGATTTTTCACAGAGATGGCAAGATACATGTGTACTGTGCTGGGTTTGAATTTTATAACATTTTTCTTCTCTGTGCTTTTGCACCAAGTATAACCAAGTCCCTCATTCTCAGAGAATGAAGTTGGTTGTGTTTCACAGACTCATAGAATAGTTTGGGTTGGAAAGGGCCTTAAAATCATCTAGTTCCAAACCGCCTGACATGGGCAAGGCTGCCTCACACTAGTTCATGTTGCCAAAGACTCTGTCCAGCCTGGCCTTGAACACTGCCAGGGAACGAGCATTCACCACTTCTTTAGGCAACCTGTTCCAGTGCCTCAGCACCCTCACAGTAAATAACTTCTTCCTTATTTCTAACCTGAACTTCCCCTGTTTAAGTTTGAACCCATTACCCCTTGTCCTGTTGCTACAGTCCCTGACAAAGAGACCCTCTCTGGCATCTTTGTGGGCCCCCTTCATATATTGAAAGCAGCTATGAGGTTTGATGGCACACACACACATTACATGCAACACACTGGGAGTTGCTGCTGAACTACTCTAATCTACACAAACTGCTGTAGCAATTCCTCTAAGCTGAATAAATGTAGAGTATTTGGAGTAGCTTCTGAAAGCACGTTTCACTTAAAAATACTAATTGCTTCTTTCCCCAATGCACAATCCAAGCCTTGTTCTCCTTGGAGCACAGGAGTGTTTTAAACATGTATCTGGGGCAAAGACATTTTTAAAAGATGCCTTGCATGCTCAGCTCTAATTTGATCTATAAGTTCACCTGCACTTATGCAAGTTTTGATAATTTGGGCGATGTCATCAGAGTCTTATGAGCTTCTGCTTCTGCTCAGCACCTGCACAACAGGCCACATACAGAAGTCATGCATGCAAGATTTTGACTATTAATGTTCTGATATGGTAACAAAGTCATGGGGCTGTCAAAATTCACTGCTATCTCTTAGCAAGGCAGCCTTATGTTGGCAAAAATAAACGCAGGAATTGAATTTGTTTTAGGCTTTTTCCAAGTATATAGGGATGCTGGGGAGGGACTCTTCATTAGGGACTGTAGTGAGAGGACAAGGGGTAACAGGTTCAAACTTAAACAAGGGAAGTTTAGATTGGATATGAGGAAGAAATTCTTTACTGTAAGGGTGGTGAGGCACTGGAATGGGTTGCCCAGGGAAGTTGTGGATGTTCCATCACTGGCAGTGTTCAAGGTGGGGTTGTACATAGCCTTGGGTGGCATGGTTCAGTGGGAGGTATCCCTGCCCATGACAGGGGGGTTGGAACTGAATGATCCTGAATGAAGGTCCTTTCCAACCCTAACTATTCTATGATTCTGTGATTCTCTCTATATATAAAAAGATTTAAGTTAATAAACTAATGATAGCCAACAATGACAGTGCCTGAAAAATTCTGGGATAACCCATACCACATTTCATGCTCAGAATGGAGCATATTCACTTCTGAACCAGGGAGGAAAGGGTTCTGGCTTGTTACGTTCGCCGTGCCATCCCTGCAGGGCTAACAGCAGCACTCAGTCTGGGAGCTCTGTGCACCTGTTGGGCCCAGCCCCACCCCTGCATGGGGCTATTAAAGCCTGGGCTTGTGTTACTGGTTGTTGGAGAGAAGTAGTGAAGCATTTCTGTGGCTTGTCTAGGATGCAGTTGAATGGGAGGTTTTCTTTATGCTGCTTTGGCTTCAAAACTGAAGAGGTTGACTGGAAGTGGTAAGTGATTTACATGGATGTCATAGTTGTGGAGCCCTGCTGGGTAATGGAAAACTTTGCTGTTTTAAAGAGGTGTGGCAATAAGCAAGAGAGGTTTGTGAAGGAGAGAGTTCCCTGTGTCAGGTTAGTCTGTTGTAGTGGCTATTCCTGTGGCTTCCAGCTTATTTCACATTGGGGATTCTTAGGATCTGTATGTGGCTTTGGTGAGAGGGGTTGTTTGGCAGTGTGGAGGAATGGCATTTGCTTGTAGTCATCATGAATAGCAGGAAACAAGTGTGGACCTTCAAAAGGTTGCTGGCTGATTTCCTGAAAAACAAATTTCTGGAAGCAAATACTATTATATTATTGAAAGATAAACATTTAACCAGTCAAGAAAAACTCATTGCTGTAAAATGTTTTATATGGATGCTGTAGATGTAGTGGTGATATGGAAATGCAGGGTTAATTTTTGGTAAGTGCTTATGTTTTGGCTGGGATAGGAATGGTGAGTTTCTGGTTTTTAACCCAGTTTGGGATAAATGTTACATAATGTTTCAAATCCAGTGGAATTGCCATGATGGGGAGCTAGTTTTCTGGTGCTGGATGGTGGAGCTGGGTTGATGTGTTTGGTGGGATTTTTTTTTGTTTATTTTTTTTCCTTATTTAGTCTGAGTTGTGAAGAATGAAGTAACAGCAAGAAAACAAAGTTGGTAAAGTACAAGCAGTAATAGGTCAAGTGTCCAAATATTGTCTTCTGTGTTTTTTTTTTTTTTTTTCTTTGCTCTGGAAGCAGCTTCAGAGCTTGAAAGGCATTTCAGTCTACTTAATCATTGCTAATCCAAGAATCCAATCCACTGAAAATTGCTACTTATGGCATGAAATTGCTCTAAAGGTTAAAATGTCTTATGGGCCAGCACAGCAAGTTTCCCTTGAGGTTCTGTCAGAACTGAATTTAAATGGCTTTGAGTCCAGGTAATTCCAGGCCAATTAGCTTCAACCACACTGAACCTGGAAGACGGCCTCATTCAGGAAGTGGCAAGTTCCATGCCTAGAAAACCGCACCCATATTCTGCTCCAGGGGCTGGGTATAAATTTTTAGTGTTCGCATTAATCTTTAAGGCTGGGGAACACAAGCATCTGGTAGCTTGCACTTTCAGAGTTCAGTAACAATGTCTCCAACTGGTTATTTCACTTCATTTGTCTGTAATAATGTCCCATTTCATTCTCCATGTATTATTCATATATATCTTAAATTTGATCACCAACCCACTGAAGTTAAAATCACACTACATCTGAGATATAAATGCCATCACACTGGATTTGAGAACACAATATGCCTTATCATAATTACTCCCATGCTGAGGTAAGGTTCCCACCTCTTTTTGTGATGATGCCAAGGCTTTTCTGGTTATCAGTGCCTTTTTGTGCCTGTAGAACAAATGCAACCTTTTACAGTTCTTTTCCTCTTGGGCCCTTTCTTCTCTGCACAGCCAAATTTTTTACATTTCATGCTCAGCCTTCTGGTTAGCTGTTTACTGCCACATGTGAAAGTAGTGTTAGCCATTTAGGGATGCGCTGCTTTTGATTGTTGAAATCACTGTGTGTGCCCTTCATATTCTCCCGGCAGAACTGCCACAGGGCGCTCCTTATGTTACACAGGGAACATCTCCTACAATAAGCCCAGGCAATGTCCTTTGCCTGAGCTGGCAGTCTGTGCCCTGTGCTCATCCTGCCTGGCAGCCCCTGTCTTCATTTGCTCCCCAGAAAATTTTATGATTTCAGAAGTGAACAAAGAAGCTACTATTGACTTGGCAGAGTGTTTCTACAGACAACTCTTTGGTATTGTTGGGATGGGCATTATAGAAGCATTCCTGTGCAGTGGGGCAGTGCGTGGCAATGGACTGGCAGTGTGCCTGTGTTTGCATGGCAGAGGGGCTCTGCCAAAGCCCTGAACATTCCTGTTATCTGTGGCACAATGGAAATAAAGCTGGTCATGTAGGTTGGTCTTTCTGTTTAATTACTGAATCTTGCCTGGAAGTTCGTGGACTGGCTGGCCTCTTACCTATTCAGAGTCATAGGTTTCCACAGATATTTGCTGTTGGTTACCTCTCTCCTCTGTAGCTTTCTGAGCAGCATAATTTCTTATTTGTTCTTGGTTCTCTAGTCTGTTTGTTACCATGTGCTAGCCAGCTACCTTGAGTTCTGGTGATGCCTCCTTATAATACATATACACAAATACATTCATAATATGTATAATACATATATGTATATAAAAATAATAAGCAATAACTTTTTTGGGGGTGGACAATTATTGCACAACTGTACTTGTATCTTCAACCTGTAGTTTTGTCAGGCCACATAACAAAACCCTGGTTTTGGAGGTGGGGTAGGGAAAAAAGACTCAAAATTTTAGGCAGGAAGTAATCACATTTAAGTGGCCTATAAGCTGCTTAGCTGCAGTTCATTTGGTATATAACTAATAAGTATCAAATATGTTCAAATGAAAATTGCTAGAAGTCTGTAATTTGAATTTTCTTTAACATTTTTTTATGGAAAGCAAACCCAAGTTAAATGCAAGAAGAAAAATTAAATTAGAATTGGCTTGTGTCTGTGTTAAACATGAAAATGTTGATGCTTTGTTCAGTTTCTCTGTATTTTCTCATGTTTAAGATGAAGGTAATATGTACAGTTGGTGCTTTATACAGAAAGCTGAACTTTTCTTTGACCTTTGCAATGCCTGGGGTCAACAGTGCATAGATGAAGTGAGAAAATTTTATTTGGATTTGTTGCCTATCTATAATTAAAACCACTAATGTTGTTCTAATGCTGCCTTTGTTACAGAAATCACAGTGGTAAGCACTACGTCTCACCTTATGTTATCCTCAAGAAGCCTTTCATGCTTATGTATTTAATTATCTAGCTTTCTTTTAATGTATTTGTCAAGCAATCTTAAACATATTATTGCAATACCATATCTGCAATAGTATCTCCACATAAACAAATGTGCTTTTGACTACAGCATTGAGAACTCCCTCTGGTTGGATTCCCAAACTGCTCTGCAGGTTGCTGGCTACAGCAGGCTACCAAAACAAATCTCTTACCATGATCAAGGTCAGAGCCAGGTCAGTCATTCACAGAATATTACATCTCTTCTTGGAAGCAGGAAGCATTTGATATTTGATTTCCCTATACACCATTCTTTGATGGACTTTCCTTTTCTGTCCTGCAGAGGGAAAAAACTGTTATGTTAAAACTGTGATATGTATTTACATATAATGACTGATATGTATTTAATACTGATAGTGCCCTGGAAAACCATTAAGGAAATGCATCTTCTGGCTCTGCAAAAATACACAGTATGTTATTCTGCTGAAGTCTAAGGTAATACTTTGTGGAAAAGTGTGTTCACATGAGGACACTGGTCATAGTGGTTTACATTCACGTCAGTTATTTCAGTAGATATTTAATTCCCAAATAGACTTCTGCAATGATTTATGAATGATCTAGAAAGGGAACACAGCTACCACTTTAGATGGTCAAGTTTACCTTGGTTATCTTCTTTATTATGGTAGGCTAATTTGACAGAGTAAGATCAAGGCTTCAATTTTCTGTATATGTATCTACAGCTATGGAAAACTAGCTGACTGATGTTGTGGCTGAAAACTGAGCAATGTGTATGCGTACTTCAAAGTCATTTGGCTCTAGAATTTTTGTACCAAAAATACCAAAAAGATTGCTAAACTTGTGGGAGGACTCTTATTTTTCATTGTGTGTTTTTTTTTTTGTTTTGTTTTGTTTTCTTTTTGTTTCAATTTCTGAATTCAGAATTGATAGTTTGAATAGTTCTTTCCTTGAGTTCTACTTGCTTCACTTTCCCCTCCTCTTGCTTTTAAATTCTAGAGCTACCAATGTTTTCTGATACAAGGAAAAACTAAAGATCTAGACAAGTTGTGGCATATCTTACGTCTTTAGTAAGAAAGTGGTCTCACTGACAGTATGCTGTAAATGTTGTGCTGGAATAGAGAAAAAAGCTGGTATTAGGAGGTCAGAAATGAGGGGGAAAAAAAAAACCAGTTAACTGAAATAAAATTGCTGTCTGTGGCAAGATCAGCTATGTGTTACTGAAATTCCAAGGTCATGTGAATGATGGCAAAGCATTTTTGTGAACTTAGCAGCAATGATAAACACTACTCTTTGGTAGACCATACTCATACGGCAGTGTTGAATGCCCTCCCTCACAGGATCATACAGTGGTTAGGGTTGGAAAGGGCCATAATGTCATCTGGTTCCAACCCTCCTGTCCAACCTGGCCTCAAACACTGCCACAGCATGTTGTAGTCTTCCATGAAGGACCTCAACACACAGTCAGTGGACAAAGGAGACCAAGATCAAAGTGCATTAAGCTAAAGAAAGATCCTGGAAAGACCAAAGTACATGTAATTTAATTAATTCTAATTTGCAGAATTGCTTAGTTTTACTAGTTTATATGTTGCTTAGACACAACTTGTGCTCTAAGTTCTTGAATAGATAAAAGATAGAATTTGAGGGATTAACAAACTGTGCTCGGCAGCATATTATTTTTCAAAATTTATAACAAACCATGGAATATATTAATTTAAAAACCGTTATTGAAAATCTTTGTGCAACTGATTAAGCTGTATTGTCAAACTGGATAAAAAGTGTTGTTTGTTTTTTTTTTGGTGTAAATCTAAGACAATTTAGGCAATGTTATTTAGATTGCAAGCACTCCAGAATAGTAAGAAGGTTGCAAGTAAGAATAACAATCTGAGTCTATCTTCTGATAAGTAGAAAGAAAAGTAAGATTAAAACTTTTTGTGGATCACTCTTACACCTTACATGAAGGTAAGCACTTCTCATTTCTGTACAAGTAAGCTCTATAATTAGTGTAATCCCTGTTTACACATAAGGAAGAAAAATAGATTTTTCTTGTTATTCCTGATCCAGAAGTTTCCAATTAAGTAACCCTGAGCCATATACCACAAACAACACAAAATAATGCAATACACTCCTTAAATGCAACAACCTCCTAAATAACAAGATCACTTGAATATTTTTGGTTTCAGGCACAGCTCAAAGTAAAGCTGGGCCTGGTCAGGATAGTCTGTAAACTGCACATACCCAAGAGAAGCTATAACCCCTCCTGTGCTGCAGACCTATGTTTCCCTGTTTCCACTGTCTGTACTGAGAATGAGTCAGATGATGACTGAACTAGTGTAAATAATGTCATATGTGATGTACCAGAAGAGACAGACAGGTATTTGTCTCCTGTTGCTTTGCCATCCTAATTTGGCTGTGCGGAAATCCTGCATTGTGCAGTTAGATTCTTCTACTAGCTTGATAAAGTGTGCTATCAATGATAGATTGTACTTATTTTGGCATTTGTCTTGTTATTCATGACAGATAAGGACTAAAATATGAAGTAAATCCTAATTCAGAGTGCCTGTGATGAATGGTTAGCTTTCTCTTATTGTTGCTCGTAGTCCTTTAAACAACTTGTTGTTAAAGACTAAGATGGTAGAAGGAAATTGCCTTGGAAATTTTTATGGGTAATTACCTTCCTATTTATTTTCCTACCCTCCAGTGTCCTGCCCAAGATGTTTAAGATCTTTGTTTTTTTGGAAAAGATGCTAAAAACATAATCCTCACTGATTTCTTTGCAATCAGTTTTACAGTTTAACTGACTGGAAAGCTGAAGTTCAGGGATGCCAGTCACTTTTCAGATTTATTTTTGGATGGAGAGAATAATATTCAAGGCAGGCATGTCAAGTCTTTCACAAACATGGTGACTGTCTTTCAGGACTATGGATGTGATTTTTGACACTTGCATTAAATCAAAACCTGAGAAGGTAGAGACTCTCTTCCATCTAGGAAACCTGTTGGTGCTGGATTGCTGCAATAAATACAGTGGTCTTTCATGCAAACAGCTTTCTTCACTGAAAAAGAAACACATAGATGCACATAACATACCTTTTTGGTTTCTTCTCTCCAATTATGCTAACAAGTTTCATGCTGAGAAAGGATTAAGGCTGGTGGACAATCAAAGACAATGCTTCTTTCTTGGTGAAAAGGTGTGAAAAGATATAGGCACTAGTGCTGGAGTTATTAGGCATACCTGCAGGAGGCCATATGACTAAGTTAGGCCATGAGAAACTGAAGTATAGAACATGCTTAGTCACTATTCTAAGCTCTTCAATGACATCTTTAACACCTTTTGATTCGAAAGGAAAAACCACAATGCAAATATTCCCCTGGCAGGTTCTGCTCAGTGTTTGCAGCTCAGTGGGGCAGCACAACACCTGGCTGAGTAAAATTCCCAGTGGGAGACCTACACTTGCCCTGCCAGCAGGGCACAGGCACCTGCAGGTGCTCAGAAAGCAAAGCTGAAGATTAAAGAGGCAGGAAGGTCCTATGGAATAAACTTTCTACCAATTTCATTCTGTAGTAGGAGAGAATTGAAAGGTAGAATCAAAAGAAATGTTATGTAAGTACCTCTAATACTTTTTATTAACCTTATTATTGCTTCTTTGGAGAACTTCAAAGAATAGCCAAAGCAAGATGGTCAGGGTAAGACAAAATTTCTTGTTCAATTGCATTATCAAGCAACTATGACTTATGTTTTAAAATAAAATTTATATATGCTTTGGGTTCCTTGGTATTTTTTTTAGTCTTTCCTGAATATATTTTACTTTAATTTCAATCAGGAAGATTAGGAGATTGAATCAATTTCATTTCTTCTTTGTTGCTGGCTGTTTATTATCTCTTTGAAATTTATTCCTAACTTTGTATGTGCAGTTCTTTTTGGAACACCATAGTTTTATCTTGCCTGCTTTCTGCCTATGTGCACTATTGATACTAGCCTGTGAAACCGAGTGGTGTCCAATTGAACTAATCATAAAATACTATGTAAACATCTCCCTGCATCAAGGTTATATATTAGGTTACATTCCACACAGACAATGTGAAATAAAAATATTGTAACTGAGAAATGGGTATCTAATACAAATGTTATTAATGTACCTCCCAAAGACTGCTCAGAGGCAAAGGCAACCGCAGGGGCGGAGGTAGATGGTTACAGGCTGCCTTCTCTAACATCTGTGTAAATAGTGGAGACGTGGCCCCTCTAAATTACAAGGGCTGCAGTTTCAAATATTAAACTACAAAAAAGTCTGTTACTGTACTAAAGAAATTGCCTCTAGTATCTTTTCTTTCTTTCTTCTTGGCTGCTGGTACTAAGGAAAATACCAGAAGACCACCAAAGAAGAAAGGGGCAGGAAAAGGACATAGGCATAATGAATGCCAAGATTTAATTGACACAGTAGCAGCTCATACTGTCTGTTCTCTTTGTGGAGATGTAATCCTTTGCATGTTGATAACACAGTACTATATCAAACTGACTAGGATTCAAAAAATAAAGTTTCTTCTTTAGAAAATATTCTTTTCCTCAAAAGCCAATAATTCTCAATATTAAAGCTGTTGAGCAGAATGTTTAGAATTAGTTTTGATAGGGACAGTTAACCGTTAAAAATAGCCTTGAAAATTGTTGTTGCTGTAGAGGCACCAATAGTCTACAGGAAAGACAAATAGGTGGTTTAAAATGGGAAACTAGGACATAGAACAAAACATAGTTTTTCCGCCTTTTCCAGTTTTCCTGTTACTATTTCCTGAAAGACTATATTGTAATTCTGCTATGCCTGATTTTTTCACCATCAACTTCAGCTTATGTTTGCAAACAGGTGTTGAGGACCCCGTGCAAGAATGCAAATCTGAGTGCCTGCTACAATTTATAAATTGCTCCAGAGTGTGTTTTAAGGCTGTGTGGAAGGAAAATGTAGTTGAATATAAATGCAGCCTGCTATTTATGTAAGAAGAAATCACCGGTTCTAAATTTCAGCATTTCCATTTTCTCTTCAGTGGATAGAAACATTGATACAGTGAGGCCTTATGATCAGTCTAAATACACAAATATCAGTAAATAGCAAAATTAGAGAAAACTTGAAGTTTTTCATTGCAAATAGTCACATGACTTTAATATCAGTAACAACTTTTGATTATAATTCATTTAGGTGAAAACTGCTTTTTTGCTGTAGAATGGTTAATTTGGGCAGAGCATGTACAGGAAAATTGATTGGATCAGAACTCTCTTGCTGCACACTAGAAGTATTGTGGCCTTATTTTAGAAGATCCCTTAAATGAGACAATTCCATGAGGTACATGGGGAATTTCTTAAAGGAAATTGTGAGGCTTAGTAATGATATAGAGAGATTTTCCCTGGACTCTTAATCATCACTGGGACTTGAGTCCACTGCAGGTGATTTACATCCACAAACACTACTCTGAATACTTCCATCTCCCCCTCCCTGTGTTATGTTTTCCTAAAATGTGTATTATTTCAGGGCAATCTGGGTTTAAGTTCCAGTCTAGACAGAAGCTTATATCTTACAATTTTTGTTGGGGATGGGAGGAAAGGCACACAGGGACAGAAGGAAGTATGGTACAAAATTGCTAATACCTCAGTGACAAGTTAATTTACCTGGTTAGTGCAGGAGTTAAGTTGGCTTTTAACAATCGGAGGCAGAAGGCAGAAAAATCAGGAAGTTCACAAGCACGCAGCTATAACTATTTTATACACAGCATGTGGTTCTTCTGTATAGAACTCTTACAAGTTGCACAGATGATGGTCGCCCCATGACAGTGTCAAAGGAATAGTTTAAAAATAAAAACAAACAAACCCAAACCAAAGAAACTGTAGGTAAATGAAACAAACAAAAAAACCCCAATCAAACCACCAGACCATCCAGCACCTACCATATACAACTGTCCTCTTATTTCCTCAGGGAATAAAAAGAAAAACTGACTGAAAAAACCCAAACCAAAAAAACCAAACCCAACACAAACACCCCAACACATTTTAATAGTGCCTTATTAAAATATTTGAAAGTTGGGTCCAGAAAGGTATAAAATTACATATGCAACAATGCCAACACTGTGTGCATATTTGAAGGTTTTGATCGCCAAGCTGGCAGATGATTGGTCAGAATAGTATAACTGAATTTCAATACAACATTTTTTTTAAGTCCATATACAATGCAGGTATGGACTTATTGCTGTAGATGAGCCTCATTGCTTAGCAGTAGTGTCACAATTCTTTTCCTTCCACTGTTCGCTAGCTGATTTCAGTGAAGCAGCTGATGGCTAGCCATGATGTTATCCAGGTGAAGGTTTTTAAGCAAAACTCAGCAGGTATTCAGCTCAGCTGTAGCCATTCAAGGAAGGCAGAGTAAGATATGAAATAAAATCCCCTTGTATTTAGGAAGCAGTCTAGCTACTGCACTAATGCATAAAGAAAGTGGGTGGCTGGACACTTCTATTGGAAAGATAATCGCTGTTGTAGGTGTAGGCTCAGCAGCCTGCGCTGACATGGGACGAGAGGAGGGAGCACCCTTTGCTTTGGCACCAAATGTGCCTGGAGGTGTGTAAGGGCATGCTCTGGGTGCTTTAACATACAAGTATGGGCAAGGCCAGGCAGTTGTGTAGGTGTCTAAAAAAAAGCTACAGCAGGTGCTGTGTTCAGGGGCTAGTATGTTCAACACCTCTGTAGAGCTGGCTGTTAACTGAATTGGTCTCTTGAGCTTGAATCAGTGTGGGGAACTGGCAGCTGGTTTCTGTTTCCATCTCAGAGGAGGAGGACTGGGGTTAACAGCACAAAAGTGCACTGCTGCTATTGGAAGCCTCTTCTATAACTACTTTCAGATATATAGAGGATTTCTTCTTCCTCACACATGGAATAGCTGCCAAAATACTAGTACTGGATACACTGCCTGCTTTTAGCTGAAGTTAAAGCAATATTTCTACAGCAGTATGCTGCTCTATTGACAGGAACACAAGCATACTTTTTATTGTATCAGCATTTACAACTTTCAAAATTTTTAATTGGAAGTTAATGATGTATGGCCCTTCTAGTAACTAAATGAATATTTGAACTGCTGCAACTTGCTTTTAATAATTGTTCAGCTAATCATTTAAATTATCAAAGATCTTTACTTGTGCAAAGTCATATAAATGCTAAAAACTAAAAATTAATCAACTTGATTTACGTAACTAAAAGCTGCCATCTAATGGATATTTTTCAATAAGAAGACAGCAGTAATTATGCCAAAAAATATTCGTTCTTGTAGTTTGAACGATTATAGCAATTTCCACCAGGGGATTTCGCAGTCAGGTTCCAGTTCTGGGCAACAGTGATTAATATAATGGTTATTAATGAGAATTCATTTTTGTACATCGAGGGGTGTTTGGGTGTCAGTGTTCCAAAAGCAGCGTGGTTAGCATATTAATTATAAAAGATAGCTTTGGACTGGTGACTAAGTAACTATATTGATTTTTTTTTTTTTTCTCATTTTCTGTAATATGAAAGGTCAATTAGACTTATAGAAACAATGGAGCCTTCACAGCAGGGACTATCGTTTCGCTGTGCTGACATCTTTTTAACCATGTACAAAGTTCATTAAATGTGCAAAGGTAGTAATGTTAAAAGGAAGAAAGTGATTGGGTCAGAGGTCACAAACTGTGGCAAACTGACAGCCTCTTGTGGATTACGCCACGGGAGCTAAGTAATAGTGAGAATTGCTTTCCGGTTGCCCACTGGGACTGAGGGGAATGAAGTCATAAGCAGCTAATACTATTGGGTTAATTAAAAGGAATATTGACAGCAGCTTTGTTTGTTTTGTGCTGAATCGGATGCTGTTAACCAAGTAGTTTATTGGTTAATTAATATTAGTGAATTTTTGTCTTGAATAACAGATTGCCAAATTTTAACATCTACAGTGTCCAGTAGAAATGTATTGAACCAAACATGTCTGACACTTGTACAGTCTTCTATTTCACTGTCTCCCTTTGCATTACATGTTGTCAGGTGAAACCCATTCAAGTAATTTTCCTTTCCATTGAAGTCTGCTCTCTCAGGTGTTAATGTCCAGGCCTTTTCACAGGAAGGTAACTGGCAGCTAAACCTCTACTCTTCATGAGATAACATGGCTTACTAAATATAACTGGAGTGTCTGCTGTTCTGTTCATTTGTTCAAGCATTTATAAAGTTTTTAACTCTTTTAGCTAGTCTCATTCAAAGCATGGTAGGCAAACCAAAAATCCCATCTTTAAGTACAAGATGTACCATAATTTAGGACTTGATTTGATTTGTATTATTCTAATGTTTGTAGAACAGCTGAGTAAAGCATTCATGATTATCTGTGTGAAATTAATAACTTTAAGAGCACATCTGTGAAGATTTCAAAATTGATTGCCATTGCTGCATAAAAATTACAAATTTTTGTACTATATATTCAAGAAAATAACACACATTTTTATAAGTTTCCAAAGTATTTTTCTTCCCTGTAATGCTGAATATGCTAGATGTGACTAATTTGCTTGTAGTCTTCATCTCAAAACATCAGGGTTTTTACTTTTCTATGCTAAAAAGAACGAACTTGATGTGAAGTCTCCATGTAGCACTATGCGTCTGATTGCTTCGAATTTTGTGTGATCATTCTTTGATTTCAAAATGAGCTCAGAGCTGGCAGTGCAGTGAAGATGTACAGGTAGACTTCAAAGCTGACTTTCTTCTTCCGTTTTCTGTTCTGACACTACTGTCCCTTTGGTTTGTTTTGCAGAAGCCTACAGTAATACATACTTCATTATCTGACAATGTTGGCAAAAAATGGAAGCAGAAATATAATTACTCTCTTTTCCTTTCTTATCTCGATTGAAAAACAGTGAAGATCATATCTTGCATGTACAAGAGAGGAGCATTATCAAATGTATTTAAGAAAACTGTAAAAGCATGTACTATCATGATATAGAGAGATTGCTACAAAATAGTAATTTCTACCTTTTAAAAACTGATCCTATTGCAAATCAGAAGGAGTGCTTGGAATGGTACGAGACACAAAAGGAATGGCACAGCCAAAGATTATTAGAGTTGTCCTGTTTATACCTTAAGGGTTGGATGACTTAAATTGAGAAAAGGACAAATTTGCCATCTGACAGAAGCTAGCCTTCAGATAAACAAAATGATCTTTCCTTTCTGCACTACTCCAATTAAATAGGTATACAGCTGCAGACAGCTGGTAGTTACACAGTTGTGAGGGTGAGCACTCTGCACACAGTTTCAGTTCGTTAATAATAGTCACCTCATTTCTTGCAGTGACTCTTGTCCAGTACCTTTTTTTTGGCAATATATGGATTAAAATAAACCCTTCATTTTGGCCTATAATCATTGTCTTGTAAAAATTCATCCATTCAAAACATCCAGGAATGTCTTTTAATAAGTTTTGTGCTGTATGTCATAGAATCATAGAATAGTTAGGGTTGGAAAGGACCTTAAGATCATCTAGTTCCAATGTTAGGAAGATAAACTTCTCATCTTGGAGCAAGTGTCTAAGCTCCTCAGAGTTGTTAAGGCTGATTGCAAAACAGCCCTGCCAGATACAGGTCTTGGGGCAGAGTTTTGCCCACCATTTTACAGCTGTATAGTACAGTACAACAGGTATTTCAAGGCAGGGTTTTAATGTCTCAGCTTAGCATCCCAATTGCAAATTTATCTGCTTTTTTCTAAGAACCGGGTGTTAAGTTGGTTGAGGTAGGGTCCAACAAGAAATAAAACTTATTCTTTCTTCTATAAAAGCTGAATAGTAATTGTTTAGTGGAAAGCTCAGCAGACATGAAGAATTCAGCAGACATAAAGAAGGTGAGATGGCAAAGCAGCTTCTGCTCACATATACTGAGTCTCTGAGGTAAAGAAATATATTCATGCTCAGTGGAAAAGCACTGTGCTCTAGAGTGAGATAACTTGACACTTGTATTCACATCTTTCACAGTTCTCATCTGCAAGCGCGAACTTTTGACACCACTGTCTGTGCGTGAAGGGTACTGATGGCCAGAGTAATATACAATTGCTGTCCTCATATTGTAAGGCTGGCACCTGAAACATCTATAACCATTTTAATGAAATGGCTTCATGAGTTTGCACTCCAAGCTTACGTGATCTAATTTGAAGGCAAGTAAGTGGGTCATATCTAGTACCTACGCATGAGTCCTCATCATTAGTGTGCCTGTTATCCAGTGTTGTGTAGCATATCTGCAGGGGTGCAATCTTGCCTCTGGGTGTCCCTGATATTTGTGGTTACTGATTAGTCGCTGCCACTGGCTCTTCCTGATAAATTCCACATGTGGAGGCTAAGGCCTGCAGTAGTCTGATGTTGTGAGGCATTGAAAATGTATAATGAGTAGCTTTATCAGGAGAACTAATTTTCATTTTCCATAGCTACTTGTTAAAGTTGTGTGTCTGACTTCTTGACTGAGATTTATGTACAAAAAGCACCATTGCCCAAAGTCCACCTGCAGCATGGGTTATACTTCCAAGCTGCTGCTACTGCTGCTTACAAAGCATTCTTTTGTGTCTACAGTAGATTTACACCTGAATATCAAGTTTGCTGAAAAAGCAAAGGGGTGCAAAGGATTATAAAACTGATCAGATTAATTGATCTCCCTTTTTACTGATCACAAATGAAATATATTCTCATAGTAGTAAATTTTTATTCTGAAGTGATCAAAAGGTTTTGCCCTAGTGCATGTTTGTTCATTTAAAAACAAAACAAAACCCCAAAACAAAACAGTGTGGACCTGTGAGCCCCACTGCACCCTAGCACCCTGTGTATCTGCAATGGATGGGTGTAAGCCAGCTCCAAACCTTGAGCTGTAACTGCCTGACAGATGCCCCAGTGTGCCAGTGCATCACTACTGCTTCCAGACAAGCACTGGCTCATACATTGCCTCCTGAGCTATAGATGTTTCCACAGAGGCTCTTCAGCCAAGTATTGAAATAGTTCATGTTCAGTTAAGTCTGATAAATGCCTAATGTCTATCAGGGAGACCACTTTGACATCCCATGGCAGCCTGCCTTTCAAACAGCCTGAGATTTATAGCCTTCAGCAGGTATGTTGATTCTGGGAGGGAACATGGAACTCTTCAATATCAGTCACTCTACCCTGTCATGTTTCTGAAGCTTCTTGCAAACAGAATCTTTTGCTTGTCTTTTAATCATGTAAGCCGAAGTAATCACTTAATTTTCCTGGAGATTCTCTGTTCTAGATCTGAAAGACTCCCCCCCCTCTCTCCCCCCCCCCCCCCCCCCCCTTAAAGAGTATTTATGGAGAAAGTCCCTCCTAAGCAGGAAGCTCTGTCACTGATTACAGCTCAGCTGTAAGGTGCATAAGCTAGAGAGTTTAAAAAAAAAAAAAAAAATCTGCTATTTCAGACATGATTACTTCTCCATGCACCTTTCTGTCATCCTTCAGGCTGATGTCAGTTTTTCCACCTACAAGTAACTACCTTATTTCAATGTTAAGGGGGTCCACAAGACAGCTGGAGAGGGGGAGTTTTCACAAGTGCATGTAGGTGTAAGACAAGGGTTAATGGTTTTACACTGACAGAGGGGGAGATTTAGATTATACTAGGAAGAAGCTCTTTACTGTGAGAGTGGTGAGGCCCTGGAACAGGCTGCCCAGAGAAGCTGTGGCTGTCCCATCCCTGGAAGTGTTCAAGACCAGGTTGGATGGGGCCTTGAGCAACTTGGTCTAATATGAGGTGTCCCTGCCCATGGCAGGGGGTTGGAACTAGATGATCTTTAATGATTCCAACCCAAACCATTCTATGATTCTATGAAATGAAGAAATTATGCAGACTGCCTCCTAACTCTATTATGATGTGATGAGCTTGAAGAGAAAATTTATTTATTTGGGAGGAATATGATATCCCAACAGAACTGCATGGCTGGCTGTTACTTTTTCATGAAAAGATAATGGTGTAAAATGAAAAGGGAAAAATTTGGTAAATATTTGTTCTTTAAACTTCTGTTTTAGAGATGCTGCCTTAGTGAAGAAATGGCTTTTCATCACATCTTTCTAATTGAAACAGTGGAGACTGGTCACATTAAATTGAAGCCTTATGGTCCCAGGCCTCTCTGCCTTCTTCATAAAGTTGTTCAGTGACAACTCTTAATTTGCTATTCAGTTACACCTAGTAGGTTGTGCTACTCTTGAACCAGATCCTCAAATCTGTCTTCATTTCTTAATTGTTCAAAAGACAATGAACCAAATTGTGGTATTTTCTTGAAAGGAAAACTGTCTGGTTGTCATCACACTCTGGGGGAGAGGAGGGAAAAGGTTTCGCTACTCATGTATGTTCTGGTTGTACTCTTCTCTATTCATCTAAAACAAAATAATTGTGAGCCATCTGCAATGGTGAAACAAAGTTCTATTCCCTGTAACCTGAGAGAAAATGACCTGCTGGGTATCTATTTTCAGGTTCACTCTGCTAGGCTGTACCACTGTTCATGAAAAGAGAGTGGCTGCAAATTCCAAAAGAAAAAAAAGTGCACACAGTGGTAACAAAAAATTGATGAAATATTTTGATGAATATGTTTTCCCCTTGTTCACCTTTATGAAAGATAATACCAGAAAACATGGATTTTTAAGATTCTGTAATTCTAAAATGCCGCATTTTAAAAATAAAAAAGCTAAAATTTAATTTTCAGACTTAAATAGAAATGTAAAACACTTTTAATTACTTCCAGACACTTAGACCTACATACAAATGCAACCTACCAGGCCATTCCTCTTGACCCAGTATCCTGACTCTGATCAAGGCTGGTATTTAAAAGTAATGGCTAAGTTATGGAGTGAACTGTCCATAGGGACAGTTTTTCTCTAACCCTCATTATTTAGAGTTGGCTTATATTCCACAGCATGATGTTAAGCAACTAAGATCAGTGGTGGGAACATCTCAGTTCTGAAAATCAAATTATTTACGTTTTTCAAAATGTATAAATCAATGTACATTTCTTAAATGGAAAAACCATGACATTCTGGAACAAGTTTCCTTCAAATGTATAGAGTACTGCAGTATAACAATTCTATAGGAAACAAACTCACTCTTATTAAAGTCAGGCTTCATCTAATAGCTTCCACATACTTCAGGGTGAAAAAAAGTTATAGACAAATGTCCTCAGTCTTTTGGAAAGGCTGTGACCTGCTTGATATTTAAAAGTCCACAGGAGTATATACGAATGAACACAGCAGTTGTTCCCTCATAGTATGTTATTACAAAGAGAACTGGGGGTCAAATTGCATGAATGATAAATGGAAGGTGCTTGAAATGAGTTGGTTCTTTTTTGAACATTATACATTGACCTTGGCAGTTTTGACAATTACATCCATCATTTCTAAGAATCCATTCCAGAACACCCGTCTGTTCTCTAATGTGGCCAAGTAAACAGGATTTGTGAATACACGAATCAAAGATTGATCTCCTGTGCCTATACATTGATTAACAGTTGGTTTCCTGGTGCAACTTTTTCATTCTATGAATTATGTGAAGATCATAATTCACCATGGCACACCTGTAGACAAGCATGTTGGAATGCTTTAATCTTCACTCATGATGTCTTGGTAGGATCAATAGCTGGCTTCTGAGTTTGATAAGCAAAACAGAATAAAACCATTAAAAAGCACATTGTACACAGCATAAGTGGTGTTTCACTGCCTTATTGTTTTCCCTAGCAACAGAACTTGCTGAAGACAAAGATGGGACACACCAGGGCAGAAAAACAGTTTTCAGGCACTCAAAAAGTAAAAAGAAATGTTTCTGCTTGGAATTTACAGCTAATGCATCTCAGACTGACCATGTAAACAGGCCTTGTAATCCTAAAACAGGTAACAAAGCATACTTATAACAGAAATGTTTAATGGGGAGGTATTCTTGAGTAATACCTCTTGATCAAAACATTTCTATCCGTCTGGAAGGTGTTAAGCTGTATCGAAGTTGGCATGCAACTTAGCAGTACAGTAGTGCATGTAGAATCTGTGCAGAGTTGTCATATGCTTTCCAGTATATTTCTACATATGCTGTAACAAAAGACAAGGAAAACAATGCAAAGCTGCCCTGGAGAAATGAAGGCTGAGATGACTGAAAACCTTCACAGAGTAGATGGATGCAAATTGAGTCCGAAGTCCCAGGGTGAGGACACCCAAAGCTCTGTCTCCTTGGAAGGGATCCAAGCAGGGACCATCCAAGTATGTTTAGAGTTTGGACTTGATGTTCTTAAAGGTCTTTTCCAACCTAGTTGATTCTATGAATCTATGGTAATTCTGTTATAACGGCAAAATCTGAGTTCATAGAATTAATGTAAGGGCATCAGCTATGGAGGCAACACTGAAGTAGAGCTTTATCTCACTTTCTTTTAGTTATTCTCAGAAGATATAGCAAAAGTGAAACTAATGGGAGCTCTAAGAGGTAAGTATGTGGCTGGTGTGAAAGGGTGCAAGCTTTGTGGAAATGGGCATAGCACCAGAAGTGGACACAGGAAAATATAATATTCTATCTCTAGCTATGATAAGAAGTTTTAATAACTTGTGTACTCTTTGACAGGTAATTGTGCAATAGTTGTTTTTTTGTTTGTTTGGTTTTTTGTTGGTTTTTTTGTACAAAATTACTCAGAATTGGAATATATTGGTAAAATTAAACAGAATCTTGACTCTGAAAAAACTCACCGATTTTTTTTTTTTTTTTTTTTTTTTAACTTTACCTGCTAGCTTTTACACTGCTTTTGGTAGGATAGCTTATATTATGTAAAACAGTGAGTATGTGAATAAACCAGGCTTAAAATGTGTACTGAAAATGGTCTGATTTGGGATACAAACTGTTGAAAGCATGCGAAGCACTATGTCAGTAAAGCACCTTTTGCCCGCTGACATCTCGTGTTGATCCAGGTTTTTTTTGTTGTGTGTTTTTTTTTTTTGTTTGTTTGTTTGTTTTGGTTTGGTTTGGGTTTTTTTGTTTGTTTTGGTTTTTTTTGTTTTTTTTTTTTTTTTTAGCAATGTAACTTTTATTTTGGAGATGGAAGGCATATTTAAAAAGTTATTAAAATGAGGAGTTTTAAGGGACTCACTTTAACATAAAACTTAAGAGATTCAAGTGGGATAAATTAAAACATGTAAAGACTTGGCCTAAGTAAGGCAATTCTGAGCTGCCTATTCCATGTTCCTGGAATGAACACAGAATTCCATGAGATCTTGAAGCTGAGCATCTACCAGGAGTGACTTCTTATGAACTACTCATATCAGCTTCAGGGAGTGGTGTTGCCAACCTTCATTTTCTCTCCTCCCCCCCCCCCCCTTCATTTTTCCTATGGCTGTGAGAATGTCATGCCTCATAAAAGAATGTGATATTTTAAATTGGGTCACTTTTTAGCCTATGCAATCTCCTTAATAGAAACATAGCATTCCTTTGCCTACAATTTATACTGCCTAATACAGATACTACTTTTAAGACAAGTTGTTCTCCTGGTTTTTGGCTCCCAATCTACTCTTGATTATTCTGGTGCTCTTCTATTTTCACAGTTGTATCATGTGCCTTTAAAAAAACCTGCACAAAATCCATCCACTATAACTAGGTCTGTTATTAATTTCACATATTACATTATAGGAAATGACAATCTACTACATTTATGGTAAATGTCAGTGTGGTAAATGTACCTTTGTAACCTGGTAATCCTAACTGCCCATCAGTTTGGTGTTACAGTATACCATTAAGAGAGAAGGGTGGAATTAAGTTATACTTCAATGAAGGCTGCACTATATTGCTGCTTTTTCACAGTTTGTTTTAAAGCACTGCCATTTAACTCTTTATTAAGACTTCAAATATCATTATATATGGCTCAGGTTTGCTGAAAGAAACATTATATTCTAGCATATGAGTTATTTCAGATATTACTATAGAATTAACTTCCTGTGAAGCATGGGTTTTCCATAGCTTTACAGAATTATGTTTTCTTACAGTGGGTGCCCTCTTATTTTGCCCTAAAATGTTTCAAAACCTCATGCCCTTCTTCTGTGACATGATGTGAATCCTAGTTTAAATCAATAGGATCTGACAGAGTCCATAGTTACCAAGATTTTTATTGTCTCATGATGTACTATTGTAGAGAAGCAATTTATATATCTAACACTTGGTCTCTGTAACCTCAAGTTATCAGTGGAAGCACAGAAATATACATATTTTTCTTTTTTGCATGTTCTACAAATAGATGTTGAGCTATTATGCCCTCTGATTCCTCTTTTGGGAAGTAAGTAGTGACATGTTAGATCAGGATCATGCCAACACTGCTGCCTATACGTAAACCAGCTTACATTGCATGCCTCTGCAATTCACAGGATATGTTCGGTGAGTCACAGTGTTCCATACATCATTGAATAAAGCTTTTAGTTTTATATTGCTTTGGGGCAACTTGGAGGATGAAGCATGCAAGAAGAGTGGCTTTCTACAAAAAATTCTATCTCATTTCTATCTCTTGAAGAATAGCACTAGAAAAGCATAAATATGTTTTAAGGCCTTTTTTAAGGGAGGATGAGGAGCAGGGGAAGCAGCTGGAATAAGGATTTTGATTGTGAACTGCTCTTCTGTTAGAGCAGAAGGCTACCTCTCATAACAGCTAACCAGGCAGAGCTTTAGTTCTGTCCCATGAAGAAGGAACTTTAATTTTCATGTGTGGCTTCCCAATCTCTTTACTTCCTACAGTTTCTAAACAAAACCGGTGACGTAAATCTTCAGGGAACTGAAGTATACTGCTTTGGTTCTTGACTGTATAAGGAACTGATACAGCATTTATAGTTTTACTGCAAGCTTAACACAAAAGTGAGTAGGGAAGTACACAGACCAAATAGAAACATCTTGCTGGCAATCCTGTGTCATGTAAAAGCAGCTTTATAACTCATGGTGGTGGAAAATTATCAGCAGCATTCCTCCCCTCCCTCTCCTTTTGCAATGAATGAACTATAAAAAGACCAAAATGGTCATGTGACAAAGAATTAAATAGATTGCAGCAGGTGGTATCACAGGTGCCAGCTTAATTCCTGTTGACACAGTCTGTAGCTCAGTGATGGGAAGGATGGAGATTCCCTGACTGCTGGTCAGAATTAGGGTAGGGTGAGCGAAGTCAGATTAATGGCTCTAGCTCAAGCCATGAGTTTATTACAGAGGATTATTATTATTAGTGGAATTAGTTGTACTGAAACAGACCAGTCAACTATCTTGTGACCGAAAGAGGTGTGTGCTGACATGTTAAAAAAATCAATGTGGTATTTTGTTGCATCCCTCCTGATGAAGGCAAAATGATCAAATCTATGCTGTCTCTCTTTTCCTTTGACAAATAGAGGGATTGCTTCAGTAATCTGCTTACTGTTTGCTAATGCAAGCACAAAAAAGTTCAAATTGACACCAACTTAGTGTAGCTACTGCCATTGTTCAGGGGGTGAGCTCTTCAACCCACCAAAAGCACTGCTAAATTTGGACCATAAGGCACCTGGTTGAGATGTTGGAGCATGCAGTAAGTGCACAGAGCCCTTCTACCAGATGGGGTGCTTTGTTAATCAGTTAAATCTGCTTTAGCTGATTGTTTCATAGCATGGATGGAAAACAGATTTTTGAGTTCGTTTGTGCAGGCTGGGAATATCTAGCAGACCAATACACAGACTTCCCTTTAGATTGCACTGCTGAAACGAGAAGCATGCAGAAATTCATTTCCTTAATTAAGGCAAACGTATGCACTTAATATAAGTGTCTGTGTCTTCTTGTGAGGATTGTTTTCATTCATATCTGCCTAGGTTAGTGATAACCAGCTAAAAAGTTATTGTGGTCAGGTGTAAACAGCTCTCACCTTTGTATGTTAATCTCTAGTAGTGATGACTTCCAAGAAAATTTGCTGTAAGACTGCAATAATCACCCTTGCAAAGGGTACGAAAATCATACGTGACAGGCAAGCTAGCTCCCTTTGTTCTGTACAAGTCAACCAGTGGCCTAATAAAAGGAAGAGAAAGCTCCTGTCAGAATGGTGTAAGAGTCACAATCACATCCAAAAGCAATAGGGAGGTGCATAGCTATGGCTGAGGAAGAATTCAAGGGAGCAAAAGAAAGACCTGTGTACAGCAGCCCCCAAAATCTCAATAGCAATGAATTTCAAGTACAAAGGGATGGAGTAAAATGAGCTACATGCTAAGGGAAAATTGAATGGGCCAGTTGTTGCTGTGAAAAGGTTTAAATCTGCAGGCAGTTCTTGTTGAAGAATGGTGAAGGCCTGTTTGTTCTCTGCAGTCACCTGCAGCCACTGTACTGTCCATGCCCATGCCATGCGGTCTGTGCACCTGCCTGTACAAAAGCCCTGTGCGCAGCTGGATTTGGCTGTGTGGGTCTGGATGAGGTGGGGCAAGGCTGAGATACTCCAGAAGGCACAGCTTGGCTCCAGGAAACTCCTGAAGTTTGGTTACTGCTAGAGGTACTGTGCAGGGAAACTGCTGCTTGCCTATGGCTGCAGGAAGTCATCTCTGCTTCCTATATGTGCCTGCCCCATACTGTGGATGCAAAAAAGCATGGAAAAAATGACCCAAAACCACATGTTAAAGGATGTTTTGAGGCTAAAAGTTAATGTCTATCAATCTCTAGATCTGAACGGTTGTGCCTCATCGCAAAGACTGAGCTTTTACCTAGACTCTAATTTATGTATAGAATGGAAATGTGCTTGTGGCACAGAAGTAGTGTAGCTGAGGGGCTGCACTTTATTGAATGATGTAGTCTTGATCCACATAGAAAAAAAACTTATAAATAAGTATATGCACTATGCACATTAATCCATTCTGCATAAGTTATGCTAGGCACAGCTACGCAAGTATATTCAGGTCAAAAACTGAGAAAAGGTGTTTTGTTATAATTCACTTGATTGTAAGTGATCCACTTATCCTGCTGCATTTATAATTAATAAAATGACCTGCTTTCCTATTGCAAGCAGTAAAGCGCCTGTATTTAAAATGTTCTTTGTTTTTTTTTCCCCTAAGATTAGTTATTAAGGTCAAATTACTCTGCTTGGTGTGCCTGGTTTGTATCTTGCAAGTTGGGATCAAATGGACTAAGGAAGAAATGCAAATACTAACATAATATTACTTTTATTGTTTTTCTGCTTTGTGGTAGCACTTTTTCTCTCCTTCAAAAGAGCATTTAAGTACTTATTAACATGTAGCTGTTTTTCTTACTAACTAAAAATGTTTAGCTTGCTCCCTAAATAGGGAGCTGGGTTTGCAGACACAAGCTGTAAAAGTTTTCAGTATAGGGTAAAAAAAAAAAAAGTTTTAATAGAGCCATCTTGGCTTTCTTGCTTTTATCTAACACTGGTAATTCAGTTGAAATCATGTGTATTTAGTAAAACTCATGGCTTGACAGGCTGAGAATTGGGGCTGTTTAGCATGGAGAAGAGGGTACATGGATACATCTTAGCAGCTTTCCAGTATCTGAAGGGGGCCTACAAGGATGCCGGAGAGGGACTCTTCATAAGCGATTGTAGTGACAGCGCAAGGAGTAATGGGTTCAAACTTAAACAGTGGAAGTTTAGATTAGATATAAGGAAGAAATTCTCTACTGTGAGGGTGGTGAGGTACTGGCACAGGTTGCTCAAGGAAATTGTGAATGATCCATCCCTGGCAGTGTTCAAGGCCAGGTTGGACAGAGCCTTGGGTGACATGGTCTAGTGTGAGGTGTCTCTGCCCATCGGCAGGTAGGTTGGAACTAGATGATCTTAAGGTCCTTTCCAACCCTAACCATTCTATGATGCCATGATTCTATACGGAAGTAATTGTATATATAGGACTGGAATACTATTAGATCAATTCCTTAGTACTACCAGCTGAGTGTCTGCATCAAGCTTCGTGTGGATCAACAATTTCAGTATTTGGTGTCACAGACCTAATTTCATGTTGGCACTTGCCATACAGGTAGTGCCAGAACTGTATAACAACAAAGAACTACTGTCTATGTGAGTTGCAGCCATGATAGTATCAGTGGACATGGCAAACACTGGCTGATTTTTATGAAAGTACGGATAAAATTTTGCCTGTGTATGCTCCAGCCCCAAGCCAGTTGCTAGGCAGACATCTGAATTAAGCTAAATTGTATATAACTTTTCTTAAGAAAGACCCAGTGATTTTTGTGTAAAAGGGGCAGGCCTGATTTCCTATTCAATTTATGCATTTATAGTCTGCTTTTTAATGTCTACAGTGTTTGTATGCCTATACGATAATGACTCAGTACAACATATGGATGCTACTTTTTTCTTGGCTATATATTATGCTGCATATGCATACAGATGGATTATGCTAAAGCCTATGCATAAAAGATTGCTTCATATCTTTCACTTTTTGTGTGTAAGAGGCATCAAGTGGTATGCAGAGTGTGGTAGTTTTGCTTGTTTTAACAGACATGTCTAGTGGCTCAACATGTGGAGACGACTTACTGTCATATGTGTGGAGAGCTATGTGACTGTGAATGGGCACGTGAGCAATCCAGACAATTGCTTGACAATTGTAAGGTAGTAACCCGCAGGCATTGAGGCCTCACCTGAGGGTTACTAAAGTTCGTGTATGTGCAGAAGCCTTGAGAAAGTTGGCACGGAAAGCTACTGAGAGAGATATGCAAAGGAGGAACTGTAACCTTGAAACATATGCTGTAATAGTTAACCAATCATTAAGCTGTTGCTAACACTTAGCTGAGAGATAATAACCAATCATATATTAAGCAGGACACCAAGTAGAATGTAGGTGGAGAGCACTATGCGCATGGCCAGAGGGTCTGAGCGAATCCTATTCTGTATTTAGTCGCGTGAACAATGCATGTATCCAATTAGAGTTGTGTGTGTTAATGATAGACAAGTAGAATGCCTATGTATACTGAGCTATCTGCGCAATAAACTTGGCACAGCTTGATCATATTGGTCTTTTATGCTGTGTCCAGGACTTCTGCGTCAACACATATGTACAGCTATTGCAATGTTAAGAAAATTTTGCCAGTAAAAAAAAAACCTTACATTAAAAGAATAATTTTCATACTTTTATGATGATACCTTATACACAATGTGAAAGAAAGCATAAACCATTACATTTCTTCCCCTACTAACTTACTGTGTTAGAGTAACTGAATCATTAAATACATAAGGGGCATCTCTCTGCAGAATGTCATCTAGAATTTGCAATATGAGTTAGATTTTATATTTATCCTAGTCTGGATTTGGTGAATGCTGGACATAATTTTCCATGCTACCTGAAGCACTATGATAGTGACTGGGACAGAATTAGTTGTAGACTGAGTTGGATTTTAGGTCTGGTACCTAGTGAAAGATGAGTTTAAAGCATCAGCCCAAGTCTCTGAAGTGCCAGTGGGTAGGGATTAGTATTTTGATGATGAGTGTTAAGAGTTCTGATGCCAATGTAGCCCTGATAATTTGCTTTTTTATCATCTTTCACTTTTGAAAAGAACAGTTCTTGGTCACTTTAGACATTCTGTCCTCATTAGGAAGTACTGCATGTTTTACTTACCATTTATATCAGATTTAACTATTTATTTCCAACTACAAAGCATATCTGGAGTCTAAGAAATATATTTGAAGTAAGGAAAGCAATGACTGCTATGCCATAAAAATATTTTTCAACAAACTGCAGATTTAAACTTTAAATGCCTGCTTTCAGAAGTGGCCTAGCTGTTGTTGGTAGACAATGGCACAAGACACAAAAATCCACAGAAGGTTACTTTGGATAAATAGCATATTATTTTATTATGCTAGTTAATCCCTTCAGTTTAAAACAGTGGTTCACTTTCAACCTGCACATACTGCAAAAATTCTTGTCGGGTTTGCTCCTTGGCTGCTGCAAGTTTGCATAGCTTACCTAAGCTTGATGATGACATGAAATTAATAATTTAGTCAGAAACCACTGTTGTAACAGTACATGCATGACTCAAAAACAAATTCCAAGCAGGTTTCCTTTTTCACTGAAGCAGGCAGTTACCATGGTGATGGGAAGTGTGCAAGCACTAGAAGAGACAGAACAATGAATGACTTCAAAGTGCTTCCCTTCCCACCAAAAATGTCACTGCTCCCCATTCCCTATCAGTTCCTATGCATCAAATAGTATGTACCAAGACAAGAGAGAAGTCCTAAAAGAGCTTTTACACAAGCAGAAAGAATAACCCTATCTCCTGTTAAACCAGGTCTTGCTGTCCTCCATGTGCCTTCTAAACCTTCCAGTGCCTTGGAAAGCCTGCTGCCAAAAAAAACTATCTTTATTTAGAAATCAGAATTACTGTATCCAAATGCTCACTGCATTTAAATTTTAAATTACTCAGAACAATAGAATAATTAATATAAAGACAACAAAGTACATATGAAAGGAAAGCAATCTAGGTTTTGTTTTGGAACTTTATCCTTCCAAATCTGATTTAAACATTAGCCAAGGCACAGAGATAATGATAAAGCTATGGAGAAATAACACTTGATCTCAAAAGGGTTTATTTTAGAATAAGATTTAAGACTGACTCTGTACTGATTTTCACCTACAAGGACGTCAAAGACCTGATGCAAGTCAGAGTAGAGATCGCCCCAAGAGAGAAGCTTTGAACAAAAAGAGGGGGCCTGGAGCCTTGCAACAAAACAAGAAATGCCTGTGGAAGAATGTGGATCCCTGTAGGCAGTGAAAGGCTTGGAATCTCATTCAAATGTATAAAATAAGCACTGAGCTCTTGAAAAGGTGGTGTACAGTTGTCCTCTCTTCCACTTTGATTTCTACCAGCAGTGGGAACAGATGGCACATTATACCTCCTCCCCAAAGCGAACAATTGTCTATGCTGCCACCCACCAATCCCAGCACTGCAAAAGTGGCAAGGACCTTGGAGCAGAGCTCCTTCATGCTGATTTTGTGTTGCTTTATTTCCACTGAAATTATCTGCATATCACTAATGGAAAAGGGCTAGAAAATAGTCATGTTGTATTTAGAAGAGTAAAGGAGTCTTGAGAGAAGTATGGGAGAACATATTGAAGATGCATCCAATTCTAGAAGCTGAGCTAGCCAAGGTTAAGTTCAAAACTGTCATAAAGTCTTGCTGCAGTAAATATCACCAAAAAAGCTAACTAGGGGAAAATAAATTTTTAAAAATTAAGTAATTTCTCTTGAGGATGCTACGTCTTAAGACATGCATTCTAGAAAACCAAAGAAGTCAAAACTATTTACCCAATCCCTCCATGCAGAAGTGTCTCTCAGTCTTTAACAGAAGTATTTTATTAAATAGATGTACATACTTTTCAGCCTCATAAAATTATCCTCACCACAACTATACTGGCTAGGTTAGAAGACAACTGAATCAGTGTCCATTAAAGTTGATATGAATATACTGAAGCTTTGATATGACTGTAAGTGGACATCTAGACATGAATTTAAATATACCTATTATACATATATTGCAGCATTTGGGCAAAGCAAAAATGTTTTTGGAATAATATCTTTCCTGTTTGGTGATACTTAAGAGTTACAGTTTTTTACTTTAAAAGCCTTTATTGCCCAGAATCTGTTTAAAAGGAGACTTAAGGAGATTATCATAGTTATTGCTTTTGCTTTTTGCATAGTCACATATGTGGTTTCTGATCAACTAGTTCTCTGTATATCTGTTCTGGCATGTGTCTGTGTGATACTATCACAGCAAATGGTTAATAGAGGAATATTATATGAAATTGCCAACAAATATCTAGCAAGTTTGGGGTTCTTTTGTTCTTTTTCTTACTTTATACAGCTGCAAACTGGAAATATACGTCAGAGAAGCACTTGTTCTGTGTACGACAATGAGGCACAGATTAGCAACTGGCTACTTATCAAGAAGAAAGCAAACTAATCATTCTCTTTGTTATTGCTTTCATACTGTTTTGTTTAGTGAAGCTGGTTTAGCTGGATGTCAGGGATACCTGTGTTGTATTATGCGATTTTGGGTTGTACAATGGGTGTAGAGCACCCTCTACTTTCTTTTGATCAAATAACACTTCTGGGCTTGAAGAGAAGGGTGTGTAGGGGAAACATGGATGTTTTCCTGCAGTTTTTTGTACTGAAATCAGAAGAAAGAATTTGTCTATAGGGTTCATTAACTGTTGGCCTCTGCTGGCAGTAACCCATGTTATATAGGCCACCATTGTGACATCCTCAAAAGAACTCCCTGAAGGAGGCAAGGTCTAGAAGGAGAATATCTACTCTGAAGTTTCCCACCTTCCCTGAACTGTATCTGCAGAGCCACCCCAGGAGGGAAGAATGTGGCTTTGAAAAATAACACCTTTGTTATTCCAAGTGTTAGAGATGAAGCAGAATTTTCAGATGGCCCCAAGGTTTTTGCACCCTTCACCAAACACAGATGGAAACTGGACTCTTTGAACTGCTTTGAAAATCTGTTACCATGCATTGCTGTGGGGCCTGTGAGGCAGCCATTGCTAACTTCTGTCTGCCTGCAATTTTTATGACCATGTGATGACAAGGGATTAAATAGCTTCATTTTAGAAGCAGATAGCTTTTAAATGTAAAAATGAAAAACAAAATAAAACAAAAATCCCAGTAATTCCTTGCTCAAGGCAAAACCTTAATAGATGCTGAAGTAACAATGAATGAGGTGAATTCTGAACTAAAAATGCAAGCAGTTTAGAATATAAAATTGTATCTCAGGCAGTAGTTGCAAAACCTTTATAACATTGTGATCTTAGTACATTGGAATCTAGAAAAGATAGATTGTCCTTTGTTCCCCAGTTTAGGATCTATTGGAATTACACTATGATACCGTGATAGTTCCTTGTAGTGTTTTCTATTTGTGCCTGCAATTTACATTAAATTATTGAAGAGGTGCTGAAAAAATTATCTATTTATTCATATGAGAACTATTTTGACTTATCTGAATTAACTATGTAGTTGATGGCAAATAGCATACAGACTTCTATCAGAAAACACGTTCTTTAAAAGTTGTATTGTGTCTTATTCTTTTAGGCTATTGGAAATGCCTGTGCTTACTACAACTTCACTTGGTTTATTAAAAAAGTGATAGCCTTTTTTCCCACTGTATTATATATTGAATTTAACTAGCAATAGAGTGAATTTTCATCTTTTTTTTTTCTAGAAGTACTTAGTTTATCTGTTAAGAAATATTATTTTTGATAGATATGAAGTAATAATTCAGATCTTTTTCTGGTTCATTCAGTAGTACCGATGTCAGATGCATGAATAGAGAGATGTAATATGCTACAAATTTCATCCAGTTTTCATGAGCATGACTGCTTTGAGCAAATTCAATAGCATGCCAAACTGCTGAATTATACAAGCCAACGTAGACATCTGATAACCTATGCTGCATTCTGCTGTATTCTCATCCGTTATAGATATAAAACTCGTGTGCAGCAGCTTTTCTGTGGAACAATTTCAGAGTAGACAAACTGGGGCCTTTTCTGCAGACTCTGTCGCCCAGGGTGGAGGGTCTGAGAGGGTGGCAGGTGCAGGAATACTTGGGCGGTGCTGCTGCCTTCTTTGGGCTGAAGCTTCTCTCTAGTCTCTTGACTGCAGATCCTTGCCTTTTCCTCTCCATAAGGTATGAGGATCAGCTTTCTCTCAGCTGAGATCCTCTTCAGAAGTTGATTCAATGACCTGATTTTCTCTCCAGCTGGTGAAAATTGGAATGTTCTGTGTTGGCAGAGTTTTTTTTGTTGTAAGAGCTTCAAACACTGCAAGATGTCTTCTTTATCTGAGTACTTGGAGGTGGATTGTGTGGTTATCAAGAAAGATTAATCTTTTTTACCATGTAAATGTCTCTTACCTTGATTAGTTTTTCTTGCAGCACTCTACAGTTTTATGTACTGGAATATGCAGTTTGAGAAATCCTTGTCTTAGAATTTCTGGAGATTTGAATCAGATTTTCTCTGGAAACTCTGCTGCTCCTGATGTCACTTCAGCAGCTCTGGCCCTGTCCAAAGTGCCTTACTGCATAAAATATAGTATGGCATATGCAACTGCAGACTATAAAAAACTGGAAGTATTTTAGTCTGTCAGCTGTTACGAACTGTTCTGGTCACTTCAGAGGAAGTGAAGAAGTCTGCCTGGAACATGATCTACCCAGAAAGAAGAAGGGAGTATTAGTCTGCACAGTCCTCACCCTAAAGATAACAAAGGGCTTTCAGTTCTCTCCACTGAAAGGTTTCCTTTCCTCAGGAACTCATTACCAGTCTGGAAAGCCAGCTTGGGTCTACTGCCTTTCTGGATCACAGAATCATAGAATCATAGAATAGTTAGGGTTGGAAAGGACCTCAAGATCATCGAGTTCCAACCCCCCTGCCACAGGCAGGGACACCTCCCACTAAACCATGCCATCCAAGGCTATGTCCAACCCCACCTTGAATGCCGCCAGGGATGAAGCATTCACAACTTCCCCTGGCAACCCATTCCAGGGCCTCACCACCCTTACAGTAAAGAATTTCTTCCTCATATCCAATCTAAACTTCCCCTGTTTAAGTTTAAACCCGTTACCCCTTGTCCTCTCACCACAGTCCCTAATGAAGAGTCCCTCCCCAGCATCCCTATAGGCCCCCTTCAGGTATTGGAAGGCTGCTATAAGGTCTCCACGCAGCCTTCTCTTCTCCAGGCTGAACAGCCCCAATTTTCTCAGCCTATCTTCATACGAGAGGTGCTCCAGTCCCCTGATCATCCTCGTGGCCCTCCTCTGCACTTATTCTAACAGTTTCATGTCCTTTTTATGTTGAGGACACCAGAACTGCACACAATACTCCAAGTGAGGTCTCACGAGAGCAGAGTAGAGGGGCAGGATCACCTCCCTCGACCTGCTGGTCACGCTCCTTTTGATGCATTATTTAATTTGAAATAAGGTGGTGGTAAGGACGCGTGCTGGAAGGCATATGCAGCTTCCAAGACATGAGGCTGGTGGAGAAGTCCTGTGGGTAACTTCCAGCTCAGTGCCAAAGTGGCAAAATTAATCTATGCATTACCACAGTAAAGCTGTAAAGTTCACCACACTTTTCCTTTATGCACAGTGCAACTTAAACATGTACATGTTTAGGATGAAAGAAATGTGTTCTACATATACTTGCATTGCATGCAACAGCACTTGCGAAAGGAAATTTTATTCTAACTCAAGGAACCTCACTGTCATAGTTGCAGCTTACTTGGAAGGCTTAGCTTACAACAGACATTGCACCATGTGTATTTAGAATTTTCCCTTTGGGAAAAGGGTGGGGTTTTTTTTTCACTCGATGATAGAGGCAGGGACATTTCGACATGCAAGTGGGACAGTCAGTAACACAAGGTGTGGAGGCACAGGGTCACTGTGAGCAGTGATAGGCTGGAAACAAATCTTTAGCACTTGCTTGCCGCTAATCTCACTGACATTTCTTTATCCACCAATTGAACTATTTCTTCTAATTCAGTGAGTTTTGAACTTTAGCACAAGTCATTTTAACTCTGGAGAGCTCAAGAATATTTTAATGTTTGATCACAAATTTAAGCCGATACTGGAAATATTTTCTTAACAGAGGTATAATGTAAATAATTATCTATATTTTGTTATCCATATAATATAAAAGGATATAATTTCTCTACATTTTACTGGGAAAATACAACCCTCAGTGGATTTCTGAGCACTAATTTTGAAAGCCCTATTCTCTAAGATACATAGATCTTCAAAGACAGTTTTCTAGATAACTCAGTTTGGTTTTTATCTCCTTAAAGAGTAAGGGTCACTCTTAAGTCATATGTCACTAAAATCAGGAAAACTGTGTAACAGTATTTGGAATCAGAACAAATACGCAGGCAGTGACCTCAGCCCATTTTCTGTAGGTTATGTAGTATTTATTCATGTTTTAAATCTTATGGTAAATATTGTTAAGAGCTTATTTTGCAAGTGTGGAGTGTTCTAGGTGGAGGTTTTACTCACTTCTTTAGCTTGGCAAAAATCATAAAGTTGTTATTTTAGATACAGCCTTTTCTACACTGGCTTCTGTGTTTCTCTAGGTCTCTGTTATCCTTCTTTCCTTTCCTTAAGAATCAGTTACATGCATATGCATTTTGGTAGGGAGCAGTGGTGAGATAAACTACTACACTCTTTGGTTTCATATTCCCTTTTGTCTCTTCATGCTTATAAGATAGAGGAAGGTAAGAACTTGTCACCAAGCTGCCTAGTTTCTCAGTTAACCAGAACTCATTGCTGCCCTCAGGACCCAGATTTTTTTTTTTTATTTTAAATTATTCTAGAGATGAACATACAGGCAGCCAACTGTGTTTAGTGGTCAGAGATCATTACTTCTGTCTCTTTCAGGTTTCCCTTCAGATTCAGCTTTTTAGTCTGATTAGAAGAAGAAAAAGTTACTATGCAGTAAAAGTGAAAGAAACAAGGAAGACAACCTCAAAGTATTTTATCTTGCACATTACTGATTTACCCACTGTGGAAGCTCCCCAAAAGAAATATTTTTGGTTCTGTTGTTTTTTAAGATCATTTAACTTTTTAATAGAAATGCATCACTACCAGGACTGCAAGAATTTGACATTTTCAAACAAGACCCTGGTCTTTGACAGATCCTGAAGATGTTTCAAGGAGAAGACCTATCATTGACTTGGTAGGTCAAACACTCAGTTGCAGGTGGGATTATCCTCTTTCTGTTGCTGTTACAGGGGAGCACCCTGATGAGAAAGTGAATATTATTCCAGATCCCTTATTTTGATTGGAAATTTTACTGCAGTGCTTTCACCTTCCTAGAGAAAGCCTAACAACTAAAAAATGCTTCAATTAACACATACTTTTATAGTATTAGGTCACATTCTAAATGCCTTTAGTTTGGTTAGACTCAGAAGTTCAAGAGGAGCAGAAAGCTGAGTCCTGGCACTAAGAGAGAGATGAAGAACAGGGAGGAAATGTGAACACAGTTGTTGCTGTTGCTAACAAGCTGAACAGAGTTCTGTTATGTGTCAGATAAAACCCTTGTGGGCCTAATGGGAAGGTGTGAAAAAGACTTGTAGGATAGCATCCTGTACAAGGATGTCCTAGCTGTACCAGTATTCTGTTTCTTCATTATGACAGAGTGCAGCCTTGCTGTGGTCTTGGAGAAGTAAGATCCCATGCTAGGATTACAGCACTGGCTGTATTCTGAGTGATCTCAGTGAGTGCTCAGTTACCCCTCTATTTTGTATAGCTGATACAGGCCATCTGTAAATTGTGCTACAGGTATAGTGCTCTCTTATGCTGCTAATATAGTCAAATTCTCTGCTGAGATATACAGAAATACTATACTGGAGATAGTCTTCTTCACATGGCCAAAGTCTTTTGTAACAATAAAAGATTAGTTCATAGGTTTTTGCCTCTGTACCTCATGCACATGTAGCCCTATCTGCCCTTGCAGTGTAACTACATTGATCCCATCTAAATACTAGATCAGTTTGTCTTTTAGCAGATTATGTTCCTATCCCTCAGCAGGAAAAGAGACCTAGCGTTTTGCAGCTTGGGACTGCAAATATCATATTTATGAACTATGCCACATTCTTTGGGGCAGTGGCAGATCTATCTCCTTGTTCAGCTCAGCTTGGCAGCCTATGTCTTTCGTATCAGAGTTACTTTAAAAGAGACTTTGGACTAACAAAAGGTCGTATTAAGGCAACTCGGTATTAAGTGCAGAAGCTGGACGTCTTGACTACAAAGGGACAACTGGGAGAGGCTTAGTTTATTAAGGTACTTGTAGTTTATTAATGTACCTTACTACAATCCCTTCTCCCTTGTGAAAATCCCATTCAGAATAAATTGATCTTGGTTACTGTAGCTTTGTTCTCCTTTTAAGACATAAATTGGATCATAAAAAATAATATATTTTAGACTATATCATTGACCCTTAGTTGACTCATGAACTTTGAGTGTTTTCCTGTAGCTGGGATCCATGCTGCATGCCTCAAGCCAGTCTGCCATGCAGAAGCCCGCTGCCTTCTACTTCCTAATTCACCCTGGAGGCAGGCACTGATTCTTCCCTTCGTATTAAGAAAGTGATCTCACTTCTTGGTTGTGGCAAAAAGGCTATGAGTTGTGGGATGTCCTTATTGCTTGGCTGGTGTGGTGCTCATGCACCAGGCTTGAGCTGTCAGCTGCTGAGTAGACAAAGGCAATGTTAATCATCTCTTTAGAACAGTTGAAGCATTTGGTACAATGCACTGATTGCTGCTGCTGCTCAAAGCTTGCAGATAAATGCTACTGGTCTAACTAATTGCTGGGCTGTAGGTAATTAATATGTTTATGTAGTTACGTAATATGACACACCCTGAACGTATGCCTGAGGGGTGACAGAATAGCTGGAGAGCAGGAGATATTATTCTTGAGATTCTTGGCTTTAAATGTAGGAAGGGAACAGAAATGAGCATCTTTGCAACATGCACAGACATTAATCTGATCAATAATGGTATTTCTACCACTATACTGTAAATAAGAGTTGTCTAATCTACAGATATAGAAGCATCCAGTGTGACAGTGTTGATTCAGCCCTGCCTCTTCAAAAACTGGAGGCACTTTCTTAAGCCCTGGAAGTGATTTTATATCTAAGCTAGAATTAAATACTTAATTTTCAGAGACACTGTGTAATCAGAATCACTTTTCTCAGTGTTATACCATACTTACCAGTTCCAACATCCTTTTAAAGAGATTGAGCCAGGCAAGCCTTTCATACCGTTCAGTTTTCCAAACTGACTAGTCCTAAAACTAGGAATGCCACTCTCTGTAATGAAAGAAGTAATGAAATGTTGCGTTATGTGTTGTTATTATCCCGAAGAAACATTGATTTGTCATGAATAGCTAACGGCACTTGTATGCTGGATGTTAACAGACATGCAACATAAGAATAGAATTGGTCATTGTGATCCAACTAATGGGAATTAATTATTTTCACAATTTTTTTAGCACTCTTTCTAATGAAATGCTTTCAATGACAAGCAATGCAACATCTCATTTAAAACTCCTTCATACGTAGTTCTGCAAGAGTTAGACATAGTCAAGAAATACTTTTCAGTACATGGACAACAACCACACATTTAATGTTGGTTTGGTTTTAGTGGTTTGTTTGGTTTTTTGGTTGTGTTTTTATTTTTTTTTTTTTAACCTTGTGCTGAAGAAGTCACAGCAATTTGCATGTAAAATGTTTTCTGCACTGGCAGGTGTCTCTGGCCTCTCACCAGTGAGTTAATTCAGGCTATATGTTGTTAATAACTAAATAAGTTTTAGATCCTGATGCCTTTTATAATTAATTACAGAAATACAAATTCTGTGTGAATATATATTCTTCAGGGATGGGAAAGATACGAGAGCCTTGGCAACTGTAAAGTAAGTCACTGGTTCATTTTCTAATCTCTTGTGTAAAGTATATGAAATAGGAAAGGAAGTGCAAATAATATTTGCTGGATATTATTTTAGACAACACAACCTATTTTCAAATTCTAAAGATTGCTATAGTATTCTGAAAGGAGGTATTTTTAAAATAAGTTTTAAAAATTAACCTTTTGGTAGTCAGAAAAAATCTGTTATATATTAGATAACTTTATTTTAGTAAATAAAAAAATCAGTCTAATTGAATTTAGTCAGCACATTTATCAACATAAGTCATTGGGGAGGAGCAGTAAGACAGTTCTTGGGAGCAGTTGTAATCAGTCTGTACACTCTTGTCTGAATAGGTGTGTGTAAAACTATAGAAAAATTATTTCCATAAAAGAAGTTAAGATTTAATTCATATTCCTTAAAATGAAGGGAATCTCCATGCTTGAAAGGTTTTCTGATGAGGAATATTGGATGTATAGAAGATGAATCTGTTGTGTGTCCTTTCATGGCCTTAAATCTTTACTTCCTTTTTTTTTTCCCCCTGTATTTTTGCATAGTTCAATTGTAGTTCAAACATCTTAGTTTTCACTTTTTTTAATATGAAATACTTAGTTATTCCTTTGATGTGCTTTTCTCTTGAAGCATGTTGGAGCACTACATTCTCAGCTGGTCGCAGATGCTGAGCTCCCTGCTCTAATATATTCAGGTTTGTTGTTTATTCACATCAGCTTAGGATCAGGGCCTGGAGTAATATATATATATTTATTTATTTTTTTTTTTTTAAGAACTTAATATGTAAATGTTCTCGTGTCTATTAATGCTAAAGGTCACCTGGCTGATTTAGTTCTTTCTTTGGATTGCAGCAATCCTTTGAAGAGTGTTAATTGATTGTAATTGTTTTAGTTAATTTCAGAGGATCAGGAACCTATTTTACATGCAGGAGTTGTTTGCTTCCAGGCAGTTCACAGAAGTAGTTAAAACTACTTTAGGTCAGTTGTTTCTTTATTTTAGGTGATTAACTGGTTTCTACGTATGACGTGACACTGTGTTTGGAATATGTATGAGCAGACCTATCAGGAATGTATGGCTCCCTCATATACAAGTTGGACAAAAATCTTTCTGAGAACAATTGCTGAAAAGGTTTAATATTTCAGCTGGATTAAAGTTTCCTCTGATATTGAGAAATCAAAGATATGGTGCATGTGTATGGGACTCTTACGGATTCAGCTTTTCTAAAACCTGGTGTGGTTTCTTTTTTTTTGTGTTTGTTTTTTTTTTTTTTTTTGGGGTTTTGTGTGTGTGTATGGCTTTTTTGTTGTTTTGGTTTTGTTGTGTTGTAAAAATGCAAAAGAGAAAGAACCCTGCCTGGGCTTGATAATTCTAGCAACATTTAAGGCTGCTTCACCAATACAGACATTTGTGTGTTGACAGCTTTGAATGACCAATCCTGTTCCTTGAATAAAAGCTTGAGGCTCTCAAAATGCTGAGGAATACAGAATCATAGAATTGTTTAGGCTGGAACAGACCTTTAAGATCATTGAGTCCAACTGTTAACCTAATGCTGCCAAGTCCACCACTAATCTATGTCCCTCAGTGCCACATTTACATGTCTTTTAAATACTCCAAGGATAGTGATTCCATCCTTCCTTGGGCCCTCTGCTCCAATACACGACAACTCTTTTGTTGAAGAGATTTTTGCCAATATCCAATCTGAATGTCTCCTGGTGCAACTTGGCTGTTTCCCCTCGTCCTATCAGTTGTTACTTGGGAAAAGAGACTGACACCTTGCTACAACCTCCTTTTTCAGGCAGTTGTAGAAAGTGATGAGGGCTCCCTTGAGCCTCCTTTTCTCCTTGCTAAACAACCCCAGTTCTCTAGGCTACTCCTTGTAAGACTTATTCTCCAGACCCTTCACCATCTTCGTTGCTCCTCTTTCGATGCACTATAGCATCTCAGTATCTGTCTTGTAGGGAGGGTCCCAAAACTGAACACAGGATTCCAGGTGTGAGCTCACCAGTGCTGAGTACAGAGGGATGATCACCGCTCTGGTCCTGCTGGCCACGCTATTTCTGATACAAGCCAGGATGCCGTTGGCTTTCTTGGCCACCTGGGCACACTGCTGGCTCATATTTAGCTGACTGTCTACTGGGGTGCCAAGACTTGCTCATAAACAAGGTGAAATCATAAGAATTTCTGTGCAAGAACTTTCATTTATCTATGAAGAAGTGTGCACTTCGGGCAATATGTCAAAGTGTTTGTTTGCATCAAGAGTTTGTGAAGAAAGGCCATGTAATAGACTCTGAGGGCAAGTTTTGGAGTTCTAGATTTGCAGACTTAATCTCAAATTTTTTGGGATAGAGGAAAAGTCTGTCCTCTCATTTATTTTCCACTGCACTTTTATTTTCCCTGTCTGCCAGGCAAATAAGGTACATTATCTGAGAATGTGCTAGTTAATGCATTGAATATATGTTGTGTATGAAATGAAAGCAAACCTGAATTATAATTTTAACATAATATGGCTTTAGAAATCTTTGGTAGGTATGCATTTAAATCCACTAAAGTGGCCTGTCCTATGAGAAAAAGATGAACTTCCCGGTTTCATCAGTGATTTTGTAACACAGCCTATAGTATAAGTTTATGGTCTTCATTCCTTAGGCAGCGACTATGCGCATTAGTGCATGAAGTGGGGTATTTGCCGAGGGATCTCCAGAGAGGAGCGTTCAACACCGGAGCGAGGGGAGACCCCGCGTCCAGGAGCGTAAGCTGCGGGCGGCACGAGCCACCCAGAGAGCCTCAAGCCCCCCCAGGAGCCGGCAGCTCTGCTGAGGCCAGCAGGGACTCACAGGGGGCGGTGGCAGAAGGGACGGCACCGGCCTGAACGGGGAAAACTCACCACAGGGAGCGCGGCGACGAGAGCGTGGTGCGGCAGTCAGTGCTGGCAGGGAGAGTGGGCAGCGAGCGGGATGGTGAGCGCTCGTCTCAGGGCCAGGGCCTGGTCTGGGAGCTCTGCTCTGGCTGCCCCGGCGGTGGTAGTGTCGGCGCCAGACGGAGCCGATGAGAGGGGAGGCCGCAGTGCAGAGCGGGGAGGGCAGAAAGTGCCTACGCTGGTCTCGAGGGTGCACAATGGGCAGGGCTACACTCGGTGCGACCTGGTGGAGGTCCTCCTGCAGCAGGGGCTGAGCTGCGGGACACTGTCAGCAGCTAGCAAGGGGCTTCCTTCAAAATCTGACATCCCCACCCAGAACCACTATTCAGCTCTGCAGGGGGCTAACGAGGAAACACCCCCAGCACCAAATGAATAACCAGCTGATGCACCAGTAAAGAGGATCGCTGTTAGTGGCTCCAGGAGAAAGAGGCTGTTCACAGTAGTAGGTGACTCTACTTTGAAAGACGCAGAGGCACCCATCTGTTGGCCTGACCCAGTAGCCTGGGAATCATTAAGAAGGGCTACAGAGCACTGGGAGAGGTGGGTAGGGGTTCTGGATCTTGGATGTTTCTTTCATCAATCCTCCAGGTTAAAGGGGAGGACCTTAAAAAGGCTGAGCAGATTTGGCAGGTTAATAAATGGTTAGAACAGTGGTGCCATACTCAGGGGTTTGGTTATGTAGAACATGGGACTCAGTTTGAGAGTCCAGGTCTACTGGGGGCTGGTGAAGCTGGCCTGATAAGAAGAGCTGTTTTGGTAGGAGGCTTGCCAAACTGATCAAGGATGTTTTAAACTAGATGTGTTGGGGAAGGGGGCATCATTCCATCTCGGCACTCCCAGTCAACTGCCAGCACCTGTAATCGATGCTTGGAGCTATGGAGAGCTATTTCAGCTGCTTCAGCCAATGAGTCAACTTCAGCTGGAGCTCAGCTCAAATGCCTCTGTACAAATGCTCATAGTATGGGGAATAAATGAGAAATTAGAGGTGCGTACACAGCTACAGGGAAATGATATCATTGGCATTGCAAAAAAACACGGTGGGATGGCTCCTGTGACTAATGTTGGAATGAAAGGGTATAGGTTCTTTAGGAAAGATGGGGCAGGCAGATAGGGAGAGAGAGTAGCTATTTGTGTCAGTGATAGGCTGGAGAGTATGGAACTCTGGGGACAGGTGATCAATTAACAGAGTTTGTAGGTCAGGATCAGAGGGAGAACAGTGATGGGGGACATTACTGTGAGGATCTGTTACAGACTGCCTGATCAAGAGGACTCTATGGATGAAGTGCTCTGTAGACAGATAGCAGCAGGCTCACACTCACAGGCCCTTGTCCTCATGGGGAACTTCAACCATCCTGATATCTATTGGAGGGACGGTATAGCCCAGCACAAGCAATCAAGGAGGTTCCTCAGTTTTGTGGAAGACAACTAATTCTTGCAAGTACTAGAGAAGCCAACAAGGAGAGGTGCCATGCTTGACCTCATGCTCACCAACAGTGAAGAGGTGGTTGGAAATGTGATGCTCCAGGGCAGCCTTGGCTGTAGCGATCATGAGATAGTCGAGTGCAAGATCCTCAGGACAGTGAGAAGAGCGTGCAGCAAGCTCACTGCCCTGGACTTCGAGAGAGCAGACTTTGGCCTCTTCAGGAACCTGCTCAGTAAGGTTCAGTGGGATAAAGCCCCAGAGCGCAGGGGGCCGAAGACTGCTGGTTGATGTTCAGGGATCATCTGCTCCAAGGTCTGGAGTGTTGGATCCCAACTAGAAGGAAATGTGACAGGAGGGCCAGGAGGCAGCCATGGATTCATAAATCGCTGCTGAGGACTTAAGGGGGAAAAAAGAAGCTTTTTTTCTAAACAGTGGAATCAGGGACAGGTGGCCTGGGAGGAATACAGGAACATTGTCTGGGAAGCTAGGGACCAGGTTAGGAAAGCTAAGTCCCAGTTAGAATTAAATCTGGCAAGGGGTGTCAAACATAACAGGAAGGGCTTCCATAGGTATGTAGCAAACAAAAGACAGACTCTCTGAGGCCTCCCTGGAAGTGATCAGGCGAACTGGCTACCCTGGATTTGGAGAAGGCTGAGGTTCCTAACAACTTCTTTGCCTCAGTCTTCACTGGCAAATGCTTTGACCACATCAATCAAGTCTTGGAAGGCAGACACAGGGACAGTGAGAACGAAGACTGTAGGCCCACTATAGGAGAGGATCACGTTCAAGATCATCTTAAGAGTCTGAATGTGCACAAGTCAATAGGACCTGATGAAGTCTATCCGCAGGTCCTGAAGGAGCTGGCAAATGAAGTTGCTAAGCCACTGTCCATCATACTTGAAAAATCATGGCAGTCAGGCGAAGATCCTGAAGACTGTAAAAAGGGGAATATAACCCCCATTTTCAAGAGGGGGAAAATAGATGACCCAGGGAATTACAGACCAGTCAGTCTCACGTCTGTGCCTGGCAAAATCTTGGAGCAAATTCCCCTGGAAGGCATGCTAAGGGTCATGAAAAAAACCAAGGTGGTTGGTGACAGCCAGCATAGCTTCACTAAGGGGAAATCCTCCCTGACCAATTTGGTGGTCTTCTATGATGGGGCTATGGAACTGGTGAATAGGGCAAAGCAGTTGACATCATCTACCTGGACTTGTGCAAAGTGTCCAACGCTGTTTTGCATGCCATCCTTGTCTCTAAACTGGAGAGACATCAATTTGATGGATGGACCACTCGTTGGATAAAGAATTGGCTGGATGGTGCACACAAACAGTTGTGCTCAATGGCTCCATGTCCATTTGGGGACCAGTAACATGTGGTGTCCCTCAAGGGTTGGTGTTGGGACCAATCCTGTTCAACATCTTTGTCGGTGACATGGACAGTGGGATTGAGTGCGTCCTCAGCAAGTTGCCGATGACACCAAGCTGTGAGGTTTGGTTGATATGTTGGAGGGAAGGAATGCCATCCAGAGGGACCTTGACATGCTTGTGAGGTGGGCTGATGCCAACCTAATGAAGTTTAACCATGCCAAGTGCAAGGTCCTACACCTGGGTCAGAGCAATCCCAGGCACAGCTACAGGTTGGGTGGGGAGGAGATTCAGAGCAGCCCTGCAGAGAAGGACTTGGGGGTGTGGGTTGAAGAAAAAATGAACATGAGCCGGCAGTGTGCGCTCGCAGCCCAGGAAGCCAACCGTATCCTGGGCTGCATCAAAAGGAGTGTGACCAGCAGGTCGAGGGACGTGCTCCTGCCCCTCTGCTCTCGTGAGACCTCACTTGGAGTATTGTGTGCAGTTCTGGTGTCCTCAACACAAAAAGGACATGGAACTGTTGGAACAAGTGCAGAGGAGGGCCACGAGGACGATTAGGGGACTGGAGCACCTCCCGTATAAAGGCAGGCTAATAAAGTTGGATCTTTTCAGCTTGGAGAAAGGAAGGCTGTGTGGAGACCTCATAGCAGCCTTACAGTATCTGAAGGGGGCCTACAAGGATGCCAGAGAGGGACTCTTCATGGGGGACTGTAGTGGTAGGACAAGGGGTAATGGTTTCAGACTTAAAATAGGGGAAGTTCAGGTTAGATACAAGGAGGAAATCCTTTACCGTAAGGGTGGTGAGGCACTGGAATGGGTTGCCCAAAGAAGCTGTGAATGCTCCATCCCTGGCGGTGTTCAAGGCCAGGTTGGATGGAGTCCTGGGTGACATGGTTTAGTGTGAGGTGTCCCTGCCCATCGGCAGGGGGGTTGGAACTAGATGATCTTAAGGTCCTTACCAACCCTAACTAGTCTATGATTCTATGAAGCTGTTGCTTGTTTCATAAACTTCAAATAAACTGCAGGGCTGTCCTTTTCATCTCCTGAATGTGTATTTTTCTGGATGTCAGGTATTTGCTGTTCATTCTTCCCCCATAACTCTTCCTCTCTGTGCAATAACATTCAAAATTGGCAGATGTTCAGATGAATTAAATACCAAAATTCTGAGGGGAAATTGAGAAGGCTTCTGACCCAGAAGTATGTGTGGCTCACTGAGAGGAATGCCATTAGCAGAAATTGCCAAGAAAGATAGTTAACATGAATCCTGAATTTCTGCTAGGAAGAGAAAAACAGAAAATGAAATGAAATTACCCAAATAAAGAAACCTGCACTTATGAGCTACATAGTACAAATATCATGGGGGGGGGGGGGGGTGTGATTATGAATTAAAGGCAGTTTAGCATAAATTTTACCATAAAATTGGAAACTCAGCGCATGTATGTGGAGGAAAGGAGAGAAAGGAGTAACATTCACTTTAATGAGTGAAAACTAAAAGTAGACGATGTCATGTAATGGAGTGATGCTACAGGAGTGCATTTTTTCTGGGTTCTTGCCTTTCTTCATTCTGCCCTTGCTTTCTCTCCCAGAGCCCAGTCTATGACTCAATCTGTATCTGTTCACGTGTATTGCACACAAATGTTTCTTCTTGTTTCTGGGACCACTGGGAGTGAGTGATATTGTTGTTGGACCTACCAAACTGAGCAGAAACTGGGCATATGTAGTTGTGCCGCCTATATGCTTTTGCTTTAAGGCATGGATGATTATTTGACATCTAAGTGAAAACCAGTTAAATTTAAGAGTCCTACTCGTTGAGTCTTTAAGCAGAGAACCTCAACACTGAAAATCTTTCTACTCGAAGAAAGTCTGATAAGAATGGAAAAAAAAATGGCTAGAGCGGAGCAAAGCAGCAGCAAATAAGACAGTGGGTGAAGATTGTGGTGTCAAGCCCTAAATGTCCTTTACTTGTGTGCATTTTGAAGGGAAGTAGGATTGCGCTGGGGACATACCCTGATTGCTTTATTCTTGGGTAAAGCACCACTGCTATCCCTCATGCTGTTAGGAAAATATATGGAGCTAAATTTTCAGGAGAGAAAACTAAACCAAAACACTTTTTTTTTTTTTTTTTTTTTTTTTTTTTTTTTTATCATCATCATTTTTGAGGGCAGGGGAGGGGGGGGAATTGGTCTGGTTCCAGCATCCTAACTTCCACAAAAAAATGGGAGTTATGGTAAACTACAGCACATTCCTTCTGATTTTGTCTGCCTCAAAAAATCACAGGTGCCTGACTCATTTTATATACCTTTCTGTTGTTAAGACAGGCAGGAAATTTGAAAACAATATAATTGTCAGTATGATAAATGAGAAGGCAAAATACTGTTGAACAGTAGAGGACACCGGGTGTTGTTATGGCCAATTGTTGCTATGAATAGAACCACCCAGACACCAATTAACATCTCATTGCTATGATTACTTGCTACAGTATCTCTTCCACTAATCAAACTTTTACCTTTTTAGTCCATATTTTGATTTCAAAAAGTTATACCAAGAAGAGATTACGTTTATCTCAAATGCAAATAAAAGTGAAGCTTAAGAAGCTAATTAAGTTTATAACCACTGAGAATAACATTAAAAAGAAAATTAAATTGCTTGTTTTGGAGGAAAACCTTTTAGGAAACATTTGTTGAATAAACATAAAAGAAATTCTTCTAATGTACTTCTATGCAAATAGTGTTCTGTTTATATTTTTCCGTATGCCAATCATATATAACTGTTATGATTTTTCCTTCACAAACCACTCTTCTTCTTAGGAATATTTACTATCAAGAACACAAAATGTAGTAAGTATGAGTGCTACAAACCAGCAGCCTGCTTATAGCTTCCCAAATTTTTTAAGAACAAAATTCCAGTTTTGTAAAAATGTTAATGACATTGCAAATATTTAGCAAATAATTGTGCCAGGCATGGGTATGGAAATGAAGGCTAAAGCATACAAGATATTCCTTCTTTCATTTTTGTTTTGTTAGTGGTCATAAAAGGTACCAGATTGAAAGCCCTGGAGAAAGGAAATTTCTGCTTATGCATCAGGCAGCAGTACTGCAGAATTTCTTGGGCTGGGCTCCATCTTTCAGAGCACTGCGGTGTTGTCCCTGGTCTAATAGAGTGCTAAGGCATGTTCATCATCTATCTAAAGTCAACATGAAAAGAAGGGTAGTTAATTAGATTCTTAAGGGTTTTGCTGGGTCACGTTGCTCAGTTCCCTAACAGGCTGAGCATATGCCCCAGCAGTGCCTCACCTAAAAGGCTACCTGAATTGCCTTCCACTGGGAGTAGTCCTGGCTGGCACAGGGTTTGCAGCAGCTTGCTGCCCAGGAGAGTTTGGCTGGCCTAGAGCTCCTCTCTCATCCCCAAATGGATTAGCTGCGCTAGGAAGATTTCTGGCTACAAATAATTCATGTGCTTGGTTTAAGGAAAAAACAACTTTTGAAGGAGAAATGGGAATTTGTAAGTCCACAAGACAAAAGGGTTGACATGATTTCTGCTCGGAGAGTAGTCCCGTGAAGAGTACTGGCTTGGCTTCTGCTGCTTGTGCTTTTTCTGTTCCCTTTGTGGAGCAAAGGCAGTCAGTGCAGCATGCACCCCTCCTTTGCAGCTAGTTTGGCTCTGCCAGGCCATAGAAGAGCAAAGCCAAGCCTCTGCATCCTCTTTGTGCAAGCAAATCTGGAGAGGAGATTGGGGCATAGTTTTGCTCTTGATTCCTATGTACTGTGTTTAACATTTGACTGCAGCAGTGTCATTCACAGGAACTCATGGCAATAAGTCTTTTGACTTGCCCTGTAGAGTTCGATGTCTTGGATGAGCTGAGCAGTGGTTCTACAATCTGCTAGTAACAGCTTCATTCCTGTGAGCTGGACATAATGAATATGAGGAGGAAATTGTCGTGGTAGAAATGGTGGATATGATGTCATTTCTGAGGCCTTGAAATTGTTATTCTGTTAATCTTTAATGCCTGCCTTTAGTTCACTGGTGTGCAGAGAGCACTACTTTCACTGCAAGGATTTCAATTATGACAAGATTATTTTGAATTTTGAAATGTGCCCCTCATGATCCATCACAATTTTTTAAAAAGCTTTGGACATGGAAGAGCAGTGTTGAACTTAGAGCTTAGATTTAGATATAATTTTTTTATAAAGCAGCTGACAGGTTTGCTGGTTTAGTGTTTGTAATACTTATTGACATCCCATGATACCTTTCCATAGCTGAGCAGAGTTTAGATTGACTCTGGAGTATTAGTACTTGATGAAGGTAATCTGTTTTCTTGGCTGAAGCTCACAAACAAAGCAGTTAAATCCCCATTACAAATGGCTAAACAGGGACCCATTAAACTTCTTGTAGGCCTGTCTCATTTCTATAGCCCCTGAAACATTTATAAAGGGCACTGTTAAAAATTTACGGAACCTTCAGACAGTGTCTTAAGCAAAGCTACTCTGTGTACGCTACCTGAAATATGCCCTCTTTCTTCAAAGAGTAAAATAAAAGCAGTTTAGCAAAACTTTTGCCATGTGCTTTGACCTGCGGTAAGTGTTTTGGCTTTTTGTGGTTTAGTTTCAGAGTTTCATAGGACAACCAGTGTTACAGGTAGAAAAATCTAATTCATGCTTATGCACAGGAAGGCAACTGGGATGGTTATTAATAATCAAACTGTCTTTGTTAATGTCTGTTTCAATTATTATTTCTCCAGTCACCTTTTTTATATGGGAAGGCACTCTGGAAATTGTTGGCACCAAATTTGAGATGAATATGGTAACAGTGGATGTATCATGGTAATGAGAATTCTCATATTAAGAAATATAAGACACATTATTTTAATGATTCTACTGGCATCAAACCATGGAAGCCACAAAGTTATTTTTTTAATGAATCAATCCCCACACGCCTGAAGTAATTGTGTGAAAACTGTAGGGCTTTTATTTTTTTTATTCCAGTAAAAGACAGCCCCAAACTGAAATTACACTTTTCACTGTTTTAGCTGATGTTTTGCAATAATACCAGATATTTTGTAAGCCTCAGAAGAAAGAATGTTTCGTACAGCACTGGAGTGGGGAGGTTGAATCAGGCCTCCCAATGCATGTTGATAAAGACGTGATAATTAGAGAAAAAGCAAAGCCTTCATTAGGCCACAGATTATTTGAGTTGCATGGGCAAACTGTCAAACTGAGCTCACCAGGGATGACAGTATCCTGTGAGACAGCCTGTGCCTTAGTGTGTGGGGATGGTGACATTTGTTTGTATAATAGGGACATGGTACCGTGAAGGGGGTAGGGATTGCCAAGACTAGAAAAGCACTATTGTCTGGTTTGGTTCCTTATGTTCTTATTCTAGTCATTCTCTCTAAAAGCTTAATCTTCTGCTCAAGTATTTTCAAAATAAATAAATGAGTGGTTTTGTCTTTCTAAACATGGGAGGTGATATGGGAGTGCGGGGAATAATGAAACCACACTGTGTATATATTTTCTAGTTCCTGTGAATTTTGATAATTTCCAGATGGTCACTTGTAAGTACAATCATCAAACATGAAGAATGGCTTTATAGACTCCAATATATGTTCTAAGAAATCATTAAATATCTAGAAAACTTGGATTTTTAGGTCTTATTTTTTTCCCTAACCAACCACTGATGCTGCAAGGAATAATAATAAGTTAATATGATAGTGTGCTTTTTATTTTCATGGATCCTGAATATATATGCTAAACCATCTACACCATCTGCTTCACAAGGGTCAAAGCCCAGCTGTACAAGCTTAGGAGTAGGTGCTGAAGAGCTGATATTTTAATATGGCTGAACCTGTAGTTTCAAGCAAGCATTTCACAAAATTCAGGGGTGCAACCAGCACTTGTTAGCATACCATTTCTTGGGGGTTTCTAGCGGAAAAATACGACCTCTTTGCCAGGTGTCTTAAGGTACAGAAAAGTTACTTCTCTGCTGGATCAGAAAAGCAGAAAGCGGCTTGTTCCCTTTGCAGTACATAAGAAGGTAGCTGTGGGTCAAACAGGCAATTAAATGCCCGACATAATTTAGTTGAACATTCTTCCAGTTCTGTGATTTCTACTTGCCCAGCTCCAAAATATGTCTCAGCTGTAAAAATGCTACTCCATGATTATTTAATTTCTCTTCCTTTTTGTGCTGCTCTTTGTCAGTTATTTGTTATCCAAGCTGAAGACGCTAAGGAATAATACAAATCTTTATGGTGACTGTGTATGGTCCAAGTACTTGTTTTAGATCTGTGTCCTTTTCAAGGGGTTAAGCGGATCATTAGACACAGCACAAGAAGCGTAGAAAATTGGCATGAGCTATTGCTAAGCAGCTTGCGTTATCTTGACTCTTTTGAACCTTTTTAGATAAATATGGCAGAAGGAAAAGATTGCAGAACTTAACATCAGAGTTTGGGCTTTACTTGTCCTGTCTTAGCTGGCTGTATTCCTAGAAGATCCCATACTTGTTTTGCACCTATTTTTGCAGCCTTATCAATCTAAAATACTTGATTTTTGCTAGATGGGAGATCTAATTTAACTATAGAGTATTTCCAGCCCTATACATCCTAGCCATACAGTCAATCTGTAATAAAAATAGAAGCACATATTTAGAATATGACTGAATTGAGCCTAAAATTACCAAGGAAAATCTGCTTTCACACAGGCTTCATAGCTTTCAATTGTATTTTTCTGAAACATTAATTCTCAATTCTAGAATTTGAAAGAAACACAGAAACCTCCACAATCTGAGAAGACAGAAATCTCCATCCATTTCTATTCATCTCCTTAAGCGGACACTTCCAGATATCACCAAGTATTTCAGTGGTTACACCTGTCAGACCATGTTTGAAAGCAATGATGAAAACAGGACTGAAAATACAAACTTAATATTTAGAAATACTGCCAAGTGGGCGAGGCCCTAGCATATCACATTTGTACTATTCTGTCTGTTTAGCAGTTATGCCAGTATGGCATACCAGAATGTTTCAGTCATCAAATTATTGTTGTTTGTTAATACCAAATAAAGAATTTTAAACCCATGGTTTGCACCACTTCTGAAAATGCCACCGTATGCATATCTGATGAAGTGCTATTTTGATATATGCAGGATCACACCAGGGGCCTTGAGCAACCTGGTCTAATGGAAGGTGTCCCAGCCCATGGCAGAGGGTTTGGAACTAACTGATCTAAAGGTCCTTTACAACCCAAACCATTCTATGATTCTAAGGCCTGCTATAAAGCCCCTTAATTACTGTGAGTTGGTTGTTTTCTACTGAGCAAAGGTATATCTCTTTCTAGAGTCTGGTGCCAGCACTAGCTACTGAAGTCAGAGGTGTGAAATTAGGCAGGAAAGAGAAAATGTTCTGTGGAGCCTACTCTGCTGTTTCTGGGTAGACTTTTAGTGACTGTGTTATCCCAATTTATCTATGTGTTTAGGTTGGAAACTAGTTTAGTACCCTTGGTCTTTTGTGCCAGTAGAACATATTATTTTATGATATTTTGCCTAAATTTATCTACAGACACCAGACTGTTTCATTTGAACATTAACTATGCATGTGACATCAGGAAGAGGCTGCCACCTCACCTTTGTTCTACTCAGATCAATCTTTATAGGGACAGAATAAATCAGTTTGGTAGGAAAGAACTCATTGAGAAATATCTTCCCTGCAAGAATTAAGGACGATCATGACAAACCTTTCCAGTTTCTGCTTCATGTGTAAGATAGATCTATTTCAGAATTTTTAATTATTTTTTTTTAAATTTAATACTGGGGCAAGTTTTCAAACATCAGGCATTTGTAGGAATATGGTTCAGTTACACCAGTGCTTTTTGGAAAACCTTTATAACTCTAGACTGGAATATAGTAAGTCTTGACAATGGTCTCACAAAAGGTCACTACCCAGGTGGTTTTGTCATCCTGCAAAGGACTCAGCAGCTCAAATTCTCTTCTTATTCAGGTTGGGGATTAGATTGAGAGTTCTTAATGTATTTTCTATTGTACTCTCTGAGCTGTCAAAATGGCTGTGACCACTTTCTTCTAGGATATTGAACTCCTTGTCTTAATTCAGGTTAGGAATAGCTCTAGGCTGTCACACCTTGCTTGACTTGTTACTAGAAGATGCTTAAAGGTAGCATTGTAGGATCACTTCGGTAAAGTATTGTGTATTTAAGTTACTCTACATTTCCTGGCCACACCTGCATCCTACCAGAATACATCTCAAGCTTCCCAGACTGTGGATTTGCACCTCTCTACCTCGATGCATTCTGTTAGCTGTCATGGGAGTTTTGTCTGGGTTGAGGGTTAATCTTGCTGTGAATTCAGAGAAGCCAGCCTGAGCCTGGGTGCTGAGCATGTCAAACTGGCTGGCCCCTCTGACCTGGCCACTGGAGAGCATGGAGGGCTGGTGCCAGGTGCTATAGGTGTTCAGGAGTTGGCATTGAGGACCAGCACATCTGAGCAAGGACTAATGCACCCCCTTCCCTGGCCTCTTGCTGCTGTGCTCTTCAGCATGTTACTCAAGTTTTTGAGTTCTTCTGAGTATCCCCCCTTGTAATTAGCCCAGATAATAGGTAAATGGTTAATTTCTGTGGATGCAGTTAACATTATCTGCCATTCTGTTAAGTTCTCTAGATGTTTTAGAAGCTCTCTCTTTCTTTTACAAAATCATGACTGCAGGTGCTGTGAAGAAGTAGTGGCTCTTTCAGGTCATAAGATATCTATTTATACGAGAAATCTGTGTCTTTGGCAGACTGCTAAATATTACTGCTTAAATCTATTACAAGGAAGAACAATTTTCTGTAACTTAATTTCCTAAGCCTAATGAACCCAGTAAATTTCCTCTGATGTCTTCCCAAGTTAATATGTTAAATCTAATTTATTTGGCAAAAAATTGGACAAATCTCCTCTTAATTGAATTAACCTAGAAGGAAAAAATGTATTGTTATGGAAATCTGTGACTAATAATTCGCAGATGTGAAAGTCCTGGTTTTGATTCCATTCATTTATTATCTTACAATTGCTATTCTTGTTTGCTATAATTTAGCTAGAAAGAGTTAATTGAAACATATATGTATTTGAAAAGTTTGATAAGTGGTACTGAATCTTTTTCTTGTCATTTAATGCTACAGAAGATTTTTCTGTCCTATGCGATTATATGCATATTCATTGAATATTATATTTGCCAATTGACTTTATTGATATGTTACTGATATTTTGTGGACACTGCTGAGGAGTGGATGATGCATCTTCAGCAGGAATAATACATTCCTAGCAATTTTGCTAGAACTCAAAGTGGTACAAAAAATTTCTCAATGTTTATGTCTTAATGTTTGGAAAACCAAAGCACTAAGTCTCAACAAAAGCCAAAGCAAAACTGGGACTTGGAGCAGGTCCTGGACATAGTCCAGTAGCAAAACAAAAACATGAGTTTGCCTGTGTATGCTACTTCGATTTTATGCAAACAGGGTGTAGATAAGAGGGATATAATTGCATGTCTCCCTGGAACGTAATTCATATTCTTCATGCCAACAGCTATAGTCCTGCTTTCCTGCCACTTCCTTAATATATGTGGAGAGGTCTGATGTAAACAATGGGGCTAAACCTCTGACAAATAAATTACAAGGGCCACTAATGAGTGCAAATCCATGTATGACCTTTAGAGTATTCATGCAGCTGTCTTCATCCTCCGATGTGGTTTGTGCTGAGAAGAACAATTTCAAAATGACTACGTATATCAAAATAATAGAGTTGATTTCTTTCTGTTTATATATCTCTACCAGTTTCGGAATTGCTCAGGGCAGAATTTGGCTTTAAAACTGTAGGCCAAAGGTCTTTAACGTTCTTGCATTTTAAAGTGAGTATTAGTGATATCTAAGATAATTTACAAATGGCCCAGGAGTTTTCTGCTATAAATTTTTATCCAGACATTTATATCTTTTCCAGCACAAAAGCAATTGTATGAAAAATAGTCAATAAGCTACAACACTATGGTCAACAGTTTTAGTATTAAAATCAGTTTACAGTATGTTTGCTTGACGTGCACATAAATTCAGAGGCAAGAAGTATAAACAGAATAGCTGATTTCTTGGATGCACTCCAATATAATTATAGCTATTCACCCTTGTGACTATTTGTGTATGTAGCTTCAAGGTATTTGCCTGCCCTAAGGTACAGTAGCAGTATTTTTATACATCTTTGTATCTGATTGAAATGCAAAACTCAGTAAACCTGGAAAGGATGCTAACAAGCTTAAAGAAATGTATGAGTAAAATTAACCCGCAGACTGAATATGCATTTTGACATTTGTTAGCAGCACCACCCAATTTCTGGTATGGGTACTTCTCATTCTCTTCAGTTTAGAAACTGAGATATCCCTTATGGATTTGTCACCAAAATAGTGTATTTCTAATAGGCAATTATAAAAAAAAAATCATCATCAATCACATTTATTGCAAACATCTCATAAAACAGTAAAACATTTATGTGGCTATGGAAGGCAACATTTATGTTGCCATGTAATATACTAAGATTTGCATATAAAGAACAGCAGGCAGCAAACAAGTATTTTTCCCTTTCTTATTCCATTTATACAAATGCCTTTGATGCAATGCATCTATTTAATTTACATCAAAATGTTATAGCTAGAACACCTGAGTGATATTAACTGTCATTAAGTCTCAGAAGCACACCATGTGAAGGTAACGGGTAATGCTGCTTCCTTCAGGTAGGGTCCATCAGGCATGTCGCACCTTGTCACAACCTATCTGTCACCCAGGAGGCAGGGCTTGCCTCAAGCTGATGTGCACCTGTCACAGATACATAGATATTATTATTTCTTTTAAAATTTACCTTCTTTCCCCATCTCCCCCTCCCCCCAATATAATTTTTTTCACCAGTATCACTCATGTCAGGCTTTTGCTTTCATACTAATTCCAGGGATACTGGGACTTTGTATTGTTTCCATGTGAATAAGAATAAAATGCAGTTGCTTGGAGAGAAACAGCTTTTCTTGGGGGGTGGCATGGCAACTGACTATCGATACCAACATCTGCTAATCTTCTCCGTAATCATCTGTACCTTGTGCTCAGCAAACACTCAGAAATAATTTTCTCGAAACTTTTTTTTTTGATAGCTCAGACTGCATCTACTATGGGGCTGTATGATATAAAATGACAAATAAAATGTGAGGTTATTTGTGCGTCAAAGTTGGTAACAACTGTCTTTATCTGAGTTTTTCCACAAGCCTCGAGGTAAAAAGAAGCAGGCAGCATTGCAGATGGAAATGAATGACAGCACATTGTACAAATCTGTGGGATTTTTTGACGTTTGACTTTCAACTATCATTTAAAAAAAATTTGCCTTCTATTTACTTGTCAGAACTGGGTTTAATTCTTCTGTGCTGCAAGGAATTCACCATGTTAAGATATTGATATAACAAATTGACGAATGTTTTAGAGATTGATTCTTGCTGACCAAAATGGGCTTTCAGATTGAGAGTCTTTTTTTCCAGAAAACACCTGCTGAGATAGAAGTCTATAGCTACACAAAAGAAATACAGGGTTTGTTTAGTCTGTTCTTATCTAGCAATCTGCAGATGCTACCAAAATTGCATTTTTTTGAAATGAAAATTACCTAAGGATTTGGCAAAGGACCTTGGTTAAAATGGACTGAGTGGCCACTGTCAGGTGAGTATTAACAGGATGACTGGTTGTTACTTCTGTCAGTCTTTTTGCAAAATTATGACAGGCCACACAGCAGGGAGCAAATGATCATTAATACTTCATCCCCTGGGACACAATAAACTGCCATTCACTTGCATACAAATAAAATACATAAAGCTTGTCAGACAAGGTGATAGAAAAAGGTGCGTTTTTCAAAATGATTTTATACTACAGTGGGATGTGATCAGTTAAGACATGTTTTTGTATTGTGTGGTATACGACCTTGTCAGTAGTGTCTTTGAATTCATTCTGGTTTAAAAATATCTTTTAGTGCTTTTTCTTGATGTTTATTTCGTTACAAGAACATAAGAATTTAAACACTATTCTCAACAATACAGTGGAAAGTTAACAACAGCTTTTGCAGGAAAACACTCCCCTCAAGCCAGTGCTGTTTATGCCATCTAACCTAATCTAACCTAACACCAAAATAACCCACACTCTGTGTGTGTGCCAGTGCGCTAGCGCAGAGGAACAGAAAGTCTGATGCAAAGAGATGTCCATTGGAACGAAGATTCCCAAGATAGAAATAAGTGTTCTAAACTTGAATAAGCTGTTCCCACAATAAAAAGTGATATGTTGTATTATACTTTTGGTAAGGTCAGAAAGAGGCTAGAGTTCAAGCTATTTGCTTAGCCACTGCTTCTGGTAATGCTTTTCTGTTCTGGGAAGTCCACTGAGAAAAAGATAAGTACTGATTTATGAGGAAATTGTTCATGTTCTGCCTATAGGGTGTTTTGGTTTTGACACATCTATCAATGAATTTTTAGCTGGTTACTGAGCTGTAATTTTTGTGTAGGCAAAGCACATATTGTTGCATAACTGGTCAGTCTGGAGCCTGATAATCTCACTGCATTGGAAATTAATTTCTTTGACACTCACTAGAAAAACAAGGTTTCTGACATGCTGTTCATGCTTTAACCTCCTTTCCTCCTTCAGTATTTCCCATGGAGATTTATGTGATGCTCTGTATATTGCTTTGTGCAAGCATTTGTTTCATTATAAAACCATAGAATGGTTTGGATCGGAAGGGACCTTAAAGCTCATGCAGTTTCAATGCCCCCTCCCCCCCCCCCCCCCGCCCGGCCCCATACCATGGGCACCTTCCACTAGACGAGGCTGCTCAAAGCTCCATCCAACCTGGCCTTGAACGCTCCCATGAATGGGGCAGCCACAGCTTTCTCTGGGCGACCTGTTCCGAGGTCTCAGCACCCTCATAGTGAAGAATTTCTTCCTAGTATAATTTAAAACTACCCTCTGTCAGTTTAAATCCATTTCCCCTTGTCCTATCACTACACGTACTTGTAAAAAATCCCTCACAGATTTTCTGTAGGCCGCCTTTCAGTACTGGAAGGCTGCTCTAAGGTCTCCCCAGAGCCTTCTCTTCTCCTGGCTGAACATCCCCAACTCTTAGCTTGTCTCCGTAGGAGAGGTGCTCTAGCCCTCTGACCATCTTTGTGATCTCTCCTGGATACACTCCAACAGGTCCACGTCCTTATTATGTTGAGAGTCCCAGAGCTGAACACAGTACTCCAGGTGAGATGTTATGGGATTGGTTGTTTGAAATATTTCAATTTTATTAAAACTACACTTTTGAGAATGCAAAAGTTGTTTTATCAAATATTTTAACAGTTCTGTGGAACTACAGAAGCTTGGAATGTACCAATGGATCTTGTCCACAGAACTTGGAAGTCATATTTCGTTGCTTATTAGGACGTTTCCTTTGCCGAAATTGGTTCTGAATGAATACATTCACACTTAGGTTCTGTCAGGATTTCTCTTTCTCCTGGCCTTGATGGCAAAAAGAACTACTAATGAATGCTCTCTCTTGACTGAGTTAGAGGAAGTAAGTACTGGAAATTTCACATGAAGGCTTGGCAGATCTGTCTGTGTACTCTTCTTGGTTTTCTGCTGCTTCTGTGTCCCAGTGTCACTGTCGGTATTGTAATGTCACCTACTTCAAAGACCGAATATGTCAAACCACCTATGAATGACAATATAACCAGGAATTAAGCATATAGTTCTGATGAGGAATCTGCCAAATTGAGTAGGAAGAAAAAGTTAAATGTTAGCGAATCCACAGCACCAGTATTCACATGTGTGATTGGACAGAGAAGGAAAATAAAAGACTAACGGAAAATACCTCTTATATCATTCCTGCAACTTTTGGTTTCTGTTCTCTTGTGCACTGAATTATACAACTACTACACTGTGAGACTAGAGCTCCAAAATTAATCAGCGCTCTAGAAAAACAGGAGGAAACTGATGCAATGTAATTTTTCCCTTTCGTGCACAACTGCATTAAGCAGTTGTGAACTATTGTTTTTCTGTCATTAGAGAAATGGAAAAACACCTGCTGATTGATCTCCAGCCTAAACAGAAACTAAATAACACTTTTAATAAATAAGTTCTCTTTTTACAAAGGATTATATAAAGATGGACATTTTAATAGATTTTCCAGATAGACCTTTCTTATTAAAGTCTATCTGAAAGGGAAGACTCCGTAAGGTAAATCTGAGACTGAAAGCAGACTGGATAATGACTGCCTTGAATTCTGTGTGAAATACTGTGAAGTGTTGTGGTTTGCATTGCTCAGGGATTGTGAAGTTCAGTAATGAAATCAATTTGGGGTGGTTTTTGGTTTTTTTTTCATAGTAATTTCAGTTCACCTTCCTAAAGTCCTACCCCTTTTGCTTTGTGCATGCAGATGCATGAAAGTTAGGACTGATTAGATGGCATTGGCATAGGAAAATCCCAAGAAAAATACTACTGTTAATGAGAATTGTGTGTATAACCCCCTGCTTGACAACGCAATGACAATTCACTCCTATGATTCGTTCAAAAATTGCAAAACAAAAATAAACCTGATTACTCAATAATAAATAACTGCTCAAGATGCTTTTTTTAATTAACTTTAAATTGCAATAGTCTGTCTAAATCCTCAGCTAGAGTGAATAAGCCTCTTTCCACTGATTTCAGTGCACCTAAACTTATTTATAGTGGTTGCAGAAATTAGCCGGTTGTGACTCAAACTGCAAATTATGCAAAAGTTTTGGCAAATCTGTTTGGAACATGGATGGAAATGAATATGGGGGTTTCAAATGTTAGAACACAGCATTGGTTAAAAAAACCCGAACAGCTTAAATCACTGTCTGAAAATACCTAAACTACCACTGCATATGTTCCAGTAATTTGCTCAGCCATGCAGTATGTTGTATTCATTGAATGAAGAAAACTTCTCGTGAGAATGTTTAAAATGTCACTAAGGTTCATTCTGGATCAGGGTGCAGGTGGCTGTACAAAGGCTTTGCTGAGGGGATGTGTTTATACAGTTGCTGCTGATGGATGGTATTGATTGGCTAGGCAACTCATAAAACAAGCGACCTCACTTTCATCTTTGTGGTTTCTGTTTCCTCAGTAGATACAAAAGTGGTTTTAATTATTCACATCATCCATTTTAATATTTATTTTACTTTTATCCACCCACTCTCTAATAACCAAGTAATATTCTCATCTTCTGATTATTGTACAAAACTTGCAAAGGGGGCAAGAGTGGGCAGAGAGAAGAAATTTTTAAGAATACTGGTAAATTTAGCAGGTCAAAATATGCTGAAGTCTCTACCCTTAATGTAGCACTTGGATTTTCAGGCAAAAGGTATACCAGAAATAATAAGTGGGAAAATAAGTTTTTAAGTCAAAATGCTTAAAAGGCTCCTCTAATTGTACTGATAATAAAGAATCTTAGCTAAGCTTCTGGTCACAGTATGACAGTGCTGGTGTAAGACATGCTCTGCACAGCATTCATTGCCTACATCAGTCCTTGAATCCCTTGAAATACCTCCTGCATAGGCGCAGATACATGCTCTCTTCAAAACTACAGATTTACAGGCTGCACTCCTTTACTGCAGATAATATATTTTTCTTCCATTACATGACAGATATTTTCAGCTTTCATGTAACTTGTGAGTTGTGATAAGAAATCACTTAATGCTTCTGGGTTTTGGAGTTTATTTTTCCTTGGAATCAGAGGATGTGATCCATACCATAATGGGAATTTTGATGCTTTTAATTGTAGTTGTCCATTCTTTCATGTATTAATGGCTGCTAAGGAGAAAGAGATGCAATACACGCATGTTTAAATCAGAGGACAACACCCTTTACTTTCCTTGCTTGCATGCATTTTTAGGGAAAAAAATAAAAAGAAAAAGTGAGTATGTTCTTTAATGTTTGTGGAGCAGTTGACCAAGCTAGGAAAAAATATTCTTGATTTTGGGAACAGAATACTTCATTGGCTGATTTACAGTTGTCAACTTTAGTTAACATGTGCTATAGGTTGTGGATGCATGTCATCATCATGACCTATATGTTCTACTTATCATTTTCACAAACTTATCAATGAGTAGTGCATACGAATGATGGCTACATCTGCTTGCTAATTCTGTGACACAACAGACTTGAGTCAGGCTTTCTGATGAAAGAGCCTTTGAAATTATCTAGGGTTTTCATACTCTGTACATGTATGCTTCCTTAGAATTGCTGTGCAAAAAAAAAATTCCCCTTGGAGCTGAGCTACAACACAGTTGTATTTTCTAAATGCCTACATATATTAAGAATTTATGGAAATTACAAAAGCTGCAAAATCTTTGCTACTTGCTAGCTTGATAAAAAAGGTGAATACGTGAGACAAAGAAGCACAAACTATGATAGAGCAGAAGAGTTTCTAGGTGGCCTGGTTGGCAACCAAGGAAAAGCACCAGATAGAGAAAGAGCACTGCTTCTGTCTGTGAAATGGCCTTAGAGACCTCTAAAGTTGTCTCTAGCAACATCAGCCTCATATATGTTACATAAAAATGCACAAGTGTATTCTGTTTCAGAAGTAATATGTTGTATATATGGCATAGCAAGTAAAATGAGAAGGGAGTATAGATGAGAGAGTTCCTTAGTCAAATATTGGAAAAGATTGTTCTGACAAAGCTGGAGGGAAGAGTAACTTTTCTGTAGTTTTTTATCAGGTTTTTTTAATCCTTTTTGAGATGTTCCCTTTTCCCTCAAGCTAATTTTAACTCTAAACCAGCTGTGATTATTTTCTTTTTTAAATCAAGTTGAGATTTAAGGGGAAGGGGGGCTAGAGAAACAAGAACCAAAAGCTGCAAGGTGAGATCGTTTCTGCATGCAGTCTGTTTGCAGAGCATAGTTCCAGAGAGAGTACTGGTGAATTGTAGAAAAAGCTGCCTCGCCCTCCCCATGACAAATATATACTAAAAAAAAAAAAAAGTGGGGGGGAAGGAAGTACAGCTTTTCAAAGCCTTATTTTATGCTTTCTTAATATTTAGCAGTATAATCTTTAATACAGCACAAGTTTAGTGTATGTGTATATTCTTTTTATGCTGGTTTTGTTTTGTCTATCACTTCAGCCTTTCTCTCAGAAGTAATAATTTGTGTGTGGAAGAAAAAAGTTTAGCTGATTGCAGAGAATACATATTCCTCCTTCCCAGAAAATGAACTAGGAACCCCATGTAAATGAGGCATACGGTTTATAATGAATTGGGCTGATCGCGATGATGTGTTCAAGTATATCTCTCAAAGTTCATTAACTTAATGTAATATACAGTGGCAAGAATAATACCTATGATTACATCAATTAAAATAATAGTTTTGTGCTTTTCTGTGATGCAAGTTAGTGCTGTGAGAACATGAAACGCACCTCATAAATGCCACCCAGCTGCAAAAGTGACAAAGTCTGACAGCTTTTCTTAATGGCATAGAGAATAATAGGCATGGCTGCAACTGGCTTTAGTTATTTCTGGAGGCTCTGGCAGCTCACCAAGCATGGTAAGAGCAAGGCAATAAGTCTATGATAGCATTGCTCAACAAGTGATTAGAATACTCGACGGGAAACATGAAAACATAGTCTTAAATGGAAATAAAAATAAAGCAAATACCATTCCAAATATATGGTATGTGGATAGCATTAGGAGAAGGCTGTAAGCAAGTGAGGATAGCATACCCCTGCTCAAAAGAAGTATAGGATTAAAGCTTAGCTCTGTTTTCAGCTTACTGCTTATTAATACAGAGTGGATGGTAACTGAAGAGATGAAGAGACTGTATTGTGAGACACCACAGAGCACTGCATGTGTGATGTTCCTTCTGAAGCCATAATAACCATTTGATTTCTGACCCTGAGGTGAATTTTGTATACTCATATGCATGAAGGAGGTGAAAGGATATGCACTGAGATATGCGCTTCTTTCCAAACTGTGTTTTTAGAAGTGACATAATTGAGGTATAAATAAAATAACAAAGAAGGCTTTTATAGATATATATTATTATTTCAAACTACCAACAGTTGTCTTCACATTTGCTGGTATTTTAGAGTCCTGAATTTTAAATGGCACAGCTCTTCTTTCCCATCTCCTGTAAAATGCACTCAGTAGAGAATATGTCTCAAGGGAAATTTCCAGAAACCAGGTCTGTAATAAACAGTCCTGGGAACTTTACTTGAGTTCCCTGCTCGTCTCCTATTTGTCCTGTAACATCTCTGACAACAAAGAATACATCCCTAAAATTGGCACTTAGCAATAGGCGAATCCATATCCTTTCCCCAAAATTAAAATGGGGACCTAGCATGGTAGTTGCTTAAAGTGTCTGCCATTACGTGGGATGCCAAGAGGCCGCCCCCTGCTGTTTTCCGTTCAGATGGATGGGAAACCTATGGATAAATTACCACCTACAGTGCATGATAGCGGACATTGTAAGCAGCTGTCACTGTAGCTCTGTAATTATGCAAGTATTCTTCTAATATTATACAATTAGATGGCCCCATCTCCCTTTCTTTTTCTTGATAATGTTTTTGTAGGTGTCAAGAGCACTGAACTTTCTCCTTGTTCAATCACTTATGTCTCTGTGCAATCCAACCAACACTTTCCTGATGCTCCTGAAACTGGCACTCTACCTATACCAGAGGTTGACTTCTGCTGCTTTTTCAGTATTGTATTAGTTCTTTGTATTATGAGATAGCAAAACCCATGAGGATAGCTGTCAGTAAGCAGTCACACCTTACCTTCACTAGAGGTAGCAGGCAGTGGTGGCTGTTAGAAAGATGCAGCTGGCTTTATTTTCTTCAGCAAAGCTTCCTGCAAGCATTTGGTAGTTGGAGTGTGATGTGAGTGATAGACCAAAAAGTGTCACCTTTCTGCATTCAAGGGATCTTTGTACTAAAAGGAACGGGAGAGCAACTGTATGTTATGAAGCAAAGCCAACTTTTTTAAGATTAGAATACAGTTCTCAGCTGGGGGAACCATCTTAGTAGTTTGTTCCTTTAAGTTGTTCAAAACGCCCATATTTTACTACAAAATGTTTCTGCCTTTCTCAGTGTATTCTCCTTTTCCTCTCCTCAGGATGCCAGTCTATAACTAGCAGTGTGTTTATGAATACTAAAAGCTTGAATTTTCCCAAAGATTCTTAATAGAATTGGTGGGTTTTTTTCTTGCAGAACCCAAGCCTCAGTTGACATTTTACAATCTACTCCTTCTGATTTTGTCCATTTCTCCTGTAGCTTGTTTCTGCAAGTCTATTTGAACAAGAAACTGTGGTTATGTCTTGATGCCATACAGGGTGTCAAATCTCAGGGGGTGGTGTTCATTCTGGGTTGGTCAAAATATGCATTGTTAAAGCAATCTAAAAAATCTGCCCATTTTAGTTTTTTCTATATTTCTTAACGTAACGAAAGTAACTTACATAGGATAAAGATCTGTTCTTTGATTAATCTTTTCCTGTTAAAGTTTAAAATTAGCTTAGAGTCAACACAAAGGTTGCTAATTAGTACTTTTTTTTTTTTTAATTTGGGCTAAGTCACAGTGAATTTTATGTTTGAAAGGCTTCACTCTTGCTGCCTTAAAGATAATTCCTATAAACAAAAATTGTGAGCCAATTTTGAAATTGCCTTTAATTCTGCTGTTTACAAGATCCTCAAACCTTCTTTCTGCAGAAAGCATGCAAAGATTATTAAATTGCCCTTCAGAAGCAGCTGTAATGATTAGCACATTAACCCTCCCTCCTGGCACCCGGCTGTGTGAGCTGTATCAGTAAACTGGAGTGCACACTCAGAAAGGGTTATGGAAACCACCATTTTACAGACCTGCGCTTATGTTGGCAGTTACGCAGCCATGTGAGAGGTGAACAGTGTTACTGATGTTTTAAAACACTGCAGTTGTAGAAACAAATGCGTCCCTCTGCCCAGAGGCTCACGAGTGGTGGCACCCAGGGCAAAACACCACCCAGCCATCCCCTGATGTTTTGCTGGCTGTGTGGTGGGTATTTACACAAATCATCGCAGGGGACCAGGAAACTGGCTGAGACTTGGTGACAAAGCCAAAGTAATTTGACTGGATATTGCAGATTACAGGTTCTCCTGTGTGTGCTTGGTGTGCCGTGCAAAGGCACAGGTGGACCAGAGCTGGACTAGAGCCATCCTGCCCTCCCATTACTGCTGCGTCTGCATTTCAAGTCAAGTGTGAGAGGATACCCTCATGCTGTGTGGAGCTTTGGACTCAGAAGTTATATTGCTTTTCTTATCTCTTCCCAAAGGTTAGTCCCTTCCTTTCTTTGTACATCCACTCAACAACAGATTTTTTTCACTTTACAGATTAATCTGAGATTTAAAAGTACGAAAATGGATCTAAATTAAGTTGCAGATGATAAAAAAGGGTGCATATCCCACACCTTGCATGTCCTGAAAAAGACTTTTGAAACAGCAGAATATGTAGAATATGTAGTTTTCTACATTTATTTCTTGAGCTGGTGTAAATACATAGTTTTTGAGAGCTTGATGAATATGACAATAGCAGAGCATCATTCTAAAGTGATAAATTAGAAGAACAAACCATGGTAATATAATGCCCCCTATGGATTGTAAGGGAGTATGTACAATAACATTGAGGAATGCTTTCATACATACTTCCTTTTAGTGGAATTAGAATTACATGTTATGCTCCTCTGCTACTAAGGAAAAATATCCAGCTGGATTTTCTAATAAAGAGGTCAGATGCTGCTAGTTTAGAGCTCTAAATCTCCTCCCTCTTTTTTGTGATTCAAAACAACTGGGATCAAAAATGGTTTTGAGTAATGTAATTGCAGAACTAGTGGCAGCTGAGTTAATACATTCACAAACCAGACAGTTTAATATAGGAAGTTATCACCTAAGGAAATGCAAGCAGCCTGCCTCAGAGGGGCGAGGGAGCTGTGTAGTTGAATAAATGGCCACTTGATGACAACATTTTACCACATATAAGTAAACCCAGCAGAATTTGACAGTAGAAACTATAAACCTGGAAACATGCACACTTCCTCAGGACCCAGTTAAAAAAGCTCCAGACATTCATAAAACATTGTTTTCCAAAGCCTATGCAAATAAAACTTTAATCTGCCGTATCTTGCATATATGACAATTGTATGTCTGTTTAGGAATTCCCTTGTTTATAGAATTTGATTTAGCAAGTTTGTGCTTCCTTCAGTAAGCTAACCCTTTCAAGAAGAAATGGACATAACATGTTAATAGATTTGCAGAGTGGTAAGTCACCTCAGCAGTAAGTTATACAGAAGATAACACATTAATAGTGATACAATATTTTTCTGGTAAATTAGCTTTCTTCCTATTCAGAGTGTTTTATCCTGCTCCCCCAAATTCAGTTTAAAGGCATGTCTTGCCCCTTGTACTCTCAGTTCCTTTATGCTCTCATGGTGCCAATGCGGGCAGAAGCGCTACTGTACACAGGAGAGGGAGCAAACCTGCTGCTTACTGAGTGCTGTGATCTGAAAGCACTGACAAGCTGGGCTGCCCTGCTCTGAACCTGCTTAGGATTTGGTTGCTTGGTACAGTGTGGTGAAGTGATCCAAGACCTGAAATGGATGAAATTAATTATGCCCATCTTTGAGCTGTGGATGACTTGGTTCTCTTTCAGTTCCTATGGAGCCTATAAATTCACTTTTAAGCCTTCCTGGTGAAAGAAAGCTGCTGATTCTTATATGGGGGTGAACTGGCAGCAATCAGGGCAGACCCAGATGTGCCTAGGACTGCACATATAAAGTAAGAAAAAATTATATATTGGCTGTTGCAGATCACTAAGGATCCAAAAAGCAAATGTGTATAAGTTGGCTAGTCAAGCAAGTTATTTTTGTATAATGTGACAGAGATGTCTCTCAGACGCAGCATTTTAGGATTGTGTCTTGTATTATTTTGCCTTTCAAGACTTCATAATCTTGATTATGCATTTCTTCTATTTCAGTAGCTACTGAAAAGGTTGTGGTTTTCCTATATTTATTTCTTTGCAACCTGGGGACTGGGTAGGAGGGGAAAATACAGGGACAAAGTGGGAGTGACTCACTGGGAGTAACTTACATGTTGTCAGAATGTGAAAATTATTTTGGTCTTCAGCTTTTAAGCTGGACTCCTGCTAGTAAAATGTAGGCAGATTGATTTAGCAGTAAGCATACTTAGAACTCTGAAAAAAATCCAACTTTTCATTTCACTGACAGTTTATGACAGCAATCCTCTCACTACCTCTCAGAGCAAGCGTGTGTCTGGAGTGGGGAGTGCCTCTACTTCCTCGCTACTTCTGCAACAGTCATTTATTTGTTAGATGGGGACTGAAGACACAATTCACTGCTAAATTTGCCACGGCTAAGGTTAAACAAATAGTTATTTGTTATTGCAGCTACTGGTCCATGGGTGTATATACAGTTAATATTTAAAATCCATGAAAAGACATATTCACCAGGTTTGTGAAAAATGAGGCAGTTTTCCTTCCCATAATGGCAGGGATCTCAAATGACTTGTGTTGTCAATGGGAGCACAAGAGGTTATATAGTTTTCCATAATCTATAAAGCTTCTTCAGAATCATGTCATTAGCTTTCCTGTGGTAGTGCACAGCAGAGCTAATAATGCAATTATGGTTCATGTAGTTAAACTATGCTATTGATATTTTTTTTTTCCCAGGAGGCCTTAATTTCTAGCAGTTCTAATCATCTTCATTGTACAGCTGTATGGATTCTACGTTTCACTATGAGGGAAATAAAATTGCAAATAAATACCATCTTTCCTAATGTCTCTGTAAATGCCAGATTTAGTAACCATTAACCAAATGTTGGAGTCTGTAAAATGTATAATTCTTTGTATTAAAAAAAAAAATACAGAAGAGGCCACATTCACTTACTAGTCACCAGAATAAACTCTTATGCTGGAGTAAATGTGAGCAGAATTTCATGCAATATTTGATTATTCTCATTTCTTGCTGCTATAATTCATTAAATCTTCTGCATTTGGTATACTAACTCTTCCTCTGTCTGTCTACTGTATTTAAACTGTAAGTATTAGAGTAAATTCGTATAATTACCACTTGAAAATGGTGTGTGTGTTTAGCAGGGGGGAATCTTCTTTAACTTTCTATTCTTTTGAACAAATCTGGAACCTGGAGTACTGTACTTTTACCTGATATGCAATAAGTTTGAGAACTGGCAAGTACAGATGCTATTTGCTCTATTATTAATTATTAAATTAGAGTCCCATTAAGGAAATACTGTATTTTTTTAGAAAAGTAATAGCTCCATCTCTGTCCACTATAGTAAAAATCTCAATCCTGAGAATTAGAATCCTTATTCAAAAACATAAAAAAACATAAAGCAAGAAATAAGGATGTTCACTGCCTCTGTGGTGTTAGTCTTCCATGATTAAGCTGTTCTAAGAAGATAAATTATTAGAGCAATGAATCTGAAAAAATTGCCCTGTTTTCTTGAGAAAAATTTTGTTTCTATTAACTACTGTGTTTCTTCTGAGTAAAATACCAAACACATCACAAAGCCTTTAGAAAAGTCAAATTATCAGGTGATAGCATGTTAATCATTTTACCGAGAAATATCCTCCTCCTTTAAAAAACCGGGGACACAAAGAGTTAAAAATAAACATAAAGAATGATTGCTATTAGGTGTCTGAGGGAAAAACACAGACATCAGAATGACCTGCAAATTAGGCTTCCTTGATGGACCACATGGAGATGGAAAGGAGCCGAAAATAAAAAGCAAACATAGCTAATGTCTTTACATATTCTTCAAAAAAAGTTTTATCTGTGATAATGAACTCTCTATGCTCTTAGTATCTTTAGAGAGAATACCCATCATTTTCCTGCATACATGCGAGGCAACGTAGTGATAATCTCATCAGGTTGTCCCTTAGGTATTTCATGGGATATACAGCAGTCCAGGTCAAACCCAAGGGAGTGAAAATCAAGGAAGCTGAAATGGGGAGACAACAGGACCAACTTTAACTATCAGAACATCTTGCTATGGACATAGAGCTGTTCCTACCCTTCCCCACTCCGTGAGTGCTGGAAGAGAAAGGGACTGTGCAGTGACAGAGCTGGCAGAAGGATTAATGAAGTTCGCATGCATTTTCCATCATAACTCATGTTTTTAAGTTGTTCAGCTCTTTTTCTATTTTCTATATTACTTTAATGCTATTCTTTTTTTCTGTTACATAAAAACTGTTTTGACTTTTGTTCTTCAGAAAGTGTTGAAAATATTCAACCTGGTAGTTTGAAATATGTAAGCAAAATGCTATCAAGCTACACTAGAAAAGTTGTGCACACATGATTTCCTAGTGTCCTCTTTTGCTCTCGTTTGTTTTACAGATGGTGCTAGGTCAAAAAAGCAGATTGTCTTTAAGGACAGGTATTTTTGAAATTGCAAGTATCAATACATTTTCATCTCTGTAGAAGTTTTCTCCTTGGCTTTCTTTTTTTTTGCAAACCTAAGTCTTTGATGCTTTGCTAATATTTTCTTCTCTCCTTTTACTTCATATAACAGGGAATCTACAAAGTGCTTTGCGGGAATCTAAACTACAAACTTGTGGCTTTTGGGAATCAAAAGCAAATGGAAACACTTGTGATTTTTCACTGGTGTCCTGGTTTCAGTTGTAACAGTTCTTTCTTTCCTTCCTAGTAGCTGGTACAGTGCTGTTTTGGCTTTAGTCTGAGAACAATGCTGATTAACACATCGACGCTTTAGTTGTTGCTCAGTAGCACTCACCCTGATCGAGGACTTTTCAGTCTCTCATGCTCTATCACTGAGGAGGGGCACGAGAAGCCGTGAGGGAGCAGAGACAGGACACCTGACCCAAACTAGCCAAAGGGGTATTCCATACCACAGCACGTAATGCCCAGTATATACACTGGGGGCAGTTACCTGGAAAGGGCAGATTGCTGCTTGGATCGGGCTGGGTATCGATCAGCTGGTGGTGAGCGGTTGTATTGTGCATCACTTGTGTTTATTGTTTTTCTTTATCTTTCTCATTTTAGTTTTATATTCTTCTTCCTTGTTATTTCCATTATTATTATTAGTAGTAGTAGTAGTATTCTGTACTTTTGTCATTACGCTGTTCTGTAGGATTTACATTCTTTCGTTTCTCCTCCCCATCCCACACAGGGGTGGGAAGGCAGGGGTGTGTGAGCGGCTGCATGGTACTTAGCTACTGGCTGGGTGTAAACCACGACAACTAGTTAAGTGAACTGTGATAGAAAGAGAGGAAAAGAAAACCAAACTTGGGGAAAAAAAAAGTTATTTTTCCAGGTCTTTTTTGAGCAGAGTAATGAATTAGTATGTCTATAAAAATGTGTGATTTTACCAGTAATTTTACAGTCAGTCAGTTTTAACAGTAGGAAATAAGAAGGAAAAATAAAATTACCTGGTATTCTTCAAGAATTACATTTCATAGTGGGCCACTGTCATAGGTTGAATGTCTGAAATGATTTTTGCAATAATTGCAAACCCAAGACATTTTCAAATTAAAATAAATGACTAATAGTTGTGCTGTACTATTAGGTAAAATTCTAAACATTGCTTCTAAATGTATAAAACAAATTGGATTTTGATCCTTAATTCCTTTTATTATTTTTTTAGGGGATGAAAAGCTGTATTAGAATTAAGCTCATCTGAAACTTATTATTCTTTCACTATGCTAATTAATAGAGAAGGATCATGGATTTGTTAATTAAAATAAGATACCTCAGGGAAACTGAAATTAATTTTGATGTCCTAATAGAGTTACCATTATATCGTTAAATCTTGTGGATGTGTCATCCATTTCTCTTCTTTTTCTTCCCTCAAAAAGTGAATTACTTTTTTTTACTTTGAATTTAGAATTAGAATATTGAATGGTGACTTTCTGAAGAAGTGGAGGAGATCAGCTGATAATCTTGGAATAGATGTAGCCCTCATGGGAGTGCCAGGACTGTTCACCTTGTGCTCTAAATGAGTATAAAACTGTTCACCTCTGGGTCATTGGTCTGTGTTATTAGCAATTAACTTGTAAACAGTCACTCCAGTAGTGTACTACAGTAACTTAGTAATGTTGGCTTATATTTTCCAGAGATGGAACTAACAAAACTCAACCATCAGGCATACATTGTAATGACTGCTAACAGTCTCACTGCACCTTAATAAAATATCTTCCATGAGGGACTGTAATGCTAGGACAAGGAGTAATGGGTTAAAACTTAAACAGGGGAAGTTTAGATTGGATATAAGGAAGAAGTTCTTTATTGTAAGGGTGGTGAGGCCCTGGAATGGGCTGCCCAGGGAAGTTGTGAATGCTCCATCGCTGGCGGTGTTCAAGGCCAGGTTGGACAGAGCCTTGGGTGACATGGCTTAGTGTGAGGTGTTCCTGCCCATGGCAGGGGGGTTGGAACTCGATGATCTTGAGGTCCTTTCCTACCCTAACTATTCTATGTTTCTATAGAAGGTATCATTCGACAGCAAATAATCTGGTCAGGTGGGTATGTTGATGTTAGTGATTTAATTCATACACAGTTTATAAAGGGGAAATCTCTTAGTCGTCCTCACTTTCTGTGCTTGAGTGTAGTTTTGAAATGATTCTGGAATGTTCAGACTGATTCCCGTTGAGTGGGACCAAATTGGAAGATGTGCTACAGGAGCACACCAAGAACCACCAACAGCATTTAGCTGAAGAGCCATGCAAGAATCAAAGCAAAATCCAGAGCCACCAAGCATGGGTGAATCCTCAGTGCCTGTCTTTTCTTTCTACAGGTCTGCTGCTGTTGCACTGTGCTGTTGGCTAACACAGACATTATCTAGTACCTTGACAAGAGATCAGACTATTGATGTGATGGTGGATGCAAATGTTGATTTTAAGTAATTTTTACAGAAGGCACCTAAAGCATACTTGGTGTTCTCTGATACTCTGGCTTCCCAGTATGCTTTCTAGCAATTTAAATGTTTCACAATGTAAAGAAATGGAAAATGAGAGGTGTATATGAGAGAAATACTGGTTTTTCTTCTATAGCAAAGTACAATTGTTCTAATTTTACGTAATGAATTTTCAAGACCAGCAAAGTTCTGCATCATCACCAGAAGTGTTAATTACATTTGTATACACAACTTCTGTCATTCAATGTACTGAAAGAAAGAAAGCAAGCAAGCATTTTATTAATATATCAGCGTATATCATTTGAGTACTTTATCTTGTTTTATCACTGGTAAAATGGGTAAAATTTAATTAGACACAAGCACTATATCTAAGTGTTAGAGGCTGCTGAGCAGTTGCAGTTTGATTAGACTTGTGAAAGATTATGACTTCCAAGGAAGAATGCCTACTGTTTGCTTTCAGCCTGAAGTGTTCAGAGTGATTTGGTTACATGTAAAGAAGGGCAAGATGTAGTTCTTTTACTGTTGAGTCTGTGTTTAATAAGCAAAAAGAAGTTGAGATGCATTTTAATTTCAGCTGAACTTGGCAAGTGGTTTCAAGCTAAAATAAAAAGGAAATCAGGTAAAATTCACTTCAGCTTCTTAAAATAGATTAATTGCAGTACTGTTTACTAAAGCAAGCAGGAAAGACGTATAAAATGTCTTTGTGTCCAATACACAGTTAAAGCAGCAAACTTACATACCTTCAGAGTGCTGTTGCCACACAGTTATAAAGTTATTCTCTCTGACACTCCAACCTAATGAATATTCAAAGATATTTACCTGGAACTGAATAATTTTAGGATAGATTTTTTTAAAAATTCCTCAGCGTGCTCATTAGGGCAAATTCAAGTGGGAGATCAGTTTCAGAGTCCCTTCATGACCAAAGAGAAGGTTTGGTGTATGGTTTGGTGGAAGATGAATGTTCAGGTCTTGCGCACTGCTCCCTTCTGGCCTTTTATTTTTGCTTAAATCTCATTGGTCTGCTTACATAAATCAACATTCTTATGGCCACACCTCTTCTTCTTTTATCCTAAAACATGCTAAATGTGATTCAAATTGTAATATTTGAGTCTGGTTTTGTATTCACTATTTTATTTCATACAGCTGTTTTAGAACTGCTAGGAAACAAGAACGTGCATGAGGCAGTGCTCACCAGCAGTACCCACAGTCCCTCGGTGTGCTGTATTTTCATGAGAATGAGATTTTACATGTGATTAAAAAAAAAAAAAACAAAAAAACCCCCAAAACAAACAAACAAACAAAAAAAACCAAAACAAAACAAAAAACCAAACAAACAAAAAAACAACCCCACCAAAAATCACCAAAACACAAAACAAACAAAAAAACCCTACAAAAAAACCCAAACAAAACCCCCTAAAAACCCTAACAACATAATAACCCCCAAACCAACAAACACAGAGGAAAACCAAGCCAACCAACCAAAACCAAACTACTCCCAACCTCCCCCCAAAAATTCCCAAGCCCCCAAAACCATGAAATCCTGACAAAACAATACCCCAAACATCTCTTTCCTCAAAACCCAATGAAACAGGCAAAACACCCAGAAGTTTTCTTCATCTAATGTACCCAAATTGGGTATGAAAGTTGGGTTATGAATTTCCATCTAGTTGCTGCATTTTGCAGACATCTGTATTCAGGCTCTGACCTATATCAGGACTTGCTGGATGTAGCATTAAAATTTCTGGTACATATTCAGTACCCCTGTACTGTTTCTAAATACAAATGCTTTAAAGGTTTCTTTCTTGATCTTATGCAATCATTTTAAGATTGCTGTTTTGATCCCATTTCTCCCAGTTCAATTAAATGTAAAATAAAGAGCGGATTGCTGAACAGTTATTTTGAAGGTTGTATTTTTCTACTGATTCACACGCAGTAGTCACCTCGTTGAATAGCTATGGTAAACCTACCATCGACAGGCAAATGAGAGAAGCCTGTTCTGCAGCGTGGTGTGTGATACGTGTGCTGTCAGCACGGGAACTGGCCGGGGAGCCAGCCGGTCAGCACTGCCGATGCCAGGCTGCAGCCTGCGGTATTTCAACACAATTGCAGACGTCTTCAGAGAGGAGGAGTTACTGTAGGCATGAGCTGAAGCAAGACGCCTTCACAGACCAAAGTTCAAGGTGAGTTCCCTGCCTGTCAATGTGTTACAGACGTCAGCCACGTTTGTACAGGTGAAGGAAGTATATTTTAGTGCTCAGGCTCCTGATGATAGAGTAAATGTAGACTGTGATCCCCCAGAGTCTTCTTCAACGGGCAGAGGCAGCAAGCTCTGTGACTTGGCAGAATTCCCCTTTGGGTGTTGCTACTCTGTCTTCTGAGGTCCTTAAGACTTGACTAGAAATAGCTGTATGCAATTCTTTAAAGGTCTGTCCTGATTTCTTCAGTAGTTTTTCCTGTGCATTTCTAAATAGCACCGAAGTATGGCTACATTTGTGCCTGGATAAGTATGATTAAGTCTTCTGCTCTGGAAGGCCTTAGTTGAGGCTGCTTTTAATCACAGCTGGAGCAGATTTTGACCAATATGTATTTATTGAAAAATAAATTAAAAAAGCCAGATGTTAAGATTAAAGAAATTATTAAGCATAGTTTTCCTTGTAAGGACTTATGCTGATTCAATACTATTGCTTACAGATCCGGCAGAAATCCACTGATGTAATCTACTAAAATTATTGCTTCAGAATAAAACAATAAGAACAGAGTAAGAGGAGGCATCGCAAAAGATATGGAAATCTGGGAAAGAAATGGAAAAATCTGGGAAAGAAATAGAAAAATATAAAATGCATTTTAAACCAAGTTTTCTGTCTTTCTATTAACTATTTACTGCAATCTTATAAATAATGTCAGAAAATAATTTTTTTGGGGGCAGAACAGCTTCAGGGAAATGTTTATTTCATGAGCAGAGGCATAATGAAACCTGGCTGCTGCAGACAGGTGACCCTGCCTGCGCCACCATGGCTCTTGCCTGGAAGCCTGCTCCCTGGCACCAGCAGCTCCCAGCACAGCCACGGTGTTCCATCCCAGAGCCTGCAATGGCTGAGGGAATGGACTGGGGCTGGTCCCATGTTACAGTTACTGAGTACGGCACAGACAGGCTGCCTTGGCACCAATGTGCTCCTCCAGATCAGCAAGTGAGCTACTTGGACTTCTCAAAAAGCCTTTAAAATGTTTGAAGTGTCTTCTTTTAGCATACTGTTTTAGTATGTTTTGTCTGTTTTAGGCACCTTTCTTAATGTTCTGCACTTGCTTTATGCATTCACTGAATTATTGGGATTTATTTTTTTCTTTGGTTTAATTATTGGGATTTTTTTTCTTTGGTTTTCTGGGATGTAAGGTAAATCTTTATTCTTTTTTGAGGTAGATAAATACTGTCTTGCCTGAGTTTTTATCTGCCATTTTCAAAATGAGGTTTACTATATTTATTGGTGCTTGCTCTCCAGGTTAGATCCTCTGCTCAAAAGAAGCACATCTTTGACAGGGAGAAAGGAAGCAAAAATTTTTAGTTAGTCTTTATTTCCAGTGATATTGAGCTTCTTCCCAGTCCAGAAAGAGTTGTTTAGTGCCCATTTTACACCAACCAGGTTTTTGTCTGTGGGCTGCCCTCTCTTCACTGGAGTTTCCAGGGGTGAGTGCACAAGGACTTCCCAAGCAGGCAATGATAAACTCCTCAGAACTTTCACATAGCTAAATTTTAACACATTTGTAGGTAGACCTGAGGCCCTTGCATTTGCAAATATAGTCAGTAAAAATCAGCAGTGTCCTGGGTTCAGCAGTAGCAGTCATTTTTCTCCTTCTTGGTAGCTGGTGCAGTGCTGTGTTTTTGATTTTTGGGCCTGGGAACAGTGCTGATAACACCAGTGTTTTCAGTTACTGCTTGGTAATGTTTAGGCTGGCCAAGGACTTTGTGAGTCTCATGCTCTGCCAGGGAGGAGGGGAAGCCGGGAGGAAGGAGAGACAGGACACCTGACCCAGACTGACCAAAGAGGTTATTCCATACCACAGCACGTCATGCCCAGGATGAAAAAAACGGAGGGCAGAGACCCAGAAGGGTGGGGGTGTGCTACTGTGTCGGTCTTGGTATCGGGTGGTGAGAGACTGTATTCTTTTTCCTTGTATTTGCCTTGTCATTATTATTATTGGTGGTAGCAGTAGTGGTTTGTGTTATACCTTAGTTACTAAACTGTTCTAATCTCAACCTGTGGGAGTTGCATTCTTTTGATTCTCCTCCCCATCCCCCTGGAACTGGGGGAAGAAAGAGGGGGGAGTGAGTGAGAGAGCGACTGCGTGAGTTTATAGAGGCTTAAACCACGACGAGCAGCCATATCTTTTTTTGCATTTTTTTGGGGGGGAGGGTTTTTCTGTATTCTTCCTTCAGAGAATTCTCATCAGCATCTTCGTGAACAACAAACTCTGGAGTTAAATCTGCTCAGACATGCTCCTAGAGACCATTTCATACCAGTAGGACTTGTACTAGCAGAGAGAACAGAAAATGGTCCGCAACACCTCAGTCTGCTCTGCTGGGTTCTGTGCATGGGCTCTGTGCATAGGCTCTGCCATTTTTGCAACCATGCTTCTTATCTGTCTGCAGATCACATGTGCATGAGGATCTCCATGGTGACTTGGGCACTTGAGGCAGAAATATGAGCTGGTAAGTCAAGGTTATCCTCCCTCCTCCTCTTCCTTTCCTCCCAGTGCAATATGAGTGATTACATGTGTTATGTTTCGTATGGATGATGCTTGTCTGGAGCAAAGCACAGTGAGTCTGTTTTAATTCTTCACAGCCAGTTTAAACACCTCACACAGATGCATAGGAGGGTGGGTTACAGAATCATTTTCTGGGTCTGGATACAGCCATGACACCCCTTGTAGGGGAGGCTTATGCTGTATAGATGGAATACAGTGATATATCCAAGGTAGATTTTCCTGCTTTGTGCTTTGGAAGAGTTGACTGGGGGCCAGCAGTAGGGAAATATGGGTAATTAGCTCCTCTGTCTTTACTGGATACCCTGAAGAAATGGAAACATAAATATTGAATTATAAAGACAGAATTTGTGTAGTCTCAGAATATATACATACATTATAAAGCAGAATTTTAGGTCAGATATGTTCAGTTAGCCAGTAGGTATGTTGAAATTGTGCCTTTTCGTATTCACAAAACACTTTTTCCATTGGTGCAAACAACTTGAAATGAATAGTGTTTTTCTTGTTTGTTAGCATCATCTCCCCCTGTTGTCCATCGACATAAAATGCAGTGTTCTGGAACATGAGAAAGGCAATACGTTTCCTCCAGTCTTTGTAAGCTGATATGAAGTAGACAGACACCTTCTGAAGTTTTGTGCATGCTGTGCTCTTTTTTTCTTTGCTGCAACAAGAAAAGCCTTTTCTTTTAACCTGGCTTCCTTTGAAGAAGTAACTCAGGAAGCTTCATGGCCTCTCAAGGTAAGTGCATCCATAGTCTGTATTTTTAGATCATGTTTACAGAAAACTACAGTCTTGTACGTTTTCAGCAATCAGCAGCCTGATGAAATGAGAGTTTCAGGCTAAAACCACATCAGCCAAAGCGCAATTGTTTTGGCTTCCTTTAATTTTTTAGCATTCAAGAGGCTCCTAAGGAGACTAAAATCTATACCAGAATTTATTTGAATAAAATGTCATAAAATGTTAATATCTACATTCAATCAAAAATATAGCATTTGTATTTTTGTGCTTAAAGTTGTTGGTTCAGAATGCTTGGGAAGGGCAGGTATTGAGCTAAAAGTACCACTATTTTTGCACACTTCTTCCTTATTCCACTTTAAAAATACCAAATCAGCAAATGCTTTTCACTTTCAGAACTGTCCAGACTCCTGATAACCATGTAGGGAAAAAAAAAAGTATCTGAAGAATAACTGAATTTAATCAGATTACTCCTATCTGGGTTCATCTTTGTCACACATTGCATTTTAGCTGCAGCTGGGTGGGTACTCAGGGCTATTGGCAAACATTGCAGCATGCTGATCTAACCAGCCTTCTAAATTTATTTTCTCCATGCTTTCAAATACTTAAACTAAGCAAAAGGACACAAATCTGCTTTTTCTCAACATGAATACAACTCCACAGAGGTCACCCTTTTGTGATGTACAGAGGCAGATGTTGGCCTAGGGACTTTCAGCAGTGTCTATTTAAGTTTGTCAAATGTTTACCCCTCTTTGCCCCCAAAATACTTATGACATTCTGCATTTACAGCATTAAAAGGTAATCAGCAGCAAGCAGGTTTTATGGCATTGTTGTACTCTTGCAATATACTGGGGATTTTATATATAGTTTGCTTACCTTTAGCCATATAAGAGATCTGGGTTTGTATATTTTTAATGCAAAGTAGTTAATATAAGTAGGAAAATAGCAATGTTGTGTAATATGGTTTTCAAAATGAAGGAACTTGATAATATACTTCTTTTAGGAACAAGTAACTCTACAAATTATGTTTGTACAGAAAGCTCACTGTACCATATGCTAACTTTCAAGTTTTCCCATACCATAAATGAAATGGGAAACATCCACAAAAATAGACAGTGTCAGAGTAGCTCAGATTGTCATGAATATTTAATGTATTTACTGTTTGATTTTTGTATAGCTTAAAATGTGACAGGTAGAACTGCAATTTGTTGTCTTTCTTTTCCTCTTTATTATTCGAGAATAACACTAACACTTGGCCACTTCATGGCATTTCATGTAACAACAAGAGTTACGGCAGTAACAGAATCCTGTGAGGTAAAATGATGCAGAAGAGCCTATAAAATATTTATTACCCAGTTATGCATTTTTAAAAGCCAGCTACAAATTCAAAGAGGTTACTTCTTCTTCCTGTGGTCTCAGACTTTGAAAGAAAGCAGTAGCTGCAAAGACAAATTAAGATCAAAATATGATTAAATGATGAATCAGCCACAGTGAGTTCAAATAATGCTAAAGGATCTCATTTAAACCCACAACAGCAAAAGACAGCTTCAGACTTAGAGCCAAAATTCATTCTGGACCTCAAACCCCATCATGCTTATGTATTGTCACATATGAGATAAAAATGATCAGTTTGGGTACTGCTTTACTGCTGAAGCACAGGGGCTCAGCTTATTGTTAGAAGGATTTGCCATTTTATATGCAGAGAGCTTCAGCTTGCTCTTGCTTGTTCTGGCAGAGCCAGTGTTAGTGAAGGCTGTGGAAAGATGCTCGGAGTAAAACCTATGGTTTTTGTTGAGTTTGCTGAGAATCAAATGGCTAAGGTTATCACTGTGCACTCGGTGGCTGTGCCTGTGCATATGAAGTGGTGGAGGCATTCAGGTGCCTGTAACAGTAAATACTCTCATTACTTTCACAGCACTAGCCAAAGGTAACCATCACTGTGTCCTAAAGGATGAGTTTGCAATAGCAAACCAGAAAACACAGCTTAATGATATCTGATCTTTTCATTAAGAACTCGATGATCTTGAGGTCCTTTCCAACCCTAACTATTCTATGATTCTATGATAATAATGAATAGTACACTGTAAGAGGCTGTTTAGACTTTGATACCACAGTTGTAACATCTCACTTAGGGAATCTGAGATCTCTGGAAAGATTATCTCTAATTAAGAGAAAATATGCATACCCTCAAGATGCTAGAAAACATCTTGCTAGAAGCAAGCCTTCAGCAACTTAGTATGCATTAGCATGCACGACAGCTCATAGGAAGCAGAGCTCAGCAACCTGTGCTGGGGAGCTTGTGGCCATCCTGTGTGTGAATCCAGACCAGCTCCAGCCTTGTCACACAGACTCAGTGCTTGCAACCTGTTAGAGTGGATTAGCTACCCTCCAAGACCGTATCTCCTGGTTGGCTTCATCTACAGCAATTCCACTTTGCATACTCTAAGATTGCTTTATAAAGTGAATCAGAGTGCTGTAAGTGTGGGACCATCAGAAGATTTGTTTCAGGTCCTCACTCCTGATCTGAATTAAAATGCTGGTATAGTCACAGGCAGAATGTGACATTGTTCCAGTTTTGATATGAACAGCTAGCTGCTGTTTGATCCTGTTAATTACTGATTTTTTTTTTTCTTCTTTTCCTGCAGAATTTCAGGGTCAAACCAGCCCAATTTTTAAGGATTACCTCCCTGGTTCTTCTGACCTTTCTGGACAGAATAAACCTGTTGAGCCCACAAGCCTCTGGAAGCAAACATCACACCCTCATAACTTGCCACCTGGTCTAGAGTACCTTAACCAGGTCCTGAATCTTTCCAAATGTTAGCATTGTCTTGGGGGTTTTGTTTGTTTGTATGTTTTGTTTTGTTTTGTTTTTCTTGGGGGAGGGAGTGGTGGAGATTGAAAGGCTTTTTTGTTGTTTGATATTACTATGAAATAAGGAGCCATAGGAGTGACAAGCTCTTCCTTCATTGTGGCCATTCATTCGCATAGAAATCCATTTGTTGTGCATGCATCTCTCTTTGCACCAAAACCGTGGTTTTCTTCCCTCTAAGACTTTTTCTAGGTCATATTATTATACTGCTCATTGTTCCCCCAGTTTTCTTCCACCTGCTTAAGAACTCACTCTCGGGGAAATGGCTGTCAAACTCTGGCCTGCCTTAAAAAGGTTAAAACAGGCAGCGTGTGAAGAGATTGTCACCTCCTTGCAACCCATCCTTTTAGGAACATGAAGGTCTCATGAGTAAACTCCTGCCCACGACACTGCTCTCCAGGTTAGATGTAAGGGCCTGGGGAGAAAAGTTCCCAAGGACACAACTTGTGAGCGTAAGTCTGGGCAGCTACAAACCTGCGCTTGCATTGTGTTGGGTTGTGGGGCAGGAATATGCTAGTGCCCAAGAGAGGAAAATGCTTGGAAATGGAAGCAGACCAGTAGGTCACAGGCAGGGGAGAGAAAAGGAATGCTAAAGTCTTCTCCGTCCTACTGCTAAATGTGAGCTGTCCATCTTGCTGTGTGAAGACTCTCAGTTCCCTGGAGCTCAGACCTGTGGTAGTCTGCAGCTTTGTTCCAGAAGTTTAATCTCTTCCTGCATTTTTTTGCTGGGAGAGTCACTCCCTGCTACTGCCTTGATGCTGAGTCCTGTTTGCATTTCGGATGTGGCTGAATTCTGCTGCTCTTACATATGCTGAGTAACAGGTCATACACCCTGCCTGGTATGGTCAGGAACAGAATTGGGCCTCAGGATAGTCAGGCTGTGATTCCGATACACACACTTCTGCTGTGTTTGTATTTTGGTGGTGGTGGTAAATATTTATTCCTCTTGAGGTCTGTATTTTAGATATACAATTCTGGTGGTTTTGTGCAGAAACAGAAATTGAATACATCTTATATTTCGAGCTAAGTTACGCAGATAGCTAATGAAACTGGGAGTCACTACAGAAATAATCTTTCATGTGGAGCTATGATTTTTGTTTCGTGGTGCCCATGCACAAAATGATATCAGTTGTCGGTTACATGAGCATTTGATCATAGACTGTGGGAGCTACATTTTTTAGTCTGAGGAGTGATTTGCTGAGCTTTTCAAGGTGCACCAAAAATGGCCAATAACTTTGCCTTGGCAAACAGATACCGTTCTTTTGCTATTGCAGAAGTGACACTGTAAACCATTTCCTACAAAAAATATTTGACCAAATCTCTTTATTATCTTCTAGATCACAGCTATAGTTTGAGGAATTGTCCAGTGTCCATCACAAAAATCAAAGGAACCTTTTCCTGTAGCAGAAATACGCAGACTAGACCTTGGAAGAGAACTTTCCAAGTAGCTTAAACAGCACATTGTGCCACCATTCAGGCTTAACCAATTTTGTAAATGCTTCTTAGTTTAGACTTGGTTAGACTGATCAGATGTAAATTTAATTCCCACAAAACAGAATACTAAGAATTAGCTGTGTATAAGGAATTTTAACATAACTGAACTAAACAGAGCTCAGATCCTTGTAAATCAAAGGGCTTTACATGCTTTCAAATGCAAGTGCAGAATTCACTTAATCCACAAGTGTCCCAATAAAAGGTGCATCAGAATAGCTGTCTTGCCCAAACCTGGCAAGGCAAGACAAGCCTAACATGTGTTACTGCCATGTTTTCTCAACATTTTTTATACGTTGCTCACACTGAAACAATAAACAGACCAAAATCACTCAAAGCTTTTAACAGTTCAGTCTCCTTCATTTTCTTTTCCTTGTGAAAGTCTATGTGGAGCAAAGAAATCCGTATTAAAATCAAAACAAAAATACTGAAACAGTTCTACCATCTTTAACGTGTTTATTCTTTTTATATCAGCAGAGCACTTCCCATGAGCTCCAGGAGTTCACATCTCTCATGAAACCTAAACAACAAAGAGCAAAGATCCTTGGGAGAAAATTTTTAAGTCCAAATATTTTTTATTATTTCAATTACTGGCATGCACATTTCAGAGATTAATGAAAGGGATAAAGAAGTTTCTCTTGTACCAGCTTTTCTTTGCAGCCTGAGCTAGCTGCAGGAGATGACTAGAACTGACAAATGGCTGCAACAGTTTGAATACGTACCAGGCAAGATTTACCAATTGTAAAATATACAGATGCTGGAGAGCAGTGACATGCTGGTCTCAGAAGGTCGCTGTATGCTTTCTGTCTGCAGCTGTGAGTAACAGCAAAATCCTGTGCCATGTGTTTGCCCATCAGGAATTTAAGGAAAAAAAGATTAGCAAAGGCTAAACTATCACATAAAACAGGCATAAAAAGTCACATAAAACTGAAAGGTAGACTGAAATTAAGTCTTGCTGATTTTATAATGCTAATGAGTGTTCTCTAAAGAAGAGTAATGTCGGAGGGATTGTAAGCACAGCAAAGCAAGGGTATCGTGGCAGTTATTCTCCTGCATTTGTAACCAGCTCTCAGGGGAAGACAGTTACAGTAAGCTGAGGGTTTCTCTGGGGAGTGTTGCTTTGCCCGTTCTGGCACCTTGGTACAACTGTTTGCCAGATTTAGGGCGCAGAACTCCCAGTGCCTGAGATCAGAGTGTTAAAGATTGTGTGTGCCCTTGCTGGCATCACCTAATTGCTTTGCTAGGCTGCTCTAGCAAGGCCCTTTGGATGTGGCTGCAACATGTTTTCAGCTTGAGTCCAAACTCACTCATTCTTTCACTGCCATCATGCTCAGCACAAACCTTAGCTTTCGGGTAAGGGGCCAAGAGCAGGAGGGAGGAACAGGAGTCTGAAATGGGTCCTGCTTTTCACATACATCTTTCCATTGCTGTTGTCTTCCTCATTCTCTCAATGACGAACCGTAGAACCATAGAATGCCAGGTTGGAAGGGACCGCCAGTATTACCTGGTCCAATGACTAGGTCAACCTCTCTTAGCTGATCTAGACTAATTGTCCCAGCAACTCGTCAGCTGAATCTTAAAAGTGCCCGGTGTCAGGGAATCCACCATTTTCCAACAGTTAATTGTTCTCATACTGAAAATTTTTCCTTTTGTGTCTAATCAGAATCTCCACAGAAGTAACCTGTACCTCTTGTCTTTTCCATGTGACTCCTTCATCTTCTCTGTAGCCACCCTTTAAATACTGGAACATGGTGATAAGGTCTCCCCTGAGCCTCAAAGATCATTTTTCTTCAAATATGCATGTGAATTACATAACCACAACACCCAATGTTACACACTTCAGTCATCGTTTCAGAGAAGTCTAAAGTGTGACTTGAGATAGACCTTGAGCACCCAAGTTATGTGCCTCTGGAAGGAAAGGCAACCTAGTAAAAGGGAGATGAGCAATAAAAATAGACAGGTGATGGTGATCACCAGTAGCCCCAGACCTTTCCAGCACCCACCATCTTGTTTATTTATTTGGTTTTTTAACAGCTGGACCGGATAATTATCCATCAGCAAGTGGAGCTCCTTGAAGGTATGGTGACTTCAGTGAGGTGGGGGCAAGACTTGTAAGCCTTTTGGAGGCATCTGTTTTCTATTCCTCAGAATTTCAAAGTACTGAACAAGTATTAAGTTCTGAACACAAAATATTTTAAAATGCATTTCTCCCTTCAAAATGTTTTTGTCCTGATTTTTGGATACTTCTCTGTGTGAAAGTTTTGCTCGCTGAAGTGGGACAGCCTCATATTTTACTTTTCACAGATGATAAAGTAAGAAAAAGCTCAAACTAAAACTCAACTGAATTCTGTTTTGTGATAATGTAATTTAGTGTACAGCAAATCAAAATCTTTGAACTAAATGTTCCTTCAAAATACAGACCTGTTATTATTTCCTTATAATTGCATTTTTCCTTTGTGTCATTACTTCAAAACAATTATTACACTTTGTTCCATAGATTTTTAGAACATATTCTAATATATATGCTAATATTATATTGAGGCAATTTTCTACTTATTTTGCTTCATTAGCCATAGTTGGCACGGAGACCTCCAGCAAATACGAGATAAAAAACCATTTGGGACAAAGAGTTTACTTTGCAGTAGAAGAAAATGATTGCTTTGATCGTAATCTATGTTCGCCTATAAGGTCTTTCACCATAAGGATTGCTGATAACATGGGCCAAGAAGTGATTACAGTGAACAGACCCTTGAGATGCAACAGCTGCTGGTTCCCCTGTTTCCTGCAAGAGGTGAGTGAATCCTAACTGCCCTTTGTCCTAGCTTCTTGTTGTATGTGCGCAGCATTAATAAAGCTTTGTGCAACCCCTGTGAGGATGGCAGGAAGAGATTTACACCCACATCTCAGCCTGGAGGACTGCATGGAGGCCTTAGCTTAGAAGTAACTATTGATAAATGAGGTGCTCTTGTGAGTTACATTCGCAGCATACCTCCCCTCTTTCATGGGTCTTTACTTTCCTGACATCCCAAGCTTTTGTGTCTGATGATACAGATATCGCTTCAGTCAGGTAACACCCAAAAATACTTCTTGCTCTGACACAGACTAATATCAGTGCTACAGATGGAAATCACCCACTATACTCCCTGAGTGTGAAGGATAGAAAATCCCTGGAAACCATTAGTATGTGTGGGAAACAGCCCTCTGAATCAGCTGATGCTTCACTCCATGGCTCTTTCTCTTCAAGGCCATATACCTCTTGAAAATAAGCTGCTTTTAGAGAAAACCACAGGTCCTATAGCTTACCAGGTCTTTTCTTGTTGTTTTGGACCCTCTCTTATTCAGATATTTTTCTTATTTTATGAAAATGCTTTAAGAGTTAACTTGTCTACCTACATTCTCAGTACTGCATCAAGATCCTTTTTAAAAGAGGTCCTTCAGTAGCACAGCTAGTGTATAAAAAAAGTTTATAAGGATATTTATTGATTATAATTACAAAAATTTTTCACAGTGTATAGTTTTTATCAAATCTTACACATAACATATTAGCTTGTGGTGCAGCTTTTGACTTTCATATTGTCCAATATTAGCTTCTGGTGCGGCTTTTGACTTCATATTGTCCAATATATTTAAACCCACCATCAGATAGCCTTGTAATATCCAGTTGACAGTTTGGTAAAGTTATATATTTTGTCATTATATAAACAATGCACGTTTTAAATATGCTATTATAAAGCTACTTTAGAAGATATTTGTTTTCTCTTTTTTTTGCTAGTTAGAAGTTCAGTCCCCACCAGGTACAATAGCTGGATATGTTGTACAGAACTGGGACCCTTTTCTGCCAAAGTTTACTATACAGAATGAAAGTAAAGAAGATGTACTAAAGATAATTGGCCCATATGCAACTTGTGGCTGTTTTGAAGATGTTGACTTTGAGGTATGTTTCTTGTGAGAGTTAAGAATTTTAATGTTTTACTACTTTGAATAAATTTCTCACTCAAAAATCCTGTGATTCTACCCTTAAAAATATGTTGCTATAATTATGGAACAGAAGTACAACAAAGTGCGTTAAGTTCCTGACTTGTACACTCAGATTCCTACAGATGTTTTCTGGACAAGAGTGACAATTCCTTCAAGGAAATAAACAAGTTGCTAGGTGAAGTCCTGATAATCTGTAGTCCTTGAGCACTCAGCCATTGATTTTTATAAACTTGCAGTTTTATCCCACATGGATTCACTGTTACCTGAAACAGTCCCTTGAATCCTGTGGCATTGAATCTGCTGTCTTCATCACTTTTAGACTGAGAACCACAGGCAGGACTACTGTCCAATATGTCTAAATTCATTTGACAACATCTATCAAGAGAAAAATAATTCTGAGGAGCCATTGAGATACGTAATGGATGAGAGGGAGAATGGGGGATAATCAAAGAAACCTTGCACAGAGTTTTCTGATGTGAATAAAGTGCTTTTCCTTAATTAAGGAATCATAAAAGATCTTCTTCATTGATCAACTTGTTAGCCAAATAAGTAGACTTCACTGGGTACTGACTGAAAATCCCAGTATACTGTGAGAAACATGCAGATAGCTACATAACTGAAAACTTCTCTGTCAGTTGTAAGGGAAAGTGGTTCACAGCATTGGTACTGCTATGATTTGGAGCATATCAGAAACACAATGTAGAAAACAAAATCATTGTGAAAGAAGAGCAAAAGTATGGTATAAATTTTTACATCTTGTTTCCTCCACTTTTCTGTCAGCTCCAAAGATGCTGATGTTTCCAAACTTGAGACTCTTTCTTGTGTGCCACTCCTAAAGGAAAATCTGACACTAATAGAGCATCTCAATGATAAGAATAAAAGAACAACCTGACAACTGCAGCATACTCTGTGTGTCAGGGCACAGTCATTAATTCTGTGGAGATATTGGTGTGTATTTGATTTATTTACAGTTAGGTGTATTCCTATATTTTGTTGGTGCAGGTAAAAACTCTCAATGAGATGTCGATTGGCAAAATTTCCAAGTACTGGTCTGGATTTGTAAACAATGTCTTTACCAACACTGCCAACTTTGGGATCCAGGTCCCTGTAGATCTTGATGTGAGAATCAAGGCAGTAATCATTGGTGCTTGTTTCCTCATTGTAAGTATGCAAAATGAAGAGGTAGACCCAAAAGGGCCTCTGCTATCAGTTGTGATCCTGCAAAGCAATAAGTGTGGAAAGCCAAACCTGCTATCTAAAAGAATAACTGTTAATCAGTTAACTGAACTTAAGTGAAAAACTTTTAGTTTTTATGTCTGTTTTTTTTTTTTTCTTAATTGTTGAACATCTTTAGGTTCCTAAATTTTTTATTAGACTGTTTAAATAGTATTCCACTTATAGTCCAATATCTCACATGGCAGGATCAAATATCAATGTACATGTCAAACCTACTGAACTCCCCAAACCCCCTTATCTGTTGTGGTTTGGTAATTGTAATTTCAAACTGTGAGTCCCACTTAAACACTTCTATCAAGTATTGCATGTAAGACCTACAAAAATTTCATTGTGAAGATAATAAGAAGAAAAGAGTTATATGAAAAAGTAAATACTCATTGCTAGGGGTAAGGATGAAGTTAAGATGCATGTGGGAACAAGACAGCCACAATAACTCAGACATAGAAATGCAACTCTCATGACACTGAAGATTTTCGGATTGTGTCTTCCGAAACTTGTGTTGTTTAGTAGCAGAGTAATAGAAAACTATTGACTAATCTAATTACTTCATGTAACAAAAGCCTACAAGTAAGACTTTTGATAGCAATTGTATTTTTGTACCGTACATATAATTCACAGTTTGTTTATTTATAGGACTTAATGTTCTTTGAAAACTCTTTGGATGGATTATAACAAGATGACAGAAACAATAAAATATGCAGAATGTGTTTCAGTAAGTAAAAATGAACATAAATTGAGCTTCTTGCTTTGAAGACTTATACATTAGATACTTTCTAATTCTTTTTCATTTTCTTCCAGAAATCGCTTGAGCTTTGGACATGATTTTGAACCTCACAAATCCTTGTTCCTTACAGGAAAAGATAGGGAGCTAATGATGATGTTTATTAAAATACGTCTCATGTAAATAATAATTTCCCTCTTACATTTTATGTGCGTTGTAGCTAAACACATTTTTCACACAGAGCACTTGCTTTGGAATAGTGCTATTATTTTCTTTCTCTTTTGATGTTTCTGCATGGGAAATCATAAAAGATTAGATGAAGGCTTGCAGCATCACTGATGAAAGTCTATGTTTAGAGAAGCCTTTGATGTTTTGCAAGTGCTAGTACCAGTTACTAACCACACGAAAGTGTGTTCTGGGGGTTTTGTTTCTCATAATTTTAGCAGCAATTTTCTGATTTGCTATTTAATTAATAGTAGCAAACTGAGGTGGAAAGTAACAAATAGAAAGACATTACCCGATGGGAAGTTTAAGATGTTATCTGTTGCGGTGAGTTGAAAGAAGGGAAGCTATGTTTGCTAGTAAATTAATTTTATGGCAAAGATTTGTTTAATGAGATGCAGCCAGGAATTAGGCCTCCAGAATTAGACTTGGGAACATAAGCTCTATTCAGAAAATCTGGTCTTCCACTATTTTTATCGAAGTCAGGCCATAAGGTTTGAGAGATGGTCCTCTCTATGTGCCAGAGGTGCACAAATCACTTCACCTTGAACTATCCAGCGTTGAGTCTTGCTTCCATTGACGTGAGGCTTCCCTTAAAAGGTTTTTTCTTCTTTATAATATCTGGTGGTTAGAAACTTTTCATTCAGACTTGCCTGAGGCCACCTGGAACAGAATTATTCTTTTCTTTGGCAAGCTCAGGTATTTTCTATGATAGTATTGTACAGTAAGAGCTTTTTCTGTTTCAGATAGCAGCTTTACATAGCTGTTCATTCCTACAGTTACACCTCATTATACAGTTCCCACACATTCTCACCAACAGGCTTTTATTAATACAAGCTTTCTTTGTAGACGCATCCATGCTATATATGCAAGACATGAACAGAATAATTTTTGTTGTAAAACATTTTCTGTATGGACTTGCTTATCCTCTCCTAAAAACTTCAATGAGTCCTTCAAGAAGCATATCAGTAGCATACAATATTGGTGGTAAAAAAAGAAATGCTATTGTAGTCACTGGTCAAGTTTCTGAGGGAAGCATCTTATAAATCAGGGAATGCTGAATGTTTTTTTTTTTATCATGAGCTAGTAATTCAATTCTTGAAAACAACCAACACATCAACGGAAAGGAGAGGAGATAATGAATAATTCATAAAAATGAAAAAGAGCTAAATTTATCAGGTGATTAATTCTCAACAAATATTTAGACTAATTTTAAATTAATGTTCATGGATATGAATTCAAACACAGTGAAGTCAGGAAGTTGCAACTAATGTTCCCTTAGTGAAATTAACTCAGGATTGCTTATAGATTTAAACAGTATGTTTTAGATTATATACCACACTTAGGTATTTATACAGATTTACATATGTCTTCAAAATAATTGTGGTTAACAAGCTCTGACAATCATCATTATCTTTTAACCATTTTATTACTGACTCTTGCTGTGATTCTTAGTAGTGCAATCAGGCTGCAATCTGCAGAAGTTATGAACTCACAGGGAACCATTGCCATCACCTTTCCCAGGGGGAAGCAACTTGTGAGCTTTGTGGGCAGAGGCTCCCTCGTGTGGAAATTTATAGTTTTGCAGAAGAATACAGATGGCTAATGCCAATTTGTTATTCTCACTAGTTTCACATTGGTGTAATTCTATAAAATTCAGTCCTTTCACTCCTGACTTACTCTAATGCAAATTGAGAAAAAGAGACAGATTTTAATATTAATCTTTTTCTTTGAATCCCTTTTATATCTTAGGCAGAAGTGACTATTTTTGTAGCTTTATTTTGTAGCCTCTTTTAGTCTCATGCAAAAACATGTTCTTTTACTGTTATTGAATTGTATGTATCTGAATGCACAGCTAAATGTAGTGCCTGGTGAGATCAGCGGGCTCCCTTGCTATCTGCCACTTCCCCTGCTATTTCCAAACTTCTTATGACCCTTAACAAGCTAAAGACCTCTTTGAAGGAGATGTGTGCAACTGCCACTGAAGTCAATACAAAATAGGATCTTATTTACCTGCAGGGCTGAAATTTGGCTGAGTGCCCACATATATACCTTGTAGGTAAGCAATGCATATGGATTTTATATATTCTAACCAGATTGATAGCATTATTTCTTGCACTTTGTGACATCATTGCTTGTTTTTGTGTTAGTACAACCCTTTTTTTTTAAAGAAGTATAAAGCTTGCATACCTGTACGAATATTTGAATGCCTCTGCTGAATGACAGGCAGCTTCTGGGACGTCCAGGAACAGGTTCAGTCCCCAGATAAAACAAAGCACTGGGGTTGGGATAGCTCTTGAGGATTAAAACTTCCTCATCAGCCTGTTTGACCTTTGTCCAACCCTTCAATATCCTGGTAGAAATTCTGTGCCAATGCTAGCGCTTCTTCAACTGGAAGCTCCTTCATCTAAACCACAGCTGCCATATATGAGGGCAGGTATTCATCCTTGGCAAAGATGATGGAGTTCTCTGTGATATTACTAAAGAAAAACTAACAAGTACTAAGATTTTAAACACTTGCGTCTCTAACTAGACACTCTTTCTTATTAATAGCTTTCACATTATAGGAGCTAAATGTGCCCTTTACAAATCCCAACTCTCTTGATTCCCCCATGGGCTAGGAGTGGCTCTCCAAAGGAGAGTTCCGTATTTCCCAAAGGGAAACAGGTATTCTTTAAAGCAGATTCATGGCCTGAACATCTTCTAGAAAGAAACATGACTGTTCCGGTGAAAGAGAAATTTTACTTAATCCAGCCAAGCAAATAGTTTCATAGTTGATCACTAAGCCAAATCTGTGTAGTATGTAATTCTTGTGTTCAGTAGATGGCAGCAACAGTTCATTATTGCAATGGTTAGCTTTCCACATATCACTAGTTGTACCCAGGCTGCTGATTAAAAATCAACACACCTTTAACCTCTAATTGATTTCTGCCATTATCTGTAGGATTTTATTTTAATTTATATTCAATCTTTGTCACATGATGCTGGGTTATCTTTACTGCCTGCATTTTACAGCTGAATTATTGGTAACTGGTATTTTATGAGCTCTGGCAGGTGCATGGGCAGAATCCACTCTACCACGAAGTGAGCTTTTCTGCTCAAGCCCAAAACCTAGCTTTTGCACCTGGAACATCTCTCCAACTTCCACAGGTGGACAGAGGAGAAGTCCCAGGATGTTCCCCACCTTCTGCAGAAACAGAAAGGGCTGTGTCTAAAGAAGATTGCTTTGTGGTGGGGTCCCTAGCAATGTGGTAGGTAAAATAAATTTGCCCCTTGTCATGTCACCACAGTCCATCACTATGCACTGTCCTGGAGTAGAGACATGGAAACCCCCTGTAGTGTGCCACAAACGTAGGTGGACACAAGTACGTGGGAAGGAGCTAGTTTGTCTGTGGGGAGATCAGCCGCTTTTTGTAAGGGAGTGGCAACACAATCTCTGTAAGTCTGAGGTTTAGTTTTTGTTTTTGTTGTTTTTTTTTTCTTATCTGATAATGTGGTGGATGCAAAAGTACTGCTTTGTACACTTTATGTACATGGAAAACAATTTGTTTCAATTGGGTTATTCATTTTTAATTAAACAAACCTAGAATGATCCAAAATACACATTTTCTAATGGAGTTAAGTGGTACTCGTTCGGGAAAAAAATAAATATCATTTCTTGCTCCTGACTCTCTTCTTAGTTTTATTGATTGCTTTTCAATTAGAAGGGTATGTTCTATGTTAGAACAATACATACTAATTTAATTCAAAGATAACTTAAGTTTTTTTAATATTCTTTTTTCTTCCCTAAATATGGCTCCCTTAAGGAGCAAAAAAAAGACTCCAATTCCTTAGGGAAAATTAAATTATCCATATCCTGTGAAATGAGAATTACCCCTCCTTCTCCCCTCTTCCCCCCACCCCTGCCCCAGAATCCTAAGATTTCTAAGAGGGATCAAATAGCTTCCTAAAAGCCAAATCAAAAAGTACTCTTTAGCATCTGCCATAAGACAATATTTTTTTTCATGATTTGGCAGCACTTTGCTACTTTACTTCGCCATGTAAAATGAAGTTAGCAAAACAATTTTTAAGAGACTAATGCCTGCTTTTTGGAGTGAGGCAGCCCAGGCCAGGTACAACTTTCTGCTTTCTTTCCAAATTTCTTAGTATTATGTTTACAACAGCACAGTAACCTTTTAAAAACAAGGTCAGAAAGACAGAGACAGATGGGTGGCCAGCAACTGTGCCCTCAAGGTGCATTCATTCCTTTTTCCCAAATTACAGTGAATTCCTGCCACTGTGAAAAGGAGACCTGCAGGTAACCTTGTATTGTTGTGGTATCTCCTAGATTGCCATTGAAAATTCATCTCAATTCACAATTAGGTCTTATTCTCCAGTCTCTCTTGTAAAAAACAATGCAGAGACCTCTCACCACTATTCTCACCTTCATTTTCTTCTGGAAAAGGCGTATAAACATAGTTATTACAGCATTGCTGTAGGAATCAGAGTCCTGACCTCATCTGCCTTGATACCCAGCAAACCTACTTGAAAGCTACAGATTTCATATTAAGCCTTCTGTGCTAAATTACATAGGACTTTTCAATCCAATGAACCTAAGGTCTCAGTTACTATTGAACAGGAGCACAGTGCAGTACATGTTGGTAGGCTCCATTTCCAGTGTGGAGTCCTGGGATTGGCTTCAAAGCTGTTTAGCACTGTTACTTGCACAGCTGGTTTGTCCATCTTGGTTTTGAAATAAATTTACTGTATTGAATGGATTAAATCTATCCCCTCCACTTAATATTCCTCATTCAGGAGGAATAAATGAGGCAATCTTGTATAGACCCAAGTTCAGTCCTTTCGCAGACTGCAAGTTCAGTTCTGTGTATTTCTTATTATGCGGGCTCTGGCACAGAATACATCCTAAAATCTGGATATTAGAAAGCGGATAAGCATGGAGACCGCTCAAATGCTTAAAGCTAAGTGAGCACTTTGTCTGCTTTTGTTTCTAAAGAAGCCAGCACCTCACAGGTTTAATCCTTGCATAACTATGCAATAAAAAATGCTGACAAGAACTCCTGAGCTCTCACATAAAATCTTAATTGGGGGTAAAGTCCCCTCTTACTTGAGTGACCTCAATTCTGCTGCTCGTTTTTCCTCGTAAAGTAAGGATACTTCCTGGTAAAGTCTGACAAAGTAGATTAAGTATGCAATGAAATAAAATCGTACTATGCAAAAATACAGGATAGGACCAAGTGTGGAGAGCCATGAGGTAGTACCAGGAGAGCCTTGCAGCACCCCAGGGCTGGGGCACCCTCTCCTCCATTGCCTAAAGGGCAAGCGGCGCTTTGGCTATGTGAAACTTAAAAATAAGGATGCACACACAACATTATTTTCTATCCAGTCACAATAGGTTTAATAATGTTTTTATTCTGGCAGCTGGGTCACTATTGAAGGAAAGATCCTCCTGCAAGTCTTTTCAACAGGACTCACTAGCTCGATATATCTTTCCACTTAAGATATTAATTTGAGGAACTTCCTTTTGCTCTGTGCCAACCTCGTCAGGTAAGTACTCTATTTACATTACTGATATTTTGTATTTAAAAAACCCCAAAAGCAACAACAACAAAACCACAAAAACACCCATAAACCACTGTTGCAGGCATAGCTCCATTGAGAAATACCTGTTTCTATCTAGAAATGACCATGGACTTCCCCATCACCAGCACCCTGGTAAGCACATTCGGAGAAAGAAAATGCACAGTGCATGTGTCAAGGTCCAGTCTTGCTTTGTAAGTTTTTTGTAGTCATTTATGGATTGCTTACAGAAGCTTGCGGATGTTTTGGACAACGCTGAGGACTGTTTTAGTTTTCAATCCACATGTTTTTTCTAGACCCTTGAAGAATTATATTTTGCCATCAGGAATAATTTTGGGCAATTGTCATGATAATACCCTTGTATATACTAATAAGAAATTCAGCCTGGGATCAAAATAAGGATCACTACTAGAAATACCTTATATGCCTCACATTTTTCTACATGTCAAATTAAAGCTTTGAGGGTTTTTTTTTTGGTTGGGGTGTTTTCTGGGGTATTTTTTAATTCTTTCTGGGTTTCATGAAGAAGCCAAAGTGTCAAAATGCCATTTTATTTAAAAAAGCAAAATCCTATTTCCTTTGCCACAATGGCTATTATATCAACAAGGATAGCTTGTTGAGTGTATAGAGTAGGAATAAAAAAGATTTTTTTAAAATTGATTTATTTTAGCTTCTGTCCTATCTCTAGTTACAAATAAAGGCTCAGAACACTTGGGAGCTAAGTAGGTGCCACAAGTGATGCTTTCTCTAGCCTTCAGCATTTTTCAGCAGCAAGGCAGCAATGTTGCACCTGGAACCGCAAGTTTCCCTTGAAAATAAGACTAGGCTTAGACAAGCCCTTACAGTTTGCTGCTCAAGGAATTTTTTTAGATTTCAGTATTTAAATTATCTAGACATGCATTTTTAACTCCTTAGAGTTTGGAAAAGTTTTTATCTGATATATATTTAGATTCTGAAATGTTTTCGGAAACAGAGCCTACCATATTAGAGCAGCATCACTCCAATGCTCTGAAACAAACAACAAGTTTAGTGGAAGCCAGGACAAGCATGCTATTACTTAAGCTAACAAGTAAGTGAATAAATCAATTCTGTAACAGGAACAGTTTTATCTCTGCCTTTATTGCTGCAGACTGTCAAGGACCTGATATAAAATAGTGTCATCTAGCGCAAACTCACAGAAAAGTGAAACCCCCAAAAGAATTAGTAGCTTACAATGTATTTCATCTTTTTTGATACAGTGCTGTGGCTGTTGGACCAGCAAAGTCAATACCGTCCTGCAGTTTGCTTCATTTCCTAATGGCACCCAACAGAAAATTAAAGTCTTTTTCCTTTCAAAGATCTGCAAGATGAGTCGTTATCAATGTCCTTCATCCTCCTGGATGCTCATCATTGTGGTACCAGACCAGTACTCACGTTGTTACAAACACACACAACATGGAGTGGTACTATGCTGGCCACTGAGGAAAGCTTGAATGGGTGCATTTGCTTCTTGTTTTGCTGAATAATTGTAAGCATGAGGAAATAATGCGGACTATGAGCTAAGGACAAGAGACATACCAGGTGTGTCTTTAGGAAAGGTTTTGAACAGTAAGAGAAGAGAAACACTGACTGATATGCTGACATCAAATGTGCCAGTTAAGTGTGACATCGAAATAAAACAAGCATGTAATCCATAAAAACTTCTGTAAGCTGAAATTGTTTGTATGTAGCTGCAGCAGCTGGAACCAGTGGGACTGGGCATTTTGTCCTGATTTTTGTTTTTTTGGTTTTTCTTTTCAACAAAAAAACTTACCTCCTCCTATGGGTTTATGCATGTGACCTCTATACGCACACCAGCATGGAGACTGTTATCATAGACAGGTGTGGTTATATGCTGGGGGGTGGGAGTGTGTGACTTGACTTCAGACTAACCTGATTGTATAAGCAGTCTCTTTAAATTATTTATCTATATTTTTTTGGTCTTTTGCTCAGTCCTCTCTTGGCAGTATTGGGTTTGACACATTTCAGAGGACAAACATGGTGTTTTAGTTGAGCTATCACCACCCTGGGTAAGGCTATTGGCACTGATATTGGGAAAAGATTGAATGATTGTGGAGCTTGGGAAGAGTTTGACCCACACGAATCCCTGCAAACCCCTGCGTAATTTGAGCTGACGGAAAGAGCAAGGGTGCCATGGGAACACAATGAGCAGGGGGCAGAAGAGTATCTGCTGGTACAGATCCACTTAAGTAGAAATCGCATCCTTTGAAATTCTGGGAAAGATCGTTGAAAAAGAATCATATAGAAAATTGCAAATACCAGTGTGAAAAAGGCTTTAACCTCTATTTTGAAGATCTGCCTAAGGAGCATATTGGTTCCAGGAGCCTGCAGGACCCACCTGCATAGAGTTGTAGGCCAATTTATCCCATCGAACTTGCAGAAGCTGCAAGTCCAGGGGACTGGACATCCTGTCACCAGCAGCAGAGTGTCTGTTTTTCAGGATCGGGGGCCATGGGGCACTAAACCTCCTCCCGCAGCAACGCAGGAGCACCATGGGCTGACTCCTGGTGTGCATCTGTGCCAGTGCAGTGTCCTCCAGCAGCACATTGCAAACGTACTGCAGCTGGAAGAGAAACTGCAGTCTTTAGCTATGAGCTCCCAACAAGACCTTGTGCATGCAGGGTGGATATATCCAGCTTTTGCCTTGCCAGCAGTGAGATGCTGCTGTTAAGGAGAGAAGAGAGAGCACCTCCTTGATCAGTAGGAATCAGCAGCTCAATACATTAAACAACTGAATCAAGGATGGACGTCAAATACAATTTATAATACCACATGATACAGTAACCAGGGAGAAATATCTCCTGGGCTGCTAGCAGCAAATCTGACAAACTTGATTTAAGAAATAACAGGAGTAAATGTGAATCTCCTGAAAGCTGTGCTCAGGATTTTGAAGGAACGGTCCTGGCCTGAGCAGGAGGTCACTGCTTTGATGAGCAATTTCTTCCTCCACATCCCAGGTAACCACTATAATGAGTTTACTGTACCTGACATTAGTGGCTAGGTCTTAATCGTGAATAAGGTTTATGTCTGATGTAAATCTTTTACGTTTTCATTTTCCTATGCTTTCTCCTCCACAGCTTCCAAACCTCCCCAAATCTCTCAGTTCTCTGTGTCAGAAACAGTGCCTGGTGCTGGCTTTCCTCTATTCTGGTTCTTAATTGTCTTGTAAATTCACCTCATAAACTCTTACAGATCTAGTGGCCCTTCTCCATTTACAACTTTTAAATTATCTTCTTCATTAATGAAAGCCTCAATGTCCCCAGTACATTTTTATCAGACAAGTCTGTTATGAAATTTATTACCTTGGACTTTCTTGGTTTTAACAACGTCCTTTCCTCAGCTTGGTTATATGTTTAGGTATTGCACCATTCATCTTCAGGTTGGTAAAAGAAGTGCCAGTGTATATCACAGCACAATCAACCAACCTCATTTACAGCTTCTCCTTTTACAGAAGCTCCCTGGTAAAGCCTAGGGTGCCTCATCAGGAACAGTAAAGTTAAAAGGCTTTTTTTTTTTCATCTTGCTGAATTCAAATGCAATGCTAGTATCCAAAAGACTAAAATATTATAAACTAAAGCAGATGTGGGCCTGAGTGCTGTCAGATATTCTTTGCTTTGCTTGACCAGAGGTGGGGCTGAGGACTGGGGGTTCTGGAAGATGGGCAAAAGAAGTGGAGGGATTCCTCCCCTTGAGCCAAAGATACCCCGTGCATCATGAGATTGGGCTGCTGCTTGATGGCTTTTAAAAGGGCAGATGTCAGTTCAAGGCCCCAGATGTCCTAACATAACTGTTTTATGTGATTCATAGTTTTGTGATTATGTGAGCTTTGTAGCAATGTCAGCTCTAGAGGAATTTGGCCAGTGAATCCTACCCATGAGCATTCCTCACTTGTGAGGAAATGTATTGAAGGGAGGATGTGTTCAAGGACTAGTACCACTTCATTGCTGCTGTCTGATCTAATGTTGCCTGTAGCAGTGCTTAAATGAAAGAACAAACACCACCACCCCCACCCCCACCAAATACAGGCAATTACAAGCAGCTTGGAAATTCCAAGTACCAGCTTTGACACACAGAGATGGACATCTGTAGGATGGAATGCATGGAATTGGCCTGAGTTTTCTTTCCTGGTGTATTGTATTAATTAAGCTGATATTAAGTATGCTTTTTAGAACAATAAATCATGCCTAGGAAAATGTTGCCCGTAAATATCTATTTGCAGTATCAATATCTCTTTTAGCAGAAAACAGGATTTATACAAGCTGCGTTTTAAACTCTTGGTATCACGGTTAATCCTAAATGCTGTAAACTGTAATGGCCTATTTCTTTATGTTGAGTTGTTCTTTTTCTCCCTATAACCTGGTTTCTGACTCTAAAGCGGCTTATGCCAGTTCAGCTGCAATGCTGACATTCAAGAACTTGTTTGACGGGCAGCAGTAAAATTTTACAGGATCATAGACTAGTTAGGGTTGGAAAGGACCTCAAGATCATCAAGTTCCAGCCCCCCTGCCATGGGCAGGGGCACCTCACACTAAACCATGCCATCCAAGGCTCTGTCCAACCTGGCCTTGAACACCACCAGCAATGGAGCATTCACAACCTCCCTGGGCAACCCATTCCAGTGCCTCACCACCCTTACAGTAAACTTCCTCCTTATATCCAATCTAAACTTCCCTTGTTTAAGTTTTAACTTGTTACCCCTTGTCCTATCACTGCTGTCTCTCATGAAGAGTCCCTCCCCAGCATCCTTATAAGCCCCCTTTAGATACTGGAAGGCTGCTATGAGGTCTCCGCGCAGCCTTCTCTTCTCCAGGCTGAACAGCCCCAACTTTCTCAGCCTGTCTTCATACGGGAGGTGCTCCAGTCCCTGATCATCCTTGTGGCCCTCCTCTGCACTTGTTCTAACAGTTCCATGTCCTTTTTATGTTGAGGACACCAGAACTGCACACAATACTCCAAGTGAGGTCTCATGAGAGCAGAATAGAGGGGCAGGAGCACCTCCCTCGACCTGCTGGTCACACTCCTTTTGATGCAGCCCAGGATATGGTTGGCCTTCTGGGCTGCAAGCGCACACTGCCAGCTCATGTTCACTTTCTCATCAACCCACACCCCCAAGTCCTTCTCCGCAGGGCTGATCTGAATCTCTTCCCTGCCCAACCTGTAGCTGTGCCTGGGATTGCTCCGACCCAGGTGTAGGACCTTGCACTTGGCATGGTTAAACTTCATCAGGTTGGCATCAGCCCACCTCACAAGCGTGTCAAGGTGCCTCTGGATGGCATTCCTTCCCTCCAGCGTATCAACTGAACCACCTCCTTCTCAGTTTAAGAAAGAAATTGGTTTGGCACAAAAACATTCAGTAGCAAAATCAACTGTGTTGTATTGTTTCTGTTGTTGTTTCCCCTTGTGTTCAAATATCTTGAGGAAAGACTGATGATGACGGCTGACAGTTCACTGTCAGAATCGCATTTCCTGTTGAAATGATTATCATGATTTTTAGTGACAACCTTTGAGGACATGTTGCTGGTCAGCATGTGTAAAAAAATATACGACTTCTGCTTTATGGACTTTGGAACTCTTAACTATATAATCCTGCTATCTGGATGCTAAATTAACAAAGCTATTACAATACTAAAACCATTTTCACCCAGTTTCTCTCTCAGAGGAGAACCTAAAACTCATTTGTTATACTGCAGGCCTGATAAATGACTTGACATTGTTAAATGAAATCAAATACTCTAACAGCCCTGTTACCACAGTTACAAATCTTTAATACAGAGATAATGTGTTAGCTGCCTCTTCTGGTTTCATGAATACATTTTTTATTACCTTAGTGAAGGCCCAATTACAGAACCAAAAAGAGAGGTACATTGGGACTTGGGAGATGTCGGGTGCCTGTCAGCTGTTTGCATGATGGAATCCATTTGCCCCAGTTCTACATCAAAGAAACAATAATGATAGTAATTTATCTACTTTTAAAAATGTTTGGATTTAAACTGCCTTTTACTGTATGTACATCATGTCTGACACACTGGTGGTGGTCTGATATTAGACTCATCATGTTTTATTAAAATGTAGATTAGAATATTGGAATTCTTTATTTTCCTTTTTGTATTTATGCTTCTTCTTGTACCCAAACTAGCAGTGGTTTTGAAAACAGATAAGCAAATAATAATTTACTGATTCTGGATAAGATTCCTAAAATGTGAATAAATTGGGGGTGGGGTTAGCCTTTTAAAAGACACTCTCCAAACAAGTTCAAGCATTGTGAAAATCACATCAGATAACTGTCACTTTAGTCAGATTTAAAAAGTGCAGTTTTGTGCGCTGGTAAATTGTGTGGTCTTTGCCAGCAAAGCCTGAACAGTCCAGAGCAGCCAACATTGCAATCTCTGTTACAGTCAAGATCTACCATTCCTCCCATATTTACCCAAATGTTTCTGATAGCTGATATTGTTTCGCTTTTGCCCCATCATTCACAGATGATAAAACTGACTCCAGTTTACTCTATCCTGCCTCATCTCTACACCAGTTTCCATGCAGAGGGGTGGAAATATTTTACAGTGCAGACGTCCAAGCTCTGCTTGGCAGGTCCTAAATCTCAGGTCAGAAACTGAAGGTCCTGATTTCAATCAGTACCTTTTCTGTTCCTCTGTGTGTGCAGTTAGAGTGACAGCAGCCTTTCAGAGCTGTGTGCAAGTGAGGGATGGGAAACAGCAAGAAAAAAGTGTACCATTTCACTGGGGCTGCTGCCAGTGCAGCTCAGGAGCCCTTCTTGGCCTAGCACGGGGAGGGGAATGTCTTTTTCTTTCTTTTTAATTCTTTTTCCCTTCTCCCCCATTTATTTCCTGGCAGCACCCTAAAGTTTGCGCCTCAAGCCCCATTTCATCTGTCTTTTCTGTATTTAAGTCAATAACAGCTATTCACAGCTAACCTTTCTTTGTGTCTGCCAGGGCTGTTTGCTGTTCTGGATTTGCTTTCCACTTCACAAACACTGGAGAAGTGATTCTGTGTCTTCTGTGGGATTACGTCCACAGACACAAAAGGAAAACCTGATTGTTTTGTCATGTTAGGAAGAAAGATGAAGCTGCTTTGGTCAACAAAACTCCATCCAGCAAATCAGTTTATTGGAGATCTGTGTCAGAAGCTGGTGAAGGAAGTGATTCCATTTCTGGTGCTGGGCACCATGGAAGCAGAGAAGATGCCAGAGTCAGGGGGATCAGAAGCTAAAGAGGGAGAAAGTGATATTCTGAATATGCAGACCATATGCAACATACCTAGAAAGTGGGGTCAAGAATCTTTTTTTTTTTTTTTTCCAGGTAAGCATTTTTAAACCTGAAAGAAAAAATTATTAGGAGCATGATCCCTTTCTCACTTCCTTTGAAGCAATACTAACTTCTCTTTCTAATGCTTAAGGGTTGCCCCTGTGGCTCTGATTACATCTGCTCACTGGAGAAAATGAACCCACTGATCTAACAAAAAAGCACTGACTGCCAGTCATAACACCAGTGATCCTAGTTTGGATAAGAAGTGGAGCATTATTTGATATGGCAAGACGTGATAATTTGTATTGTATGAATCATGGCATCTTTTTTCTGCCACTGCAGGTGAATAGGTATTTTCCTACTGATAAATGCCTGAAAGGAAATGGAAGAGATATGTCGCTACCTCTGTTCTCTTTGGGAAGATGAAGATATCCTCATGTAAGAAATAATATTCATTCCTATGTCAAAAATTTATATTTGTTGAGCAATAAAATCTGTGTATAAGTGTGAACTGAGCTAAATATAACTATGTTATATTCCTCTTAAGAAAGAAAGGTAGTATCAAAAGCTACTGTGTATTTCTAATTTCCAAACCATGTCAGAATTATTCTATGCCTATTTCTTAAAAAGTGTTTAAAACCTATTTCTTGGTGACTGGTATTAATCCTCTTAAGAGACTCAATGCAGATGTGTAGAAAAAGGCTAGTCAGCTTTAGATTAGATTCTTAGGTACCTGAAGAAACTAGCAAAATAGAATTCCCAAATCCTTGACATATCTGGTGTCTAGGTTAAATTCAGCATAGGACTAGAATAATATGAATTTTTGTTTATGGGAAGTGGAATACGGAGACCTTATTTTAGGAGTTAGAAGGGAAAGAGTATGTAAAGCTTCAAAATTATCTGCACTTGCTCATTTCTGTTTTCTTTATTAAAGTCTCAAATTTAATTTCCAGTCTTGGAATTCATGCATACACAAATTACTGTGATCAGATTTGTCCGGTTTAGATTAAGTGCAGCTTATTTTGCAGAGACTTACAGGGACACTGGCAGTTTCAGTATGGACTATGCGAATGTATAGAAAAGGATGAAAAAGGTCAGTTCACCAATGCTATTAATCAGGACACGAGCCAAGTAGCTCCAAGAGCTTTCTTCTCCAAACAATTTGGTATTTGTTTGTTCATGTTCCTCTAAATATGGAGTCCACATGAATATGCTTTCTTGCTGAGGTAGTGCCTTATATGCAAGGTGAAGTTGTTCCAAATATAATTTGTTTTCCTTTCAAGGGGACCATGCATTCTGGGCTAAAAAAAAAAAAAAAAAGACCTGAATTGCCATTATATTCTAAGTTTGGAGATGGAAAAAGTCAAAATCATAAAGAGAAAAGCTAAGAAATCTTTAGAAATCTTTTGGATTTTACATTCAGAAACAAAAGATTCTTTCTGCCCTCCCACTCTGAGAGAGGAAAAAAAAGGCCCGAAAAGAGAAAGAGTTAGTTTTGGGTTGTTTGTTGTTGGGTTTGTGTTTTTCTCTTTCCTATTGAAACAGAGGAATACATTTTGATAGCACATTGAGTTTGGTTTGTTTGGTTTTGTTGGGGTTTAGTTTGCGTTTTTTGTTTTTTTCCCCTTGTGTTTTTTGTGTGTTGCTTTTGTTGATTTTTTTGTTTGCTTGTTTGTAATGCATATTAAGCATGTGGGTCTGTAAACAGCACAGACTCCAACATCAACAACATCATAACCTCATTCTTCTTAGGGCTTGACTTTGTTATGGGAATGAGCCGAAGTCCAGCCAAGTGATGCTCCTGCCCTGGCACCCATGTAAGCTTATGGCTCCAACGTGGGGAGGCAGGGTGGGGACAGCAAGGGCTGGCTGCCTGCCAGTGGGGGGAGGCTGCAGGCAGCATCCATACTACTCTTTTCTGCTGAGTTTTATTATAAGGTTGCCTTTGAGGCAATCCAGAAAAGTTGCTACTTTTCTGGATGTATCCAAGTTTTCCAACAGCTAGGATGGGCATCAAGGGCCAGCTCCCTGATGATAGCAGGAGCACATTAAAGCATCATCAGCGATGCAGTTTGAATGATTTAATGTGACAAAATACTAATTTGTGTAGCTCATCAAGCCCTCAGCACTTTCACTGTTTAGATCCTGCTGAGGCTCTCAGGTATTTCTATGGAAGTTCAAGGTCCCATACGCCAGGAGCAATTTGTCAAGATTTCAGCCCTCAGTGTAGCTGAGTGCAATCCTGGTCAGACTGAAGGCCATGAAAACTGGGCTATTAATTTGGTAGGCCATAAGAGATGACAGGACAGGAATTCATACTGTTTTCTAGCATTCTATCTTGGAGTGGTGTGAGGTTAATGTTTAATTTTAAGTTCTGTTCTTTCCCAAGGACAAAGTAATTTTGTGTCTTTCCAGGTTATCCACAAGGAGTTCCCTGTGTCCTGGTATTCCTGGCGAAGCTGTCAGGACTGATGCTGGCTTTCTTACTGTAAGTCTCTAATCTAGGCTCTATGACATCAAATACAGCATCAAATTTTTCATCTACTGCTTCAAGGTATATAACATGATCCAAGCTGAACTGCAGTGATTCTATTCTATGATTCTATGAATACCTTGCTGCAAAGGTATTCAAAGCTGTGGGATCTGGCAAAGAGGTAACTCTTTGTCGTGCTGTCTGGGCAAGGGGCTTTATTTGATGCCATCAGAAATCCCTTGTGTCCCAGAATGACACTACTTATTATAGCCACCTTGACACTGTGATCATTTGATTTTAGATAAGCTTTTTCCGTTCTTTTGAAAACATCATGCATATTTGTTTCTACTCATCTCTCAAACAGGATAGTCTTCATAGGTAACTAGCACTTGTCTGGGAGTACTCCCAGGCCTTGTGGAGTAGGAATGGATAATGAAAGAAAAGGATAGCAGCAGTCTAGAGATGGAAATATCAAAAGTGCATTTTGCTACCACAGATCCATTATTTAGACCCTCTGACAGAACAGAAACATTCTTTGCTTTGTTTTATAATTCTGTCCTGAAAATAAGACTTGCATACTGCATCTCATTATGTTTTATCTGCACCTGTACAACTGTACATGTAATGATATCCAAAGGCTTCTGAAGAATGAAAGACAGGGCTTTCAACAATATGAACTGAAGTTTGAAAGACCCTAGTATTTTTTTTTTTAAGCTCAATTTATCATGTTTATTGAATGATCTGGGACACAAAACCATTGAAGGGACTAACAGGAGATTTTAGTATTAGATTTAAAACCTAAGAAAATACTTTGTTATTCACTGTGATGTGTTAGAGAAAGTTCTAGACTGTAATTTTTTAATACAATCTAAAGATTAAAAATTCATTAATATGTAAATGAAAATGAATTACAGTGAAAATACAGACCACGTGTTTGTAGACAATAGGATTTCCCTGTGAATCTTTACAGTGACATTTAAAGAAATGTCTCCAGAAGCCAATCTTCTAAAATATATCTCACCTGTTTTTCTGGCACATTTTATGATTATCATTAACAAGCATTGTGTAAATCTAAAATGACCCTTGTAAAAATCAGACATTATGGTTTAATATATATATGGCTGTGCAGAAATTACAGAAGATTGGTGAGGAGGACTGTAAACATGCCCAAGTGACTTGCAGCTGGGATGTAGAAAAACACATATACTAATTGTTTAGTCTTGTGTGTTTGATAGGTAGACATCTGTGTTTGCATAACATAGGCCAACATAGGGAGGCACCCTACTGAACACGCTCGAGGTTCTTGCCCAGCTGTGGGAAAAATCAAAGCACAGTGGTAAGCCACTGTGCGGATCCCTCATACACAGGCCAATGCAGCAGGCTCAGTGATCCTTTAGCATGGACCAAGCTCCACGGTGCGTGTGTCCACACTTGTGGCCTCTGCCTGTGTGCTGCTCTGGGGATACCCTGTCTGGTGAGGTAATGGAAAGAAATTTATTTTTTGCATTTCCTTGGTGCTTTTGTGGCTGTTCCTGCATCCTACCTGTGCCAGCTCATGCAATGGCTTATCTACATAGCACTGGTGTTAACTGCATCTTTTCATCATCTTCAACCTGAAAATACTTGGAATATTGTTGTGGTTTAAGCCCAGCTGGTAACTCAGGTCCAAGCAGCCCCTGTCTCACTCCCCTATTTCCACACCCCTGCTCCGGGCAGGATGGGGAGGAGAATCGAAATAACGGTTACAGCTGAACCCAGGACATATATACAACACATTTTGTAATAAAGGAGCTTCTTTCTTAAAAGGTTGAGCTGAAAGTGAGGGATTTAATGCTCCCCTGTCTTAATCTCACATGATTCAACAACAAATCCACCAAAAAATGGGGGACTTTGGGATATAACAGCTTTGGTTTTTTTCTTAATATATTTATGTATGCTTTATTTAACAGAAAACCTGATGAGCCTTTGTTTTAGACTGATAATCTGGGCCCGAAATTCCAGCTGCTTCTACATGAAAGACCTTCAGCAGTTCTACTGATACTCTCTTTTTGGACCTCTCATTCTTTATCCTAAATGGGGCTGCTAATGGATTAAGGATGGTGACTCTGCAGTGTCTACATGAAAACAGGAAATTACAATACACTTGGGACCATGCACAAAACGTACTTGTATACAGTCCAGTTTGAAATTAAAATGCTGTCTTTCTTGGGCTTCACTGTGTACAATGAAATTTGTTATCAAAGGAGTAAGCAAATGAATGGTGCCCCCATGCCTTACCTCAGCTCTTGCCATCACATATGCCTGGATTCTGCACCATGAAACTGTGCCTTTCCGTAAGACTCATTTTTGGGGTACATATCTAGTGGGAAATGTTTTTTAAATAAAAGAAAACTTCAGAAGTTTTACACAACTTTTAGAAACCTTTTCAGACTTGTGTTTCCTTAAGCAATATGAATGCACTGCACTGCCCATACTCCAGTATCATACTGTTAAGTACTAATGCAGTACCAGATAGTAGAATGAATCAAAGGTAAGATAATAATTTCTTCATCTGTGTTTTCAATCTTTCAGAAATAGCCCATCAGGGTAAGTACTAAGGATTTTAGTGGTTTGGCTTTGTTGTTTTTTTTTTTTTTACTGCAATTGACAGATCAAAGGAGCTGATCCTGCCCCTCTACTCTGCTCTCGTGAGACCTCACGTGGAGTATTGTGTGCAGTTCTGGTGTCCTCAACATAAAAAGGACATGGAAGTGTTGGAACAAGTCCAGAGGAGGGCCATGAGGATGATCAGGGGACTGGAGCACCTCCTGTATGAAGATAGGCTGAGGAAGTTGGGGCTGTTCAGCCTGTAGAAGAGAAGGCTGCCTGGAAACCTCATAGCAGCCTTCCAGTATCTAAAGGGGGCTTATAAGGATGCTGGGGACGGGCTCTTCATTAGGGACAGCAGTGATAGGACAAGGGGTAACAAGTTAAAACTTAAACAAGGGAAGTTTAGATTGGATGTAAGGAAGAAGTTCTTTATTGTAAGGGTGGTGAGGCACTGGAATGGGTTGCCCAGGGAAGTTGTGAATGCTCCATTGCTGGTGGTGTTCAAGGCCAGGTTGGACAGAGCCTTGGGTGACATGGTCTAGTGGGAAGTGTCCTTGCCCATGGCAGGGTCGTTGGAACCAAGTGCCCTTAGGGTCCTTTCCAACCCTAACTATTCTATGATTCTATGATTTCACAGAAACTAGCTGCCTTTGCTGAACATTTAGCTGACAGGGGAAGCTTTATCTGAAGGCAAAGGTGACAGTGTAAATATAACAGGAAACCAAAGATGCATACTTTTAAATTATTTTTAGGTTATATTTTACTGTGAATAATAATTTGTTATACATCTAAAAGACAGTAGTTACATGGTAAAGTGTGAACTGCCTCCTTAATGGAAGAATGCCAATGCTATTTCATTTGTAGAAGTTATACTGTGAGAGACATTACTACCTTCTAGAACTAGTGCATCGCTTAACTTTAAGGAAATACTCGACCTTCCGTTCCACGGCCGTAGCAAAAGAGCGCTCAACTGAGCCAGCAGAGTTCATGTAGGCGGGGTACAGCGGCGGCACAACCCCCTTTCTTGTGGTTTATAAACATGGTTCCTCCACCGGAAACAAGAGACCGCCCCGTCTCCCCACCCTGCGCTTTCTGGAGGGGTGGTGGTGGCCCGGCCCGCCCAGCGCGGTTTCCCGCTGGGCGGCCCCGGGCAGCTCCCGTCCCGTAGCGGTGGGGCTTCCGGAGGTGCCCCGACGGGACAGTGGCGGGTGCTGCGGCGCGGAGCAGGGCTCGGTAGCAGCGGGGCGGCACGGCTGGAAGCGGGGTTCGGTGCCGGAGCGTCTCCTCGGCTTTGGGAACGGGTATTCCTTTTGTGAATATAAGTATCTTTACCGCCTGTGATTTCTTCTCGGTGGTCTTTTCCTGTATCTTTTCTTTTTCTTTGTCATCACAGGGATGCTTAATGATTAGAAGGGCTGTGGAAAGGCCCCGACGACTAGAAGGGGCATGTTTTCCAGTTGGGGATTGCACATTAAGTTAGAAAATGTGTCTTCAGCAAGGTAATTCGCTTCTGAAGAAATGGTTTAAGAAATGAACTTGCTGCCGAGGCTGTCCTCAAGAGAGCTGGCAGCAGCAGGAACGGCTCAGGTAACGGGAGTCGTGTCATCCAGCAGCGAAGTGAGCAGCTTTAGGGATGTGCCCTCATGTCGCTGAGGCTGGGTACCCAGAGCATGACCTGTTTTTTTGGCCCTTGGGTGTTGGCACTCGCAGGTTGCAGGAGAGATGGCAATGTCAGGGGAAAGCGGGTGCCCTGTTGCATCAGAAGAAAATAATTTTATGCCAACTAATAGCTCATTTAATTCCTTCTCTGAAGGCTGTTTTGTTAACTTTAGCAGAAAGTAACCTGTTTAATTAGATTAACTAAATTGTCTTCAAGTATACTGTTTCTGCGGTAGCCGAGGTTAAAATCCAGTGGCCAAATAGTCTAATATGATGATGAAGGGAAGCGCCACAAAGCTAGGTAGGGTGAACTGATGCATGCCTTATAGCTGTTTGGCTTTCTGGGTTGGGTTTTTTTTTAATCATCAACTTTCTTGGAAATGGCCTGGCTTGGTATTTAAATGGCACCATGCTTGATGGCTGCGCTTGAGGGCTTATGTTAGTATGTCCTTGGCAGTATTTCAGAGAGCTGGAGAAGAAACGAAACTGATTGTCACACTAGTAGACTGTTTGTCTAAAAAAACTCGGAAGCTTTGTAGTTAACTGAATTAAGATCTCTCTAAATGACTTACAGTGTACCTACTGATATGTATCAGAACAAAGAATATGTGTAATGCAGTTCTGAAAATGGAAAGTGACTGAAAAGGAACATAGGTATCTTTCCTTAAAAAAGAGCAAGCTAGGAATGTTATTTCCGTAGTGTTCTCTGAACCATAACAGTATTGTTCTGACTTCCTTTGCAACATTTCTTGTATTTCCTTTCTAAAGTTTTGACTCTCCTTAAGTGTCCTGACTCAAAACTCCTGGAGAGGAAAAACCACTGTACCTGGGTACCTGGATGCTCTGGGGTTTGCTTCTGCGTTATTCATTTGAATAATGATTCAAGAAAGTAAAGAGAGTGAGGAACTGGTAGGGGTGTGCTGGTGCTGGGTTAGAGGGTTTAGCAGCAATTGACTGCTACTTCTGAGAGAAAAGGGAAAACGTCTGGGGAACTCCTATGGATAAGGAGGAAGGCTGACAATATGGGTTCTGGACAGTATAGTGTATAGGGACAGGGTGTGAAGAATGAGACTTCTTGACATGAATTCCCTTCTCTTGTGAGCGTTACAGCAGATGAGGTTTGGGGATCTGCTGTCGGCTTGATAACCCACAGCTCAACGGCTGCTCTCAGCAGTCGAAGCACTGCTGGGGGCAGGTGCGTATGTTCTTTTGCCTTCCATTTCCTCTCTGCGTCAGTCATGCTGTGGGGTTCAAGTAGCGTGTTTCAGGAGAGGCTGCTGGCAGCCCCTGCACTTCCCACTCCCAGTGCACAAGCACAGTTTGGGGGTACCTCAGACCATCCAGAGACTGTTTCATAAGGGTCATTCACTATCAGACAGCTGCTGTCCATGAAGCATTTCCCTGGTGCTTCTCTTCTGCCAGCAAAATAGCTTCTCCTTTCCCCTGTGTAAAGCATGTTTCTATCTTATCTGTACTCCCTTTGGGAGCATGGACCCAGAACCATAAGTTACTGCAGGAATCTGTCAGGCTTTTCCTGGCACAGGCTGTCTTGCATGGCCCTAACCATAATGGCCCCAGCGAAGGTATGAGGTGATGGGAGCTGGAGTCTGGACCCCACCATCCTCTCTTGCCCTTTAGTGCTTCAGCTGGGGGATTTTGGTGAATGTTTGATCAGCAAATATCTCAGGTAGTGTAATAAAATGTGAAGGACCCTTATAATCCTAGCCTAATTTGAGTTGGAAAGGATAACCTTTGAAGGTTATTTGGTCCATTCCTCTGCTTAAAGCCAGCCTAAATTCAAATGTAGGTCAGATTGCTCAGAGCCTTGCAAAGATTTTTATCAGATGCATGCAAAAATTCAGAGCTTCTTCTCAAACATCTTGGCCAGCTTATTCACTCCAACACAATTTACTCTCGATTTATATTGTAGATTCAGGTTGCAGCACATGGCCAGTGTAGTGGGAGGGATTCATGCAGCTACTGTTTTATTGAACCAAAATTAATTCAGTAATGAGCTTTTATTTGCTGAAGCACTTTCTTTCCTTTTTTTCTTTAGTTCTATGGAATTTTAACTCCATTACAAAGAAATAGTATTCTCCCTCTTTTGTGTTAGTGGGAGCTAAGTGCAAATACCTTTACTTTTCCTTGCAAAATAATGTTTCAGTGATTGTTCCCTATATTTAAAACTGTTACTAGAACTAATAACACCTAACAGCTTGTAAAGCCTCATTTTGTTAAACTGAAATGAAAATGTAGTCTTCATTGCTTTGTGTAACCCAGATAGCTGGAACCAACTCATTTCTAAGTGACTGGTCTTTCCATTACTGCTGTGTTTTAACTGAGGTTTCACCATATGGGAATTTCCCCATGCATAGTGATGTCATTGAACAATGTATTGTGCAACATAAAGAAGTTGACAAAAGTGAAATTTTGTTCCTCATTCCTTTGGTATTTCACAATCTTCATAAACTATTCAGATGAAAAACAAGGCGTGAATGGCAATGTGCTAATGTAGGTGGCTGAATTGGATGTGGTAGAAGGAGTCTACATAAAAAGCAATAGAAGAAAGACAATTTTAGTAAAAGACGTAATCTTAACTGTTGTTAACATGATGGCTGATGAAATGGGAGTTGAACTTTGTAAAATGTAAAATCTTTATTACTTCTCTTACCATAGAGCATATCACCGTTTTCTAAATCCCAGATTGTGCAGTGGTATATATGTGTGGTTGTAGGGAGAAGAAAGATTCTGGGCTATTGTAAAGCCCTTCTTTTAAACAAATCACATGATATGGTCTCTACCCTTCCTTTACCAAAGGGTTCAGTTTGAATTCTCAGTATTTCACTAAAGTTCAGGTAGCTGAAACATCTCACAGTATAAATTGAGCTTTTTCTAGTTTAAATTATGTTTTTTTATTCATCTTTAATTTGTGCTATACCTACAAGCTGGTAGTTTTCTTAACATATTTTAATACGGTCATATATTAAACTTGTCAGTTTATATTATCACCTGCAAGAACAATGTTTAAAAAAGGAACACCTTAAGACCAATATACTAAGCAAAGAGGATGTTGTGTGCAAGCTGGGATGTGAGATAGGTGCCATGTTGTCCCAGAACCATTAAACATCCTAAAAAGCAGAAAGGAACTGTTTTCAGTTTCAGTTTCCTTCCCAGCTTTGCATGGCCATCTTCACTGAAGCGAACTAGTTGGAAGAGCCATAACAGACAAAATATATTACTAGTTTAACTTGAACTGCATTCTTTCTAAAGAATAACTAGGTTTATCATTTGTTATAAAGCTTTCAATCCTATCAAAAGGAGCTCCTGTGCTGTTCTTTTTTGTACTTCCACTTATGGGTCTCCTGGCTGTTTTGGACCGTTTTCTTCAATAGAAGTTGCTGCCATTGTTTTCCTTCTGTCATTACTCCAGAGACTGTAAGGAGTATCTCTTAAGGTTAATGCTGGCATCAGTAAATGTTCTTTCTTCCTTTTTTAAACTCTTATCCTGGGTTCAGCAGTAGCAGTCATTTTTCTCCTTCTTGGTAGCTGGTGCAGTGCTGTGTTTTTGACTTTCAGCCTGGGAACAGCGCTGATAACACCGATGTTTTCAGTTGCAGCTCAGTAATGTTTAGTCTGACCAAGGACTTTCTGAGTCTCATGTTCTGCCAGAGAGGAGGAAGAGGCAGGACACCTGACCCAAACTGACAAAAGCGGTATTCCATACCACAGCACGTCATGCCCAGTATATAAACTGGGGGCAGTTACCCAGAAGGGTTAGATCGTTGCTCAGTTGGGCTGGGTACCAGTTGGCGTGTGGTGAGCGGTTGTATTCTCTTCCCTTGTTATTTCCCTTATCATTATTATTATTGGTGGTAGCAGCAGTGGTTTGTGTTATACCTTAGTTACTGGACTGTTCTTATCTCAACCTGTGGGAGTTACATTCTTTTGATTCTCCTCCCCATTCCTCTGGGAGCAGGGGGAGGAAAAGAGAGAGTGAGAGACTGCATGGTTTTCTGAGTTATGGCTGGGCTTAAACCATGACAACTCCTTTTGACAATTATGGAAAAGTATAAGGAAAAAGACAAGCAGTTGGCCCTTTCACTCATGCTCTTCTGCTGTGGAAGTCCACTCCCCTGTGCAAACCTATCATTATCATGTTAAGACAAATATTGAATACATGATATTTAGTAGTACCACTTCAGAAGTGGATTAGCATAAAGAACTGAATAGGTGGCAGCATGGCATCAGGGCTGCTCCAGGATTTACCCAAGCAGGTTTTGTAGTCAACATCAATATACTAAACCAGTTTCTGGGAAATTACTGCAGTAGTTTGTTCATATGAATTGCATGATGTTTCTGAATGGCTGCACAATGGAGTCTTGGAATGCAATGAAATAACTACACATACCGATGCTTTCCTCTGACTTGATAATTTCAGGATACTCAAAGTGTGAATGCAGGCGTAGATAATTCGGATTTATGGTGTGGTGGAGGCATAGCCTAGAAGGAAGTAGAAATATTTGCATTTGTAATTCAGTTTTCCTGTATGGTTTAGACAGGCAAGTATCTTTTGGCAATAATAGAGAACTTTGAATAACTCTTGTGTAAAGTTATATGTATATATTAAAATCCCCCCTCCCCTTTTTTTTTTTTTGCAGAACAACTATAAACACATCCATGGCAATGCAAGGTGAGTGAAAAATAAACAAAATGTCATCTTTTGTTAATATCAAAAGATAATATAGGTCTTTGCACAGTGTTCAAGCAATACTAGCTTAGCTATTGGTTTACTTACCTTCTATTTTTATGAAATATGTATGAATTTTTGTTGACTGTGTTTTGAATTGAAAAGATTTGCATTTTAAAATTTAATAATTTCCAAAATATAGCTTACATTTTCAGATCTTGATTTCTAAAGTTAAATAAAACAAATAAACCATCTTGAAATTCAAGTTATTTCTGCTTACAAAATGAACTTAGTAAATGTTTTTAAATGCATAACCCTCTGAGTCTGCTGGTGAGGCATTAATATAGTCCTAACTTGAAGAAATTGGTAAAAAATGTTTTATATAATGAAGAATGACTCACTGCCAGTCAGTTCTGTATGGGAGGGCAGCCTGTCTCTTCCCTGGGAATTATTTGTATTAAAGCCTGCTTCTAAATAGAAATGAACAAAGGCACCTTTGGTCCAGACAGTGAACTGACCTGCTTGGACTAGATGATCTCAAGAGGTCCCTTCCGAGCTAAACGATCCTGTGATTCTGTGATATCTGCATGACATCATGTGCAATACCTGCTTTTTTTCTGCATGTTAGGGATGAGAACTCCTGTAAGTTCTTAAACATTATACGAATGTTTAATATACATATTGTGCATAAATATGAACTTGTTATACAGGTTTTGCTATACAGAAAACCACTGTTTAATTTTGTTACATCTAGTCTGAAAAAGGAGGCGGTGTTGGGGATTTTTCACTGTAGGGCAGGAGGAAGTGCGCAGTACTCAGAGTGTATGTTCCATTCTTCCAGCACATAAACCTGACCTAGCACCTGGATTTTCAAACATTAACCATGTGCCAGGATATCAAGTTCCCTATGGCTACCCTCAGCATGCACCTGGGACTTACCAAGGTAGGTTGCTTGTCTACAGATCTGGAAATAATGATGGGAAATGTGAGGTTTCATTTCACTAGGGTGACTGTCTCTGGTTTCCTTCTCTGCTGTTAAGTTTGTAGCGTTTCTCTTAATTTCTATTTTGCTAAGAAGTCATCTTTTCCTTTGTGGTGCTGAGCAGTACCAACAGTGGTAGGAGTTAAAAATGTTGGATGTTCCTCAGTGGTTACTGTGTGGAGTTTGTTAGGTTGGTATTACTTACGCAAAGCAATTAATGTGTGGCAGCTTCTTGCTGATGATCGTATTTTTTAATTAATATGCTATTTCAGTATTTCACTTTACTTTTCTCTAGAAATCCAGAACTGAAGAAAGAATTGTTTTCCTCTTGCCTGTTCTGCTGATCCATGTATTTTGTGCCTGTTTCCTACCCTATTGCTGTACTTTGCATGTGGTTATACCTTGCACTGATTTGCTTTTCTCCTCCTAATTCATTTCCTGCTCCACATTCAAAATGCAGTACTTCTAAATAGCTTCTCATGTTCTGGTGCTTTCTGAAAAACCAAGTCTAACAATCAGACTCAAAGCATAAGTTGTAGATAAAATGCAGACCGTTTGGCCTGAGTTACTGTGCTGTTCATAAGTTAAAGCTTGTGCATGTTGTGGCAGGGCAATCTGAGGTCTGAAAGTACCGTTAGCTTCAGCAGGGAATGAGCATGTGCTGCCTGTGCGATGAAGGCCAAGGGAGCATTTTTTGTTTTGAATAATTGTATGTGCATACACTTATGCATGACAGCAATAGACCATTTGTGTGCAAAGCCTGTGCTTAGACATAAAAGCGATTTTATATTCTGTAAGGGTGAATCCTTCTCTAGAGTGGGGGTGCCTGCCACCTACGAATTTTATGCCACAGCTGTTTACATCACCTGAGGTACTGTCCTGCTTACGTCCACAGTGTGAGCTTTCATATGTAACAGTCCATGTATTGGAATGTAATGTGAAACATTGGTGCTGAACAGATTTGGGCTAAAATCTACAAGTCAGTATCTCAAGCTATTTTGTCTTTGTACAGCTCTACAAAAATACACTTTGTGGCTTCTGCACTGTACTTGCTTCTGAGTAAAATATAAAATTCCTCTCTATCAGAGTGAAAACCTACAGCCTACCAGGGAAGTATTAGGTGAGGGAAAAAATATAGTTCTTGGTCTGTAACGTTCAACAGCAACTTCAGCAGCTTCTGCTACAAAGGCTGTGTTGCTGCAAGCAAGGCAGGGCTCTGCGCTCAGCCAGGGATGCGGGGTAGGCTGTGAGCACCAAGGCAGTGCTGCGCGTGCCATCTGGTGGGGTGCTGGGCATTTAGACCCTGAAGTGCTTCAGAGAGCTTGTGTTTTCTATTGAGTGGTAACTGGAGAAGATTTACTTGGTGTTCACAAAGTGTGGAGCTATTTCCTCCTTTACTATGCACCTCCTCCATGAAGGAGTTGTGGATTTCCTGAGTTTTGAAAGAGAATGGGAAAGTGCAGGTTTTAGATCACACTCATTTGGTTTGAAAACTGCAGGTGAACTTTGCTATAAGGACATTTCCTATCACATAAGTAGAAGGTATGATTCCAGGAACACTTTGTCTTAAAATTCCTCATTTGCTCAACTGACAACTTGTAAATGCTCATACTTTTAATCTAATAATTTTAAGGTTTCTGTCTTCTTTATTTAGAAATAACCTTCATTTATTTATTTCTAATTTTTGAATTGCCTATCTTTATGTGAATAAAATTTCTGCTATATTCAATAATGATTCATTTACTGGTTTTGTTTGGTTTTGTCTGGAGGGATTAGAACATCCATACCCAGTATAGCTTCTTTGCACAAAAGTATTCATAATTGAAATATATTGTACATATAAGAATCTTCATAGGTCAAAATAGTGAATACGTTAATCTTTTGAAGATCCATTGGACAATTCAAAAGAATTTAGCATCTAACTTTAGTAACTGCATCTCTCCTCCCACACCAGGTGTTGCAGGTGCAGGGAGCTATGGCTTTCAGGTACAGGCCATGAGAGTCCCATCTGAACTTGCTGTTCCACCCATACAGAACCAGCCCATTGTGAAGGAGGGAACAATCTGGATGCCCATCCCTCCTCCTCTTCCCAACTGCCCTCCTGGACTGCAATACCTCACACAGGTACCTGCACCCTTCCTTCTTCCCCAGAGAACAGGTGTTCACCTGAGAAGCAGCCTGCGTCTGTGATAAAGCTGAAAAAAGTATGTGGCTTTGTTGCAGCTCCGTGGTTTGCTGCTTTTGGGCTGCTAAGTGAAGCCTTTTGCAATGCAATTGATGGGTGTTTCAGTGTGGAGATGCCTGTTATGGTTGCAGCACTTCATGCTGTACTCTTCTGTCAAGTGAGGTGCTAAAGGACTAGGGGCACAGGGCTATCATAGATCTTTCCTATTTCTGAAGGTACCGTTTGTGAAATATAATGAGATTTGGCAAAGTGTCTATAATGAATGTATATAATATGTGCAACTGTAGCATATTAAAAGTGCTTAGTTTTCTACATGGTGCTTTCTTCACACCTCTTCATAATGTTGTTAGCAGAGATGCTAGTCAGACTTCACAACATAGGGAATGCTAATAGCAAAATAATAATGGTTTCCAAACTGCAGAATATGTCCTTGTACTGTAAAAATACAGTTTATATTATCACTGGGAGCAAATATCAAGGCTTAACACTGACAGATTTTTGCCAAATCCACAAATTGCTCAAAAAAAAAAAAAAAAAGGCACTAGTGAGGGAAAGTCATGAGGCCGTGTACCCTGAGTTTCCATGTGCCCTGAGTTTCCATGTGCCCTGAGTTTCCATGTGCCCTGAGTTTCCATGTGCCCTGAGTTTCCATGTGCCGTGAGTTTCCATATATCCTGAGTTTCTCAAAGCTGAGCAGTAGCTCTAAAATTTCTTATTTTCCTGCTTTTGTCTGTATGGACTCCTAGTGTAAGCGGCTGGGATATGTGGTGTCAGAGGCTCTCTCAGGCTCTGTAGCTGAATTAGCCTGAGCCCTCTGTGCTTGTAGCCAGCCCAGCTTGGTTACAACTTCTGTCATCTGCTCCAGTGCCCTGAAACACTGTTCTGCTAATTTGGCAGAGGACAGAATGGGGGGGTATGTGAGCTACTTGCATGCTTTACCAGTAGATGATCTGCCTCTACACAATATATTGATCCATAAATCTGCATTCTGAAATGAAACAGTAATGCTTCTTGAAACTAGGTTTCTCTTACTTACAACTTAACTATTTATTCTGTTTAATTTTTTCAACCATTAACAGATTGACCAGATATTGATTCATCAACAAATTGAACTTCTTGAGAGTAAGTGTGAAGTATTTATGGCAGAGAAATGTTTAAATCCAGTAATCCCATGAAATTATAAAATTCAGACTTTGATACTATTTTTTTTAAGGTGGATCACAACCTTTCTCTTCCTTGCCTGTTATCTGTCTCAGTTTCTGCAGAAGTTGTGGAGGAGAGAAACAAGAAGATAGGAGGGCAGGGGCTTTTAAAGTGGTTCTGTATCTTGAAAGATACGTAGCAATGTGACTGAATAATCTTGGTAGGTAGTTAAAGCTGAAGTACCGCTTCCCATGTTATTAATTCACATGATTTCTACTTGCTTCTCTTCCCTGCTTAAAGATGTTATTTTCTGTCCTTTCTTACACCATCTAACTCTATAGACTGGCGTGAAGTCTAGTCTAGTTTCCAGGCAATCCTGCTGTTTTAGTGAATCGAACTGCTTTCCTTCTACTACCCTTATTCCGCTCACTTTAAGAATATCAGTCATGTTATCAGTGTCCTTCAAATGGAAGAAATAAAATGGAACATCCATCTCAGTTGATGCCTACTGTTGCTGCCTTTTCTTTCCATAGTGCTTCAAAAAGTGCTTTCATTTTTTAGAGAAATTAATCAAAATTTCTGTCCTGGCTCTTCTTGTTTTCTATTTGTGCTGCTGTGAATCTTAACTGTGAAGCTTTTTGTATGGCCTTTTCATTTGAATGTTCTTGCTTCACCAAATTCACAAGTTTTCTTTTTAATTCTCATCCCTTCAGCAATTCCCTCCCTGGGAATCTTCCATGCTGTGTTATTTATATAATTGTGGTGCTTGCTCTGGCAGTAAGTGTCCCTGTCTGGTGGGAGGAGACTGATGGACATCTCTACAATTTCTGCCTTGTCATGTGCATGGTAGCTTCTCTTCTCAGAACTTCTCTGTCAGGCTGCTCTGCTCAGGGGTCCTTCTCCACCTCTTCATTTTGCCAGTAGCTGCCTCTGACAGATTTTGAGGGAGGCCTGCCTTCCCAAAGGGTAGCTTTAGAGTTAGCATGGTGACTTTTCTGACTGGATGCACCTCAGAAATTTAACCATTGTGTTCCCATTTTTCAGTTTTGACTGGTTTTGAAACAAACAACAAGTACGAAATCAAGAATGCGCTGGGGCAAAGGGTATACTTTGCAGCAGAGGACACTGACTGCTGTACCAGGAATTGCTGTGGGCCATCACGACCTTTCACCATTCGGATTATAGACAACCTGGGCCATGAGGTGATAACACTGCAGAGACCCCTCCGGTGTTCTTCATGCTGCTTTCCCTGCTGCTTACAGGAGGTGAGTTGCTCCCTCTCACTTTCTTCCTTCATGTGGGAAGTGGTCCATATGTGTAGTTTTGAGATGGGGCTGTCTTGAGTTAGGCAAGGTGAAACAAGTCAGGTTTTGCCTGTAAATTGTGGGGAGAGAGAGCTGTGGGATTTGCTTATGGGATCCTTGGTCTGGGAAGAAGCAGGTTTGCTGCAACACTTGGATTTACTCTGGCCATTCTGATTATGGTAATGAAAAAATTGTTCAAACAGCATGTCAGGGAACTTGTGGCCATTACCAGAATCTGTGCTGGACATGGACTTGCAATGTAAGAGTTAGGCAGTGGCTTTCATAAAGTAACAGCTAGAGTTTTCAGTTTACTGCTGCTGTGAAAACCATAGTGAAATTCAACATGAGATGATGAGCTTTTTTAATATTAGTATAATTATGTGGTGATGCAACTTATGAAATTGCAAATCTGAGCTTCTTACTGGGGGATATGTAGTAGCTGCATCCTGTAATGTGTTCAGTGAATGCTTTCAGGATGCTCAAACCTTTCTTTGACTTCAATCTTTATACTGGAGATGTGTATGAGTTCTGAAATTTGTGTGCAGTTTTTTGAAAACGTTCACAGAAAACCCCATGCAGCTTCATCCATTGGGAAGCCAGATTGTTGTGGAAAAATAAGTTGCGTTTGGTTTGTATGTTATGGTGGGGTTTGTCTAGCAAGCTTAACAAAGCATGACTGCTCACTTGGAGCTTTTCTTTTTCCTGTGAAGATGGAAGTTCAGGCGCCGCCAGGAACACCAGTTGGTTACGTTGTCCAGAACTGGCATGCCTGCCTGCCAAAGTTTACCATTCAAGATGAGAAAAGAATGGATATATTGAAAATTACTGGCCCATGTGTTGCCTGCAGCTGTTGTGATGATGTTAATTTTGAGGTATGCAAGGCTAAAAGTTGTATGTACATTCTTCAGGTAGTAGTTTGATAGTAGTTTATTGCTTGAATTGTTGCTTGAACTTGTCAACTGAACTGTAATGTGTATTAAGTAATTAGTACAGAACACTTTAATGCTAGTATATCAACTCACTTATCTAGATATGTAAATTACTCTAGATAAACCAGAAAAACTTCCAGAATTGATGTCTTAAAGCCATTCATCAGTGATCAGTGAGGCTGATTCCCTGAGGTTGCACACAGATCTGTTAATTTAAATATTTAGCAGTGAAATCTTTTTGAATCGATTGTGTTTGGCCCTAACAAAAAGATGTTTATTCTCAGCTGTGTCATGTATTTATTAAAATTACTTTCTACAAACACTCATTTAATAATTTAATAATCATGCAATGACCAAGTAAATCAATATAACTTAGACCTAAAATATAGATTTGAATGACTGAAGACTTACAACTTTCACTTAAAAATAATAGTGACTAATGCATCATTATTTTCGTACACATTAATTAGTAGATACACTAGTTTATCATTTAATATCTAAAATGATGTTGCAAATAGTTGCTAAAGCAAATTTAGTATAATTTTATTTTGCAAATTAGATTTTGCAACTCTGACAACTGCATCTAACTTTAGAAAATACTAAAGGACTAATTTCTGTTTTGTAACAGAACAACGTAGTTTGTTTAATTTTCACTCCAGCAGCACCTGATACATGGCAGGAGAAACTAATTTGCTCTCTTGGTTAAAGGACAACACTTGCAGCAGTGTGTGTACATATGTGCAGTAGGTATCTTCCAACACCATTAAAGTACTGAACTCTGTAGTTAGATTTAGAATTAAGTTCATGTCTGTGCTACTTAAGACTGACGTTCTGATAGTCAAGGTTGTTTTTTGATACAGTTACATTCAATGACTGCATTAATTCAAGTAACGCAATCTGTAGCTTTCACATGGATCTGTGACAAACAGGATTTGGAAATATGAATCACAGATTATGTTTTTATTTTTTTTCATTTTATATGTAACTAGGTGAAATCTCTGGATGAGACTGCTACTGTTGGAAGGATTTCTAAGCAGTGGACTGGATTTTTGAAAGAAGCCTTTACAGATGCTGATAACTTTGGAATCGCATTCCCAATGGACCTTGATGTAAAAATGAAAGCTGTCATGATTGGTGCTTGCTTCCTTATTGTAAGTCTCATTCACTAATACTTGAGTATGAACTGGCCTTTTCATTTGTATGTTCAAAATGTACTGTTAAAGAATTTGATTCTGATCTCCTTGAAATGGGCCATAACTTGTTGCGAAATTGCTATGTGTAGAACTAAACACAGAAGGCAACAAGGAATTATTTCAAATAATAAGCTTGTTCCAGACTACATGAAGTGCTAACTGCTGAGCTGGTGAACTGGACAGCTGAATGTGGCAGCTATTTCCTCCTGACTCTCCTTATTGGAAGTGTGTAAAGCACTGAGCTGAACAGGATTAAATGCTCTCAGAGGAGTCATTTCCAATGCAAGGGACTTCTGTGGAGGCAAAGCATATCTAACTTGATACAACACTTTTCAGCTGCACTCTGACTCTGCCATGTCAAATACTGCAGTGCAGCTCACTTTGCTCTTTGAAAATAGTATGTGATACACTAATGTTTCCACATACCAGTGCAATTTAGCATCAGGTACCATTTCAAAAAGTGCTCTTCTTCTGTGCTGGCAGAGCTGCAGAGGGAGAGGAAAGGGGCATGTGAAGCACCTTGAGTTTGGAGCATTCTCACCAGCCTCTTAACAGCTCTATGCATGAAACAGGTTTTCTTAGCTGTGTTCGTTTATGTGCTACCATGTGCATGAAGTACAGTGTTAGTGAGTATGAGCAACCCAGGACTTCAGACACAGAAACTGGGGCCCCCACATGTAAACTAGAGATAGTCATCATTATGATGGACTCCACTTTAAGGTAAAATTGAAGGGGCTGAGTGAAGTCTAACAAAGCCAAGGCAGGAATCCTGCTTAAAGGAAGCATAGCTTTGGCTAGTGACAATTTGAAGTTTCCAAGTAGGTCTTTCACCACCTCTTTCCCTCTCTGTGGGTGTCCTATTCTTAGAGACCCAGGTAATGTGGGATGGAGGGAGGTGCCCCCATCATCTTCTTGTCTTTGAGGCTTCTGAGAGGAGGGGGCTTTGAACACCTTGCAAAGCAACCAGGAGATCTCAGAACTAAGAATCACATTTAAGAAGTGTTTCATTTGCTTTTTGTTGCCTTCTTAGGACTTCATGTTTTTTGAGCATGCTGGTGATAACCAACAGCGAGTAGGAGTTTGGCAATGAAAACTTTTATAAAGAAGAAGAACATAAATCTCCCAAATTTCCAGTGGATTTCAGAGCTCCAGTAAGAATGTGAGAAATGTGTATCTTGTGCTACTGCAAGTTTATATTTCTATAAACTGAAAACTTTACATTGTGAGTTTTTCTTTGTAGTAAATAGTAGTAAATAATTTGTAGTATTCAAATAAGAACACTTTGTACAGATCAAAACAGAAACTTATAGAAATATATAGCAACCTTTCTTTACAAGAAATTTGGAATTGTAAAATAACTACTTATAGTTAGTTTAATTGATAAAAAAAAAAGAGGACTTCTATATTCATTATTAATATAAGCAATGAGCCTAATAAAGAGGTCCTGATCTTTTTCTGTGTATCCTTCTTTGGTACTTCTGCCTTGGTGTTCACATTCTGTTGTTTCCAACTTCTTACCAAACATACATATTCAAACCAAAGTAAGTTTGAACCGCATGATTCTTGAGGTCTCTTTCAACCTGGTATCTCTGATTTTCTGATTCTGTAATCTAAGTGAAGAAAACTATCAAAAAATCACTGTAAAATTGTATAGTGATGGTGATAAATCTGCTGTCAGATGACTTCTGCAGTGTATGTTAGTTTCGTAATTCATGTTGTTTTGAGACTTAATGCTTTGATTTTCATTACAAGAAGTTTAGAGGAAACGGGAGATATAAAAAAAACAGGAATTCTCTTTCCTCTTCATTTAGTTCATGTTTTTCACAGATTGTAAGTCTGTCTGTAAGCATGAGAGTGCAGGAATAATAAACGGAACAATTCTGCTTCAAAAGCAGATTCATGAAACGGCAGGTCTGTTTTTTAGCATTTATAGCTTTATTTAAATGTCCAAGCTATGGGTAAACTTCCAGTTTCTTACCACAGCTTTGCAGAAGCATGTGCATATAGTGGTTCTTGGGATCCAGCAATGGTGAGAAGTAGTTTTCAATATTTTAATTTGTATTTTAGTTCTGGTAAAGATTCCTTTTGTTCAGTATTTTCAATTTATTGATTGCTCCTGGTCAGTCAAAAAGCAGAGGAAAAGAGGAGTGCCATTGCTGCTATGTACCTGGACTCTCTTTGATGTTATAAGAATTGTACAAACTCATGACAGCAATCTAGACTGTTCAGAAAGTCTTCAAAATTATATATTATGCCTTGTTAAATTTAGCTTCTGCTGCTAAAGACAAAGTTCCTTGAATATAGTGTCTTTAATAATAGGGATTGCTGGAGGTGCATTTTTGATTCATCAGCACTTTTCTTAGGGAATTAAATAATTATTAATTTGAAAATATTTAATTGACCAGCTATTAATGAGATACTGGAAATTCAGTCCTGCTAATATCTGCTAAAAATTTCTGATTCCTTCAGTTAGGAATAGAAGCTGCATGTATAGAAACCAAAGTGACACACCCAGGACCAAACCTGTCCTGTAGGGATTTGTGTGGTTAAGCCCATCAGTATTATTTTCGCTGCAAGGAGTGACACACAGCTTCAGTTCTGCCTGTAGCTCTGAAGTCCCAGGCTCAAGCACATCCAGTGGCTGCACTTTCCACAGAGAGCAAAGTCAACTCAAAATACTCCACATACTCTTTTTCTTTCTGAGATATTTGAAAATACCTGTTTAATTCCATGAGAGGTCTGCTGAAAATTTAAATTCACACTTTGCATTAGAGTGAGGCCTATTTGTGGCTGTTTGAAGAGTGGATAGAATAATATGTGCCAACAACCTTGCATAAAAAATTACATATTAATTCATTCATTACATATAAATTACATATTGATTCACATGCATCTCTGTAGAGCAGTAAGGGAAGAATGTGAGGATGCAAACAGCCAAGAATGATAAGCTTCACATCAAGATGTAGGAAAAAAGTGTTGCAATTCTTCTATCATAAGCAGAATTGCAGTTGCAAACAGTAACAAAATCCGTAAAGTGTAATCAAAGAAAAGATACCTTTGCTTACAATCAGTTTCTCAATTACAATGAAACCCAACAAGTTGTGTAAGTTGTGCTACTGCCATTTTGATTTTTTGATTTTGTGCTGCTTGAGTCTACTGGTCAGATTGCTACAGATGATTCCTTTACCATGTATTTAGCAAAATTAGTAAATAAGGTGAAGAATTAGATAGCCCAAGGGAATCAGTATGTGAATCCAGCTACACAGTAAGGTGTTAGATGCTTAAGCTAAGCCCCTTAGATTTGCCAGAATTGTGGCAAGAGCATGAAAGAAGTTCCACAACCTCATATCATGAAAGGACAGAGAGAGCATTGGACTGGGGGAATTTTCCATCAGTTGGGTATCTGGTTAGTTAGCTGATACTGATTACACAGCTCATCAACCTTTTTTTCTTGTGAAACAGTTCACACTCTGTCATGAAGGTAAAAATATTGCATGAGAAATTGGATCTAAAGCTATCAAGGAGTAACTCTAGTTAACAAAACAGTATCGTATCACCTTTGTAATTTCTTTCACTTTTTCCTAATGATATTGAATTGGAAAATGCTTATTCCTTAATTTTTTCAAGAACTTCTGGGGACAGCTGTATTCACTTGCTCATTTCAGAAACTGATTATGCTAAAAGCAGAACAGATCATTCTTTGTCTTTCTTCATTTTGAAAGAACCTATAGCAGTATCCATATTTACTAAATAACGAGACTCTAGAACTCTCCACTATTTATCCATCAGACTATAAGCAATACACTGATTTATCCTTCTATCCATAAATCCAGGCTTTGGAAAGTATTAGAAGACTTTCAGCATGCTGCCTGTTATTCAATACCATCTCAGTTAGATGGAGCTGTTTCATAAAACCTTTACAGAGTAAGCTTTGCAGATGCATTTCTCTAGTTCTGTTAATGACCTTTCCATCTGTATCATCCCTGTAAGGTTTTCATCTCCCGCTGTACAGGAGATGCAGGCACTTAATGAAACCTTAGGGTCTGCAAGCACAGAAAGGCATAATTTATATATGTCTCAGTAGAAAAGCATAGTTGATTTCAATTTTCAGAAACTAAAATTATAAATGAAAAAAAAAGTAATTTACTCCTCCTTTACTTTTAAGCAAGATCAGGTTTTTGCTAATTGAGGAGAGAAAATAATTTTACTAACTGGAGTAGAGCAGGAGTGTTGTTTGAAAGTATTATATGATAGTTGGTCTCCTAAAAAACAATCCGTATTAGTAAAGTTCATAAAAAGGCCTAATGGTTATTTTGTAGGCCCAAAGGCAGCCCTTACAACCCTCATGTACCTCATCTTGGTTTTACTAATGAGAATAACTTTGACCAAAAGCTGTCAGTGGGAGCACGGACTGCAATGTAGCTAAGTTACTGAAGGCGCAGGCGTAACTTATTGGAAATGCTAGGTGTAAGACAGAAAATGAAATCTTTTGTCAAGGGAATGTCTTGCAAAATTGCATGACTTAAGTTTTTGACTACTGATGCACATTGCATTTTATGAATGCTAACAATTTGACTTGAATACTTACAAAATTGATAAATGGTAAAGGATGATGCAGGGAGGAAGTTGTGGAAGCAGAGGAACTTGCAGATAAGGGAATTTCTCACGTGGAGAATTCTGTTGTGTTGCATCAGGGCTCTATATGTGCTTTCAGGATATATTCATATATGCTATGGATCAGATTGCTCCAGGAGTCTAGTAGCTCCCTGTCACATCTCACAGGGAGACTTCCATACATTACTGCTTCTGTTCTGCAGAGTTTATCTTATGTTCTGCAGATACATTTGACATATCACTTGATTTTGGCTTATTTGCATTGTTTCCCTTATAACACTGTTATTAAAGTGGTATTAAAGCTTTGCAACAAATACCAAAGGGGGAGAAGAGATGACAATAGGCATCTACGACTGTCTTCTGTTTTTCAGCGGGTGGCAATAGGTGGCAGTGTTAGCACAGGAATTATTTTTTCATGGCTTTAAAACCTTGCGCTGAGATTCACAGGCAGTTCCTTAGCTGTCAGACTGATTTTCTCAGTGGAAGAATTTCAGATTACACTATCTCCAAAATATGTATTCCCTAAATGAGTGTGGAGAATCAGATGTGTCTTTCCCACAAAAGCTGCAAAATCTTAAGCTTCAAATGCAATTATGTGCCACTAGGAAAATTGAAAAATGTGTGTGAAAGTATGGTTAAACCCTGATTGACTTAAAAAACCTCAGACAAATTCTGTGTAATGTTTTTAAAGCTGTATTAGGCTTGGTAAATAGTAGAATTTGGAATTGGACTATGATTTCTGGCATAATTTACTACATAACACAAAGTTATTCATATATCACAGCAGGGTACCTCAAAGGAAACAGGCTAGTTTCACTGCTGTGGTGATGTCACATTTTCATCTGAGGTACATTTAGGCCCCTAGACGTGCAATGGCTTCAGTGTGCATGGCTGTGATGTAGACTGCAAGCACTGCAGGCAGTGAAAGACAGGGCAAGGGACAGAGAAGAGAGCAAGGCACTGGACAGCAACGGCTACATGGGCCTGGGAATCTGCTCCAGGATTGCCCCCAGGCTTCAGTTATGTTTTTCTTTTTTTTTTTTTTCCCCTTTTCCTGTGTGTGGCTTTTTTTTCCCCCCTATTTTTATTTTGGTTTGTTGTTGTTAGTTTTGTTTGAGTTTTCTGTTTGTTTTTCTTTAAGTTTAAACTTGCTGCCCATGCCTTGGCTGGTTTAACCTTTAACTGACCTAGTTATTGAACCAGGGCAGCTGGTAGCGTGTAAGAAAGTCAGTATTTCTCCTGTGTTGATTGCTGTTTACTGAGGAGTAAACAGAAACTGGTACAAGGCTGGGCAGCATGCACAGAGGGGAGCCTGCACTGGTGCTGTACCCACCAGGACCTCAGCATCTCCTGGTGTTCGTAGCTCTGCTGCACAACCAGCTTCAGTCCCTGATTACAAATGCACGCCAAAAAGCTCAGGAATGGCTTGGCCTGGCTGCCTTCTTGCCAGGAGCCTCCTATTCCTTGTGTGTGCTACACAAAGGGAATGACATGGAGATGTTCAACAGGAAAATTCCTGTGCAACTATACAGCATGACTGCAAGGAGCAGGGACAAAGGTGTATTTCAAAGGTAAGTGGTCAAATACTGCAATGCTGCCATAGCACTGCATATTGAAACTGGGAGATGGCACTGGCACTGTGGTGATGGCACTGTAGTGACACAGTGAGCAGTCACTGAGTCCCAGGAGCGAGCAGTGAGTGGCAAATGCTGCGTGAAAACTATGCAAACTGGGGAGGCTGGGGCTTGTGGTGAAGGCTATAATTAAAGCTATTCTAATTTGATAATTTAAATGACTCAGTCATACTTTTTGACCCTGAAGACACTAAAGACTTTGGAGCTGCCTTGACTTCATGGTTTTGAGCAACGTTCTGCTGGTATGTATAACCGGCACATCAGTGTGATACTGTTTTATAGTTGAGATTCTGGCAGCATGTTCCTGCTCTGAAGTACAGTCCCTCTTGTGTAAGTGTACAGTTCCCCCTGTATGTTGGGATTTTTTTTGACACAATTTGAACAGCACAACCTCCCAGAGTATTCAAACTTGTACAATCATTGCTTTGTGCTGGTCCACTTTCTATGTAGTTATAACAACTGAGCTGTCATGTACATCACCGATGAACTCACTCCAACAGTCTCTATATTCTGCAAGTTGTTCCTTCAGTTCTTTATGATCTTTCCCAATCTCCCAGCTGATATTTCAGCTCAGGCTCTGTCTCAGGGTTTTACTGTAGCTCTCTCTAGCCATGCAGTATGATACACAGCAACACTTGCCCTGGGGAATTTGAACAAAATAAATCCTAATACTGCAAGGGTTGTGTACATTTGCCAGAGACCTACATGTTAGCAGCTAAATCCTGTCTTCTTTCACTCCTGCAGCCAGTCCTGCTTTTTAACTGGTATTAAACTTTTCAACTGTTATAAAACTATTTGTTATCCCACTGAGTATGGCTGTACAATGGAACCAAGGCACACACTGCTTTATTGTGCCAGCAAATTTCTCATTTTCCAGGGAGCAGAATTTGTGGCTCCTGGAAAATATAGGTCTTTCAGTGGACTGAGGCTGAGCTTGCCGGCACTCTGTTTATGTCTGTATTCTGCTTGTTGCCAGATTAGGACAGCAAAGAAATACAAGTGAATTTGCTCAACACAGACAAGGGCTCACTGTGCCCTGTCCTCTTTTTCCACTGAACAAACTTTGGAAAGGCCACGAAAGGTAGAAAGCTAATATTAAAATGCAATAAGAATTAAAGCCAGCCATTGAAATGAATGAGAGCTTACCTGTGCGTCGCAGCACATATTTTTCCATGGAGAAAAACAAAACAAAAAAAAAACCCCAAACAACCCCAACTCCCCCCGACCAGATAGTTAACATTTCAGTGATAGAGCAAGGCAGAGACGATAAAATCTCTGAACGAACCAACTAAATTTATGTACGTTGTTTGTGCTGTATTGATGTTCAACATTCTAAGCAAAGTTTAGTCAAATGAAATATTTGTGCAAAAAAATGCTTAATGAAAAATAAATTACAAAAATGTCAGCAGTTGTGTATGCTTTAAGGGAGCTACTATAATGCAGTGCCAGAGTAAAACATCAACTAATCAACACCTCTTAAGGTGCAAATATTAAATCTTTACAGCAATTTGTTTTTTTTTCCTGGGGATTTGTGCTTCAGTAATTATGTGGTGAAATGTAGCAAAAGCTTTCAATATCATATAAACTCAGTCCAAATTTGCGAACAGTAATATGCACTAGACAAGTTTTTATCTTTCAAAAAGATGTAATGAGGTGTGAACACCCATGAAATAAGTTTGACTTCAAAATCCTGTTGAGCCAGAGCTCGGTAAAGTCAAAGGCAACTTGCTGCCTGGTCCAGAGGGCACCTATCACAACTGATGAATCTCTGCATCTCAGCTCAGATCTAGCCACACCAGTATTACTATCCAGGTACAGATTACTTTTTTTTTTTTTTTTTTTTTGGTTAATGTATATTTAAGATTAGAATTTGAACATTTAAAAATACAAATATACCCTCAGACAATGGAAAAATGAAAGAGAATGGTGCCGAAAATATCAGTAATTGAAGTCTCAGCATAATCAAGCTGCAGCCTGGAGTGACTGGGAAAGAGAATATGATGAGTGCTTTCCTTGGAGACGTGCTTTGAGGCTGCCTGATTACAGGTATGTGGAAAACTGCAATTCCTGAAACTTCATCCCTTCCTTGGGACCATCTCCTTCTGCTCCACCTGAGCTATCTACCTGCAATTCATATTGATTCAAGTGCTTTTTCTTCAGTGAGAAGGAAGTGTATGGCATATCCACCCAGGCCACAACAACTAATGCTATCTGCCCTTTTGGCTGCTGAAGTAAATCTGTATTGATAAAGCATTTGCAAATGCCTTCCTACAAACTCCCACAGCAATTCCACTAATAGCTGGTTACTGTTAACAGGCTGTCAGCATGGCGTCAACAGTTTGCTGAGGACCAAAATGTTTTAATCTAATTCATGTTCTTGGCTATAATATGAGGGTACATATGAGGAATGCAGTGAGTGTGACGTTCTGGTCAGGAGAGCTGATCAAGTGTCTTTTCCCATGTTAAAATATAAGAACTCCAATTTCCCTCTCTGCAAAGAAAGAAAAAAAAAAAAGCAGCCTGGTAGAATTATGAAGATGCTCCTGTTAATGTAGCAGTTTTGTGGTTAAGGTTTTTATATTTTCATGTATGATGGAATTCTGCAAATAATGATACTTGAATTAATGATTTTATTAGATTTAGATAGACAGTGCCCTGTTTATTGGAGATTTCAGTGCCTGTGGAGCAGTAACGACATTTCTTCTAAGCCCCATCAGTTCCTTGTGAATAATGGAGCAGAAGACTAGTGCAGAAGGTTACTTTGGTCTTAAAGTTTATATATGCAATTCCTGAAAGAATTTTAGTGCAAGATTAAGAATTTATTCCATAAATTTAAAATCTTTAGAAGGCTGAAAAGCATTCAAAGGAATCATCCCCTTAAAAGCAGTAATCACTTTCTCTACCACCACTGAAAAGGCAAAGGGTTCCCTATAGCTCTGCTATAGGGCACAATCTTGGGGCGGCTGGGAAGGAACAAGGTGTTGTGCAGAGTGGCTGTAGGTCCTGTTGCCAGTGACATGTGCTGTCTTCCAGGAACTTGTCATGAAGCTGTCTCAGGCACAGCATATGTGCAGAAACAAAGCATATTTGCTAGTACCTGTTTTATAAATCTTTGCTTACTGCCAAGTATTTTTCAGTGGGTCACAGGGAGACCACATCACAGAGAAGCGCTGCTTTCTTGTTGTCATCTACACATCATCTAAATTAGGTGTTTTTAAAATGTTTAATCACCAAAGTATCAAAGCCTTTCTCTGCCCAGTCATGCTCTCCAGTTATGGAGCCCCAAAATGATGGGAATCACAGACTGAGGTTTATGTGGAGTTAGAATTGAATGGACAAATTCAGAATAAAACCTTCTCCATAATGACAGACTGATAAATCACGTCTGTTTTTATCTACAGTGCAAAGAGGGAAGAAGCAAAGGAATGACCTAATTTAGTCATTGGGAACTATGGTGCAACAGAAGAGTGCTCCTAAAAATGCACATAAAACGTAAATCCATCTTTCCTGTAAGTGCCTGGGCAACAGCTAACTTCTGTGACTCACTTAAGAGAAATTCCATGGGAAAAAGGTTAGGCTTTCTCTGGGATGAAAAGAAAAAAGAGTAAATTCCATAAACGGTGATTGTAAAGCAAATCCCTGCCTAATATTCCCTGTCTGCACTATGTGAAAAGCAAACACAGTAAAATTTCAACTGCTGCAGTAAGTTCCCTGTGTTTGAGAGGTAAAGAGTACATGCTCCCAAATAACAGAGCTCAGCTGTGAAGGTCAGCCTGGGAATGCTGATCCTTTTCTGAAGAGAGAGGAAATGCATCTCTTCTGTAGCTCTTGGCACACCAGCTGAAAACCATGGACATTTAACCAGTAGCTTTTTCCTCAATCCAATCAGTCATTGGTCTGATGTAGAGTAATCTACAGCAGAGTCACGGCCAAAACATCTTCCCTAATTGGCTGCAGGGAGAAACAGAGTGGAAAAAGTGTGTGGATGGCCTACGTGCAATTTTGTTCAAATGCACAGCATTTGTTTATGGAAGCTTACATTCAGCTGCACCATCAGCTGTCTCAATTATAATCCTACAGCACAGGGAGAATAAAACACTAGAATTATGTTTGAGAACTACAGAATTATTTGTAATAGTTCAACAGAACAAATGCATATTGATACACAGCAAGCTGGGATGCTCATGAGCAACAGTTGGAAGATAATGAAGGATTGAATGGCCTACTCTTACTAAACAAGAATCTTCATCCTGACACGGATTTGGAAAAAGATAAATGAGGTACCAAGAAGAGAAAAAGGCTGCAACTAACATTTTGCAGAAGCCTGACTTTAGCAGTGTATGAGTTTTCTTGAATGTCTGTGATTTAGAGGGGAATGGTTTTGGCCTTTATCTTGTCTTCGTTTTTCTTTGGAAATTGCATCAAGTGCTTTCTCTAGCTTTAGTAGCTACTGCATGCATGGTCCAATTTAAAGATTATGATTTGTTTTGGGAGCAAGTGATTTCTGTTCTTTGGACTGGAAAGCTGGGGACGCTATCACTATTATCTCCAGGGGGATAAACCTTAAAACTGGTGGCAAGATGGTAAGATGAATAGGGTACGGCAGTAGCAATATCTCATGTAAGCTTTATATAGCGATCTGAGGAGTCATAATGGCTCAGTAAATAGTTAATAATAGTCTGAACATCATCATTCAGATTTTAAAGGGAGATAACAGAGAGAGGAATTAAACACAAGAAATGCAAGTGATGTACAATGCAGTTGCTCACCAGCTGCTGACTGATGCTCAACCCATCCTTGAGCAGTGATTGGTGGCTCCCAGCCAACTCTCCCAGTTGATATACTGGGCATGACATGCTGTAGTATGGAATACCCCTTTGGCTAGTTTGGGTCAGGTGTCCTGTCTCTGCTCCCTCCTGGCTTCTTGTGCCCCTCCTCTCTGACAGAGCATGATAGACTGAAAAGTCCTTGATCAGGGTAAGGGCTACTTAGCAACAACTAAAACATTGGTGTGTTATCAGCACTGTTCCCAGACTAAAGCCAAAACATGGCTCTGTACCAGCTACTAGGAAAAAAATTAACCTTATCCCAGCTGAAACCAGGACAACTGGAAACCATGGCTTTTATATTATCTGACAATTTGAAGTCTTTCAGATAGCACTAACCTTTAGGACCCTGATCCAACAACTCCCTTGTTCTGTGGTCGGTTTAGGTACAAACATTCCAATAGGCTAGTGTAAATATGCATGCAAATTGGGAGGACTAAATGATCCACAGTCTTGGGATCTCATTTTTGCATCTCAAGAGCAAACAGCTTGAAAAGGACCTTAAAAAAAGATGAAGGCCACATGACTGGAAATGCTGTACTCATAGCTGAATGCATTTACTGAAGGGCTGGAAAGGCACGTTGATGTTTCTGAGCACTGTTCCAGGTTGGAGCAGACTGGCGGACTTAGAGATGGTTGACTCATGTCCACATAGAGCTGGCAGAACAAATGATTATACACAAAAGGGGACTGAGCTAAAGATAGTCACACATCCCTGTCATAAAACACAGAGAACAAAATAAGGATGGACCTGCAGAGCATTTATACTGACACTAAGCTAATTCAGTATAATACAGCTCTGGCTACACTGCAAGAGAATATTTTGGTAGAAAAAGTGAAAAAGCAGCATCTACAAAATAAGTATATATGAAAGAGAAATATGAAAATGACTGGCGTAAAGGGTGTTTTTTTAATAAATTTTATCAAATCTATCTGATTAGAAACAACTTAGTAGCTTATCAGAAATGTTTGCATAGCCTTTCCAAGCAGAGTAATATTACAGTTTTCTTTTCATTTTCCTTCCTTTTTTTTTTTTTTTCTGAATCAGGTGTACAAATCCCACTCTGTGAACCTGAATGCAAGAGTAAGTAATATCAATATTCCCTACTACATGTGAGGAGCATTACCGCTGAGCCACAGTGAGTTCTGAAGCCCTTATTTCAGCAGAATTCTCAACTCTGGCAGGTAGAATGTAAGCACAGTATAACAGCCACATTAATACTTCCATAGAATCATAGAATGGTTAGGGCTAGAAAGGATCTTAAGATCATCTAGTTCCAACCCCCCTGCCATGGGCAGGGATGCCTCACACTAGACCATGTCACCCAATGCTCCGTCCAGCCTGGCCTTGAACACTGCCAGGGATGGAGTGTTTACTGCTTCTTTGGGCAACCTGTTCCAGTGCTTCACCACCCTTATAATAAAGAACTTCTTCCCCCTTGTCCTATTGCTACAGTCCTTGATGAGGAGTCCCTCTCCAGCATCCTTATAGAATCCCTTCAAATATTTCCTGTAAGTAAGTGTTTTGCAGAGGTGACAATTTGCTAGGTAGCTGTCTGCCAGAGTCAGATATAAAGGCTATAATGTTTTCCTCATTTCTTGATATATAAATAATATACAAAAGAACATTGTTCATGTGTAAATACCACAGAGGCAAGCATATCCTTATGTCAGTACAGGAATAGAAGGGAAGGGCACTTGTGCCTAATCCTGTTCTTTGCTATGACAACAGGATGGCTTTTACCTGCCCATATACTAGGGCTGCCCTGAGGATGTGTGCTCTGTGCTATCAAGTTACCCTCCTCTTCCATATTCCATATTCCATATGGAATAGAGGATGTCTGCACAGTTTATCTGAGGACACTTTTAGGTTGAATATTGTTAATTCTACTCTTTTAAGCCCTATGAAAGTGGTTTTGGCTACAGCCTTATATACTATGCATATCCACTTGATGGAGTGAAGAAAGACTGAGCAAGAGGTAAGAACAAAAGATGACAGTGGCTCAGGCTCATCACCATGTAATGCTTAGGCTATGTTAAAGTTTGGTCACCTTCTTAATTCTGCTTGGGATTTTATGAATACCCATTCACAGTGTAATTCTGAAATTACCCTCCCAAAGCCCAGACTACAGGACCAAGATGCACTGCCAATGTCAGGTTTTGACAACCTTGCAGGTGATCAGAATTAGTTCATTATCCTGAGCATTCAGACTACAGAAGCACAAATTGTAGTCTTAGAGAAACTATTTCGAAGATTCAAAGTATCCATCCTTCTGGCTTCTGTTGAGTGATGTGCTAAAATATAACTAAATTTCCTAATCTTTTGAAAAGAGACCTCTTGAGAATCTATTGGAAGTTCTCAATTTATTCCAGTCATTCCCTGAACAGCAGATAGGTGAGTTGTCTTGAATGCAGAGTGGATCGCATTTATCAAAACTATGCTGCTATTCAAAGCACGTCTCCTCTGTGCCCCTTCCAGTGTAAGCTGAGAACAGTCAACCTCCCAGCCTTAATTTTGCTCACTGGCCTAAGAAGTACAATGGAGAAGAAGCATCCAGACTGAATGCATTTCACTTTTACAGTACACAGTCTGAAACCTAAAACTTTTTCATCGCTTCAGTAACTCCTGGCCTTTTTAGTTTTAAATGTCTGAATCTGTTCCACTCTCACACCCTATCAGTTACAGAGTTAAGTGATTAAGTACACTAGTGCAGGCTAAGTTGTGACCCCTGCTCTGCAGAGAAAGTTTTCTAATAGTGATCTGGACATAACCTCTCTTCATATCCCTTTTTGCCAAATAAAACTATGTGCACATGCAATGCAAGATGGAGAAGGAAAAAAAACAACCCCAAACTCAAAGGCAGTGTTCAGTTCCTAGATGTTTCTAGGCTTGAAAGCATATTCTCCTACTGATTTGGTCATGAGATTTTCTTGCTTATGTCAGGGACAAAGCTTACAACCTCAGCTTTCCTGGTTAACTGTATTTAACTTCATTTAAAGACTGGATTGTTACTTTCCATGCCTTGTTTTTATTGGCTGCCACCTCTTTTCCCCTGTAAAAGGTCTCCTTGTCGTTAGGTATTTCAAAGCCATGTGATATTTTGACCAACCAGTGAGGCACTAAATTAAGATCTGTAACTCTTAGCTTTTTCTTACCTTTCCTGTGGTCAGTCTGCAGCACAATTCCTGCTGAAAAGTGGAAGTCAGATGGCTCTGTGCAAGGAGGCTTCAGCAGCAGCAGCAAAATAACAGCCAGCAAATCGCCTTTCTCTCTCTCTCAAATCCAGTGCCCCAGAATTGCTGCCAGGAGCTGTTCTGGGGCTAAATTCCTCATTTAGATCATACAGGAAGTAGGAAATAAGACTAATTTAATAGCAGTTTTGTTATAAATCAAACTAAATTAAAATTACTAAAAAGACCTACCTGTCAAAATTGGGTTTTGTCAGACAGCAGTTTCTATTTACCTTATACAAGTCAGTTGGAGAGAATGAGATCATTGTGGACAGGCAGAACAGTCATAAAACTCCCAGAGCAGGGGCAGGAAAAGAAACTTCAACCAAAACCATTCCAGTAACAGAGAATATGAAATCAGATTTCTTCCCGTAGGGGAATACTTGTGGGACATGCTTCTCTGCTCCAGTGGTTTCCCAAATTACTACTCCAGGAGTCATCAGAAGGCTTCTAAAATCACAAAAAAAGTAGGCTTCAGGGTAATTATTGTAAAACACATACTGACCTCCCCTCTTCTATTGGTCATACACGTGACGTACTTCAGTCTGTTTAATAGCACAGGCTTACTTCAGAAGATTTTTTACATTACGATCATATGTTGACATAAACACAAACACTCCCAGACTCCCAGTTTCAGACAATTTCATAAACACATTTTTCTACAAGTTCCTATTCACCCCAGTGTAAATGTTTACAATTTTTCTTTCAGCGGGTTTTCCTGAAAAAGAAACTTTTCCATTATGTTCTTTTCTGCATTCCCAAACTATAACAAAAGTAAGACTTTAAATTAGTCATTATGATTAACTGTCAGTTTCAACACCTCCCATTCAAGGCTCTGGGAAGTATTTTATAGTTTATTGGGTGATGGGACAGAAAACTTTACAAGATCAACCCTGATCAGCAGGGTTTACAAGATACACTCTGCAGGATTTAATTCTCAGTTTCTTGTGCCTATAAAAATCCCATAAAAATTAATGCGAAGAAAACAAAAATGGACGTCAAACCTTTGTGTCCACCAGAAGCAGCGACTGAGATCTAAAACATCTGTTTTGAAGCCAGGTCAGCAGGATTTATTCTCTTATGATGCTCAGTGACTTCTGTAGTGCAGGATAGGACCCTGAGGCTGGAGCAATTTTGTCATAAATACCAAAAGATGGACCGCAGACAAAACCTTAGCAGGGCTTTTCATGGGCACTCCTGTCTTGCTGCTCCATCTCGGTAAAGAAATATAACTCTCCTTGTAATTTCAAAGCCACTCATCCAATCTTTTGAGTAATTATGGGATGACAGCTGAGTATACCCTGGAAATGCTTGCTTACACTATTAATCTTTTGCTCAGATGTGCTGTTTATAGCTTTAATTGTAAATGACTGAAAGAAACAAAGTAATTTCTCATTAGGTGGTTTGGGAAAGAAAATATGACTACTATGAAAGAAAGGATTCACTCAGCGCCCAATAGTGAAAGGTGCTGAGCATCCACTGAAATCAGCATGGCATCAGCACCCCTGAGGAGTGCTCAGCACACCTCGTCAATGGGCTGGATCGCACCCATAATAACAAGACTGGGGCAGCATTTCAAAGAAATGTTCTTATTGAAGTTGAGGATAAATTAAAGGGAGGTAACCAAAGCCAAACTATTTTCAGACAGCGAGAGTAGAATTTCACTAACATTTAGCCTGATTCCTTGGAAATAAATTGTCTATGGAAGATTTCTCATTAAGGTTGAAGTACTTAAGAGGCCCTTATTAAAGGCTCGCATACACTACAGAGTCTGGGAATGTGATGCACAGTTTAATGCTATATTATTGCCAGATGGGCCTTTCCATTCATATTGCAGTATTTCAGTAAAAAAAAAAAATAAATAAATAAAAAAATAAATCTTTTTTTTTTTTTTAAAATTCTAGTTTAAGTCTAGTGTTTTCTTAACTTGTCAAATTAAAAGAGCCACAAACATCTAAATAAAGATTAGGGAAGTAAGCTTGTGTGCCCAACAATGCTCCATTTTAGCATCTGTGGAAAAAGTATTTTAGTGGGGCTCCAGATGCAAGGTGAGATGAGTTCAAGGACAGACACAGCACAGCAGGAGTACAGACTGTGTGGTTTTTTTTAAATACAGTGAAATGAAGAGTAGTTAGGGGATGTGAAAAAGCTCTCTTATAAGAAGCTTCTGTAGTTTATAGAAGGCAGCTTCCTATGACAGGACTTACCTGCCTCTGGCTGCATTGACAGGCTGGTGATGTAATGAACTACATCTGTTTCCATTCCACGTGGCGCCAGCTATATGCATTTTGAAATATAAAATTATTTGTGGTTTGGGGAAGATGGACATTGCCAAACCCATGATGAATTCTGACAGGCAATTAGGAAAGAGATGGGGAAAAGGAGATAGAGATGGGCAGATATAGACAGAGGGTTACTGAGACTGTAAAACAACTTTCAGACATCTGAGGAGAAGGCACGGAGGGAATGGGCATTACTAACAGTTCAGGAAGCTGTTATCTCCTGCAAAGGTCCTGTAGAATTTTGCCCAAATATCTGCTAGCTGAATTCTAGGTATTATTGCTGATCTGTTGAAAATGCACTGAGTCTGGAAAAAATACTAAAAAATTAATCTGGAACCTGATTGTGAGGTTGTTGTGGTTTAACTCCAGCTGACAACTAAGTATCACATAGCTGCTCACTCATTCTCCCCTATTTTGGGATGAGAGAGAGAATCAGTAGGGTAAAAGTTGAGAAAACTCATGGGTTGAGATAAAGACAGCTTAATAGGTAAAGCAGAAGCTGTGCACACAAACAAAGCAGGAAATCTGCAGAAAACCATGGAATTCATTCACCACTTCCTGTCGGCAGGCAGGTGTTCAACCATCTCAGGGACAGCAGGGCTCCATCGCACATAACAGTTACTGTGAAGACAAATGCCATCACTCCCAAAATGTGTATGTGTTTGTGTCCCCTTTCTTCCCCCAGCTGTATATGCTGAACGTGATGTCATAAGGTATGGGATATCCCTCTCGTCAGTTGGGGTCCGCTGTCCTGGCTGTGTCCCCTCCCAGCTTCTTGCGCACCCCCAGGCTACTCGCTGATGGACTGGTATGCGAAGCAGAAGAGGCCTTGGCTCTGTGTAAGTACTGCTCAGCAATAGTTAAAGAGTCCCTTTATTATCAACACTGCTTTCAGCATAAATCCAAAACATAGTCCCATACCAGACACTATGAAGAAAATTAACTCTATCCCAGCCAAAACTGGCACAGAGGTTAGAAACTGCTTTTCACAGTGACTTTCTGAAGTGATGACTGCTACCAGTTGCTCCCTTTCTGGTTTTGCTCACTATTGCTGGATTTTCAGCCCAAGAAAACCCCTTGGGCTCCAGTGTTCAAAGCCCCATAACTAACAGTAATGAACTTGATTCCGTCCTCCATGCCTACCTAACCAAAGTCATTTATCTTTCATGAAGAAATTGCCTTGTTGCAAAGGAAAAGGAAAAAGGGTTGATAACATCAAAAGTCAAAGGAGCGAAGAGTGATAATAGCAAGAACATGAGACTTTTTTTGGATATTTATAGGAATTGTTTCTGGAGGAGACCTCTGTAGCATATGAGCATACTTGCATATTACATTACACACTGTGTTATTCTTTAAAATGATTTTGATTTGAGGGTATGTTCTTATATATGTATATACACATATATACATATGTATATATATACATATATGTACATATATATATGTATATACTTAGCAGTTCAGAGATTTGAGTGTTCAGTACTCTAGAACAGTTTTAAGTACTGAAGCAGCCTGCAACAGCATCAGGAGTGCTGAAGACTCTGCTAACCACCAGTTGCCAGTTCAGGCCTTGAAGTTGGTATTTCGGGACAAAAGTAGCATTTCTAACCCAAGTGCCTGTGGAGGCAGGGCAAGACAGAGCCCTTGGGCACTGCACAGCTGGCGTTGCTCCGCTCTGAAGTTTCACAAGCATTTTCCCTTCCATCGGCCAATGTTTGACTAAAGCCTCTGGGGATAGGAGATGTTTTGGCCACATCTGTCACTTTGAAAGCAGTGTTTTGGGTAACTTTCAGCTCTGCTTTCTCTCTGGGAGCAAAGCCTGCATTTTCTAAGAAGAGTTGAAAATGACATTAGCCTTCAAGAGGTCAAGAAAAATTACAAAATGTAAAAATTTCTAGTCAAAATCTGGGTTTGCACTTACAGGTATGAGCTGCATTTGTATCACAGTTCTCTCAACCCATTTTCCTCATGCATCAGAAATCTGTCTTTGCCAGCTATTTCCTTTTCTTTCATTACTGCGTATTTACAGCCCTCCTTCACTAACGCTTTTCATTCATCCTTGCTGCTTACATGTACTTTTTGATAATAGAATGTCCCTTAGGTTTTCTCTCAGATGCTCCCTCTTCTTTATACTTGTCGGTTTCCACCTAAGGGCAGTTTCAGGACCTCTGTATTAGTGTCTGGTAAAACTAGCTGCTTATGACAGAGTGGAGGTGTTGGGCTGTGATTTCTCAGGGCCTTGTGTATGTGCGTGATACTCAGCTGATTTACTCTACATTTGCAGGGCTGAAGCTTCATCTGCTTCCTGTCCTGTCCGTGGGAGCCATGACATCATCACCATGGCATTCGGCAATGGTGCCAAACGGTCCTGTCTTTTTCCCCTCAGACTTTATTGAAGAAATCTGTCATTTCTTTCATAGTTGATGGTAGTGTGTTCTGCATGTCTCTTGTGATTTAATTCCTCCACAGTAAGTTTTAATTTTTTCAGCCTTGTGATTACATTTTCTTTGTATCTTCGAGTGTTACCGTTAAGCTGTTCCGGATCTGAGGTGAGGTGTATTCTGTTGCAGACCTCTTTTGAAATGCTTGTTTACCTGTTTGCTAACTGAAAACTACAGCTGCGATTCAGTAACTGTTCTTTCCAACTTAATTTTTCATAGCCCCCATTTCTTAAACTTGTTAAAAAAAATAAAATGGTAGAAAAAGTACTTGCGGTATTGTCTAGTCATGGCATTGCTCGCTTTAAGCTAATGCAGTCTATGCACCTATGTAAGTTGATCAGCAGTTGCATTGCTGGTTCTTGGAAGAGTGAGCAGAGGCCATTCATGGATGTGTGCATAGATGTGGTCATACTGTCTATGATCAAAAAATATTTCTTCTCTGGTGAATCCCGGCACACCTGACAGAGGGCGCAGGAGAAAGTAGGTCATGAGTAACTGTGCAAGAACTGGAGGGTCGTTTCTGTTTCTCCTATAGTTAGCAACTGCAGCTTCATCGTTGCACAATTACATTTTCAGTATTTCCTAACTGCTGCTTTCACAGTCCTTCTTGGCTGCAGGAGCTCCTGGGAACTGAGGACTCTGTCCTTTTCTTTGGTTTGCTTTACCTTCATCCCTGCTGTGTGTGCTGCTTGGTCCAGAAAGCTTTCTCAATTAGCTGTAAAAGCATCTGGGCACATAATGCAGGCTCTGATTTCTACTCTGGGTTCCAAACAAAAGCATGGAGTTATGGTTGCAGTAGCCAAGGTCAAATTTTGCCTTCTTTTCCCCTTTTTGATTTCCTCTGTGACTCCAAAAAAGCACATCTGTTAGGCCCATAGAGACATTTAGGATAAAAAATGAGGTATCTGTTTGACGATTATATAGGTGGTTCTCAAATACATGAATCCTGCTTTCAGCACTAATTTTTGTTTTGGATTATGCCCTTGGTCCTCAAATAATATTTCCAAGGTGTAAATCCACACAGATTCCAATAACCTGCCATCTGCTTTTATAATTTTATATGACTTCTAAGCATCTAAGCTATTGTTTATGGTATTTTTTATTTTGAGTATACTTTGTATTGCAATAAGAGTGGAGGTAGGTCAGAACACTTCATCATCAATATCTTAGGGCTTGTCTTCAGTAATTCGGTGATTCATTGGGTGTTTCTTTAATGATAAAAGTGTAACAGCTTTGTGTGTTGGGATTGGCAAACGAGCTGTTTATGGAAATCTGCCAAATGACGGGTGTTTGACCGGCAACTCGTCCACAAGCACCATGTGGATGCACAGTGTGGTCCCAACACCGTCAGTGCAGCCCCCATACGCGAAAAGGGTCAGATTGGTTTTGCTGGCCCACAGAATCATAGAATGGACTAACGACTTCAGCTGCCCACAATCTGCCGAACAACATTTTTCAGGACTATGTTTATCAGGACATAATGGTGGGCAACGGAACCACTCACAAAACGCTTGCAGGGGGAGGCAAGTATCATTCCCCACATAGCCAGCACGTTGGGAGCGTTTCCAGCAGCGGGTCGGACAGGCCACTTCGGCCCCTCGCCCCGACAGCTACCGAAAGCGGAGGCACCGCGCTCGGCCGAGCCACACGCGACTGCCCCGCGACTGGGCCGCTGACCCACTCCGCTCCCTTCCCGCGAAGGCAGTGGAGTGGGCTCAGCGCCACGCACCTACGGCGTTGGCCCGGGCGACGGAGGCCGGGGCGGGACCTGGCCGCTGGTCCCTCCCCCGGCGGCAGCGGCAGGAGCGTGTACCGGGAGCGGCGCCACCAGCGGCTCCTGTTGCGCAGCCGGGTGCCCTCGCTGCCCGGGTCCTCCCACCGCCGTATAAAGACTGGGGCGGGCGGCAGCGCCCTTCGCTGCTGCCTGCTGGGGAAAAGGAGCGGCAGCGCGAGTGAGGCGGCTATCCAGGCACCGGGTTTTCCCCCTCGTTTTCCATTCCCCGCCTCCTTTCTCCTCCCCCTCCTCTCGGGGGGTGGCGGCGCGGGGAGCAGCGGCAGGCAGGCGGGTGCGGAGGGGGAAGATGGCGTGGAGCGGCGCCCGGTCGGCGCGCCTCCTCCTGCCGCTGCCGCTGCTGGCCCTGGTGCTGCTGGCGGCGGCGGAGAGGTACTCCGGGCAGGGCCCCGGCCCCGCAGGTGAGGCGCGATGCGGGGGTCGGGGGTGCGGTGGTGGAGTACCGCGGCGCGGTCCCCCGCGGACCGGCCGCTTGTGGGAGGTGCGGTCGGGCGCAGTGAGGGTGGCGGCGGCGGGGATGCGCTGCCGGCCGGGCGGTACCGGCGGTTTTGTGCCTCCCGGCTCGGTAACATCTGCCAGGAAGGGAAAACCCTCCTGTCTCGGGTGCGGTGGCTGGGAGTCGCCGGTTTCCCAGTTAGTTATTTTTAACCCCGATCGCTTCCTCCATCCGGCACTTTAAAATGCTGCGGGGAGCGGGACCGGCGGGAGCAGGGCTCCCCGGCTGCTGTCGGTAGGAACCGCTTGGCTGAAGGTAATTTTACTGCCGAGGTGGGTCGTAGATGCATAATCCCCCTTGGGGAAGGAAATAAATAAAATAATGGGAAGGGAATGTCCATGACTTTTTTCCTTCTTCGGCGTCCTGCTCCCCCTCCCTCCCGCTTTTCTTCCCTTTCCCTGAGACAAGGTGTTGATGAACATGTTTTTCCAAGGCTGGGAAAAGCATAGCGTCAGTTCCCTCTTCTCTGAACTGTAGCAGACGCTGATGAAGTTTCCTACTTCATGCAAAAGTCAGCTGGAGCCTTCAGTGCTCCTTCCTGTCCCGTAGAGGCTTGTTGGCTTGTTGTGTTTTGTAGTCCCTTTAACTTAAAGGATTCAAAAGACAGAGGGAAGTTTCATCTTCAGCATGTAAATAAAAGAATATATGCAGGGAATTCCCTCAGAGAGGTGTCCAAGGACATGTATGTCCGACTGTATGCAAAAACGTATTTTGTGCTCTAATGCTGTTTTAGCATCTGTATTTTATACAAAGGTATTTCATCCCTCTAGATTATTACCACATGAAATCCAAAATAGTTTAGTTTCTTGGCTTGTTTACTCAAGAGTGTAATCAAGTTATTTTTAATACCTAGATTAATTTTCTTCTGGTGTCCAAGAGGAACCTCCTTTTTTTTTTTTGAGAAAAGTTCTCATTTTGGTAGAAAAAGTGCTGACTTGGTTGATAACTGGTGTAAAAAAATAAATAAATAGAAAAAAGGTGCTGATGAAGACCAGACTCCACTCAATGAATTTCTTATTCCCAGTTTTGTGAATGTTTTGCTGCTTTTGGTCATTCAGAGGATTTCTCTGAAGGTTGTGATATGCGCTGTAGTTCATGGTCTGTTAGGGGAGTGTGAGCCTTAGTGATCAGTGTTCACTATCCCTTGGTGATGCAGCCTAGGGGGACAGTTTTGGTTAAACAGTTGAGCTTCTGTCATCAGGGCAGTGGTACTGCAAGTCAGGCTCCTTTGGAAATCAGTTACTGCGATCACGGTTAAGATTTCTCAAACATATCTATTCAAATAATGCATCTTTTTCAACTGCATACTTGAGATGCGGGATCTCAAGCTGATACAACTAATAGCTAGCATGGTAAGGAGTTTTCTTTAATCCTGCTGGTGTTCAAAGGTGTGAAAAGTACTGCGTGTAGTCCAGACAGCACTGTATGATTCAGCAAACCCAAAATAGACTGCTACATCTGTACAAATAATAAATATCATGCTACACAAATTACGGTGCTAGGAAGCACTGATACATTTATATATGGATGTTCACACAGGAAGATCTTAGGTCGTCTTAATTTAAATATGAGAAGCCTGAATTGTAGAAGGCTCTGAGCTGAAACCACTCCTTGAGTAGTTTCGTGACCCCAGACACTGCCTGCTGTGTTACTTGTTTTTATTCCAGTTTTAACCCTTAAATGTTTTCCCTGAGTCTGCGCTGTGTTACTTGAAGAGGGGCAGAAATTAATTTGCTTCCAGTTCTAGAAATCTGGGGTTTAATTTCTAGTCTCTTGATACTTTGTGCAACTTGATGTAAAGCAGCAAAGACATAATTTACATGTCAGGTTTTAAAGCGGTCCATTAATGTTATTGCTTGCTTCAGAAATAAGTTGTAACAAGAGTATCTGAAACTAACTGCCAAGCTGCATCTATATTTCTGAATAAGGCTTTTCTGCTTAACATAGAAAGGTTTGGAAAAGTTAGAGCAAGAGAATGGGCTGTTGCACAGCAGTGGTTACTTGGACCAGTGAGCAGCCAGAGGGGCCCTGTGGCAAGCTATTTGCCGAAATCCCTCCTGTGCTCCTTTTCTGCAGGTTTGTGTTTCAAGCCGTCACAGAGAAGAGTGTCACTGAACTTCGAAACACTGACTCCTGTGTAGTGAAGACACAAAAGTTTCTGTGTTAAAAGAACAGCGTTAAAATCTTTCTGTTGCACCATACTTGCTGCATGCATGCTGCTTGTCGTAATGTAGTCCCGGACATACAAGAGAGCAAGCGGAAAAGGCATTTGTCATTGTGCTAGAAGCAGACACTGCTCTTGGCAGCAGATGCAAATGATGTTCCCACCTAAAATGTTTTATTAATCAGATGCTGGCACGGGAAATGGCTTCACTGCCTTTAAGTCTGTTCCCCAGAGCGGCTGTGGGGACTGGGCCAGCTGGAGCGTGGCTACACTGAGGCATTGGGGCTGCAGGTTGTAACGGTGGCAAACGGGCAGGTTTTGAGCTGGGCCTTGTGGTTCATTCCTGTCTCTGTGCTTCCAAAATGTGAGGGTGGGGAGGATGGTTTGGAAGAGGGTTTGTCATGAAGCAGGGCCAAACAGCATGGGTGGCTGTCCAAAGCGAGCGTGGCAGGCAGTGGGAGCAGCAGGCTCTCCTCCACCCTGGTATCTGTCAGATGCTGGTCACAAGTGCTTTAGGAAGTAATCGCTGACTGGTCTAGCTGTGCAAGGACATGGAGGTACAGCACATACAGACATTTCTGTTGAGTTCTTTGGACTCGGCCAAAATGGTTGCTGTGAGTGACAGTGATTGATAGGCCTTTCCTTTTGAGGCACCTGTGTGCAAACAAGGGAATTTGGTCATTCAACCATGTCGCCATACTTATTAGAAGTACTGAAAGACTTGGCCTGCTTGGTGGAGGAGAGGCCAGCACTGTATGCCTGCTTCCGTTTCTCTGCCAAATTTTCATGCTGCTTCTCTGATGAAACGTTTGTCCCATCTTGTCACGGCAGTATCTAAAGCTGCTACATAAACCTGTGTTAGGGAAAAACCTCCTCTAGAGTACTTGGGAGTTTCATGCCCTTTATGTGAGGAGTATATGAAATAGCTGCCACCTGCCCTTACAGGTGAAGAGTAAAGGCAGAGTGATGTACCCAGGACCCAACACAACAGGAGACAGCATTTGGGCTAACTGTGTTCTGGTGCATCATCACCCTGACTCTCTGCGTGCTCTTTTGGAATGCATGTAGCATCAGTGTACACCCCTTCAGAGGGTATCACTCATGTAGATACCTTTAGAGTCCACCTTTGAAAAATTGTGAATAACAAACAAAACTGTGTGTGGTGGGCTATGTGTGTGTTTGGAAATTTGTTTAAAGTAATCAAATGTGGCTTGAAGGTGCAAAACAGCAAAGTCATTCTTCCATAATTTTTCCTTTGAAAATACACATCCCTGAAGACAACTCGAGTTGGCAGTCTGAGTTCTTCATAGGATCTGGTTTAGAGGCTGCACAATGCCAAGCTCTGTTGCAAAATAAAAATAAATAAAAAAAAAAGGCTTTTCTATCTTTCTTTCCTTAGGTGAACAGAATAATTAGGCTGTCGAGGTAGACCACAGTGGTGAATGTGACATTGCTTCTCTCTCAGGTAATGCAGTGGGGTTGAATAAGATCACTGCAACTTTGACTCTACGATGTATTTCTAATTAAAAACAAGAAAAGGTAAACCAGTTCTGACCTTTACCATCAGCATTTGATGGTGTAAATTGCAGTGTAAAGGTACAGTGGAATGACCACCACGGTTATCTGAGGCAGGGAGGTTTTGTGTGAAACACAGTCCTGACCTAAACCAACAGATTATTTCTCAAAGTTTTCTTAATGTTGGTGCCGTGTTCTGGAAAGTCATGATTTATGTGTGAGTTCTTGGCTTTTTTCCTCACTGTCACTTACTTAAGCAAAAGTGATGTAGTCTCTTCATGGACAAGTGTTTTGTTTGTTGAATTAACACTATTACATTGTGTAATCAAAACCAGTATCTTTCCATTTGTGTAGAGCTGCTAGTCCAGAATACAAATTACTTGACACACTGCTCAAGTGAATTCCCTTGTCATGAAGAGTAAGTATGGTCGTAATAAAAGCGTTTTTGTTTATGGTGTCAGTTTTTCTTAGTTTTTGAGGGACCACTTGCAAGGCCAGAGAAGTTTGAAAGTGAAGGGTATTTTTGTTCCTCTTAGTTTATGCATAGAGGGTGTTTCTTTCCAGCACAAAACATAACTTGACCAAACAGATCAGTGGCAGGAATGTGTGTCTCTATGTGTGGGAATGTTGTAGCTCTAGAGAATAAATGGCAGTTAATCATCAAGGAGTACGTGCTTGCAAGCACAGCCTGATTCCACAAGTGGCTTTAGGTGGTTTAATGGAACTGCTTCTGGAGTATTTCCTCAAGGTAGATTCATTCCACTTTTTTTCTTTTTAAATCGGGAGCTAGAGTTTAATTTTTATTTTGCAGAAGGAAAAACAAACAAATGAAAAACAAAGAAATGAGAAGTCCTCTAAAGAAACAGTAAATCTTTTATTTGATGATCAGCATAATCTGTCTTCATGTTCTCAGTGTGCATGCCTGTGTGCCTTTTTTAATACAATATTTAATGGTAATGGTACCACCTAAGCACTGAGACTGCAGAAGCTTAGGTGCCTACTAATAATTGAAATATTGAAGTTATTGACAAATTACACAGTTGGCGTATTTGATTATTTCATTCTGCTTCAGCTTGAACCAAAATTAAGGATATTGTGAATTACTGTATACTTTCTCTTAAAATGTATGACTGTTTTTGTAATGGAGTTCTAAGTAATTACAGACCAGTTTCCTTAATAGTTTAAGGTTAAACAGTACAACTCTTCTTTGGCTTAAAGCAGTCCATTTGAATGTATAGGTCAGTTCTGAAGAAACCCTCTTTATTTTAGTTGCTGACTCACCAGCTTTTATGGTCTGGCTGTTGAAGATATTCCAGGGCTTCTTCTTAGACAAGTGGCAAATCTGTCAATCCACTGTGGATTTCTTTAGAAAATAGACACAAGGGAAAAAAAAAAAAAAGGCAAGGGTGCGGGTATTTGTGATGGTAGTGCTGATTCTTGTGATGTAACTGCAAGCATGTTTGTTAAAGCTGACATAGGCAGTATTTGTAGTTAAGGCAAACTGGAAGGGGAAAAAGCAGAAAAATGCGGAACAAAAATAGGTTTGGCATTTAAGTGCCATTCCTCTCACAGTTATGTAACTGTGGGTCTAAGTGTTAATGTACTGAACGCCCATTAGGGGTTCTCGATGAAATCATCCGTGCAGAAAATAATCAGTATCTGATAGAACTGGATTTTTTTTTATTAGTTTTGTAGTTCACATGAAACTAATACAGCAGTGTGTTGCCTTAGGCTATTCTGTAAGAGATTTACCAATTCTATTTTACATCACTGTAAAGCAATTGTACACGTTAGATCAGAACCAGGCCCATAAACTTAAGCAACTGAAGTTGCTGGGTCAAGTGTTTGGTGTTAAAAGCATCTTTAAATATGTATCCATGTCATGGTGTCTTGTGTCACAAGTCGGACAGAAGTTTTTGGTGCTATTGCATGATTTGAAGGACTGAGTAGTCCAAGTTGGGGCGCTACACGTATCTCAAGTGTGGAGTTTAAGTCGCTTGTTCAGGCGGAAGAGGGATCTTTGAAAAGGATGGTTTTTTCCTTTTCCAGGGTTGCGTGGTCTGTGTTTCTGTTTAGAGAATTTTACATGACCAGTATCTGGACATAGGGCCAGATGTGAAGCTGCAGGGCAGCTTTTTCAAATGAACTGACTAATCGGGGTGGTAGCATCTGCTGACAGTAGGAACCATGGTGCAGGCATGGACAGTTACGCATCTTCAGGATGGCTCCAGTTCCCAGTTCCAGCTCCACTTTCTCTCTCTCTGTTTTAAAACAGACTAGTCTAACTGTTATTAGACACTAGTGTTATTAGACACTATTATTATTATCTGTTATTAGACACTAGACTAGACTAGTCTGTTATTGCAGATGTTTCCTGCTGAATTTCACTGATGGATTGATTAGCTGTCAGAAAATGGACTTTAACAATGTCTGGTGCTGTGTCTGACCCCTTTGCTTTAAACAGCTGGAGTTGCTAAACAGCAGCTTAAGAACAGCATGCTTTTCTCTAGATATAAATTTGGGAGACAGAGGGCAAGGCTGCGAAAAGGCAGAAGCTGAGTAAACTTTCTCACTTAGACAGCTGATGTTAATTGTGTCTTGCTCCCAGCTGCACTGCCCCCATGACACTTTATCGCAGGGCCATCCAGTCCGTCCATTCAAGGGAGACCCAGCCTGTGCCATGACTCCACCCACTCCTGCTCTCCGGAAAGTTTTTGTGGTTTGATTGCTATCTGTATACTAATAAACAGCTGTAACCTGATCTGTTCCTTGCTCGTCCGGAAGTTAGGCAGCTCCTGTTGGAGGAGTTGCTTCATGCATGGCAATGTCATTTACAAACAGCTGACTTTAATTTTTTTCTTATCAGGGAACTGGGGAAAGTGTCTTATCATCGCTTTACTACAGAATAACTGATACAGTAAACAGAGTCTGACTACTGCTGCTTGTATCTGGTTTTGTTCAGCTATCAAAAGGAGGAAATTTTGCATTAGAATAGATGTGGGCCTGATCGCTGCTCAGTGCTTCACCCAGGACTGACATGGGTGATTGATGAGTGCACATACCAGTCTTAATGAGCTCTTGTTGACTGTATATTCGGTAGTACTAAATGAAAAGAGTAAATTGAGAGCTGAGACAGAATCAGCTTTCAGATGTTTTCTGAAATCAGTTGTGTATTAATGTTGGCAGTAACATCTTTGAAAACGTGTGAATGTATATGCGAAAATATAGTTAGATACAGTATGTGGGAGGCTCTTGATTTTTTTTTTTTAGAACTGGCTTTATTCAACAGTTGATCATTTCCATGTAAACATTTTTAGATACTGTGTGTGTTATATCAGAAATGATGTGATAAAAGGCAGAAAACAGCAGCTCAACAGGCTTGCCGTTTGAGTCAGTATGCATGGAAGAAGGTAATGCCTGTTTTCGTCCCTGTGGCTGTGAATGAAAGCATGAGAGATTTTTTTCATGTGAGAAATCTTTGGTATTTTCCTAACCAACTTTAGATTTGAAATGCACTGTGCCTACAGCACTGTTCACCTCTTCATAAATGGATTTAGATTGCAGATGGCGCTTGACAATAATGGTGTGGTAAGTCTTGAGTGGCAAGTCTCTTTGAAAGTCTCGGAAAACTTTAGTTTGGATTCAGTTAGTAAAAAGGAGTGGGAAGCTAGGGAAGAGGAGGGGATACTTAGCATCCTGTCCAGTGGCTGTGTTTGCAAGTGCTAATATAGGGTGACTTTATGTATTACGAGAAAATTCAGAGCAGCTCTTGCTTAATATAGTCATGCATTTCTGCTAACCCTGTTTCTTTGTTCCCCTAAAACACATGGGAAGAGGGAGAACCTTGTGACAGACTACACTTAACTGCCTCTGGGAAGTTGCAACAGTACCAGTTACTCAAAAGTAACTGAAACTGCAACCATCCAGCCAATTCCTTATCCACCCGAGTGGTCCATCTGTCAAATCCATGTTAACACACACAGATGTTTTGCAGAACAGTGTCAAAAGCTTTACACACGTCTAGGTAGATGATGTCAGTTGCTCTTCCCTTATTCACCAGTGCTGTCATGCTGTCATAGGAAGCCATCAAATATGTCAGGTATGATTTGCGCTTTGTAAAGCCATTTGGTTGTCACAGTCACCTCCTTATTTTCCATGTGCTCTAGCATAGTTTCCAGGAGGATCTCCTCCATGATCTTGGTGGGCACTGAGATGAGACTGGCCTGTAGCTCTCTGATTCTGCCTTTTTTCCCTTTTAAAAATGGGGGACATATTTCCCTGTTTCCAGTCAGTGAGAACTCCATTGGCCTGCCACAACTTCTCAAATATGATGGACAATGGCTTAGCCAGTTTATCCTCCGGTTCCCTTAGGACCTGCAGATGCATCTCACCAGATCCCATGGACTTGTGAACCTCCAGATTGCTTAGGTGGTTTCAAATCTGATCTCTTAGACAGCGGGCAGTTCTTCATGTCCTGGGCAGCCAAATCTCCCATGTTTTTCTGGAGCAGGCCCACATTTCCCCTTGTACTACTTTTATCCCTGATTTGCCTATAGAAGCTTTTCTTTTCTCCCTAAACATCCCTGGCCAGATTTGATTCTGTCAGGGGTTTAGCTTTCCTGTAGTTCTTAATGGGACTTTGAAATCAGTCTGCCTCTTACGTGGCGTGAGTGGAGGTGTGCAGCAAAGTGTTTGTGCAGAACAGAAGTTGACTGTAGAATATAAAAATCAGATTAAAAAACCCCAGAACTTCCAAATATGAAGTAGTACTGTTTATGCTCCAGTTGTCTTTCCCCCTCCTGCAGTGTAACACACATTTCTTTCCTGAGAAAAGAAGATGACCGTGTTTGTTATTTCAGCGCATTGTCATGTTTCTAAAGAATCCTGGGGGGAAATAAACAACTGTTGGATAGTTCTGTGTTTTCCCTCTCTGTGCCAAAAGTTTTATTTGACCACAGATTCTTCTGTTGGCTTACTACTTTCTTTGACCATATGCACATCATAGAAACTGACGGTAGATATATATGTTTAAGGTTTGTCTTTTTCAGGTTATGTTCTTAAGATCATTTTTATTTTCTGCTGGATTGCATTAACCAAGTATATGTATGTGTAACTTACAATGATGGTTATGCTGCATATAATGGGTTTCTTCTGTTTCTAGCTGTTTGACATCTTTTCAGAGTGTGTGAATTTTCAAGTTTTATTTGACGTAGAAGTTTAGGCTATAACTCCAGTTTATAGGGAAAAAAAAATGTACTTTTCGAGGAGTCTAGTATTGCCTTCTTGTGTGATAAGTGGAAGATCATGTGTTAAAAATTTGGATTTTGAAAGTGCTATGTGATATTTAAATATTTTAGTTGATTTAACAATTCTTTGGGTTTTGAGCATACAGCCTGAGTCCATATAAATAGGGAAGCTGCTATTGGCACCATCGGTGATCCTCTAGCTAACTGCAGAGCTTCAGCATGGCTTGCAAGCATATGGAAGAATTGTTCTTAGTACAGTCATCAAAACTTGCATGGATAGAGAATTGGCTATTCTGACTGTATTGACTCCATACAGTGTTATGTAGCCCAATGATCCATTTCAGGTTTTTTATTGCTTTCTTTACTATCGGTGGCTTAAATCTTGTGCTGTATTATGTTTAAAAGTTCTTTCACAGTTTTTCAGTTAATTGGGAACTCAGATTGTTATGTTATTCAGTTTTATGGAGGAAGCAGCAATCGATCCTATAAATATACTTTCCAACAAGCTTTATATCAGATATATTTTTTTTTTATCTTGGTAAGCTTAATCTTGTTCAGAAGATACGGCCAAGTATACTACATTTTCCAGGATATATTCCAGAAATGCAACTCACCTGTTAGAGAAATTACAGGAAGTTAGTTGTTTAGCAACACTGTATTCCTAAATAGTATTTAAAGTTATATTCATCCAAAATTTATCAGTTTTGTCATGAGGATATGAGAAACCAGATATTGCATGCCTGTTATGATCAGTGCCTTTGCATACTGAAAGCTGACCCACACACAGCTCAAACTGCACTAACTCAATATGCTTCTCAGGGCAGTGATTAAAATGGCATGTTCTTCAAACAGGGCTGGTGACATGCTGGAAAGCACCCACCAGAAGCTTCTGGTGTGCAAGCAGCTAGGCCGAGCGCAGAGCTGAGGACTGTGATTTCTCCTCCAGGCACAAAAATATTTCCCTTTGTGGTTAATATAGTGGATGGGGAAGTCAGGGAAACTCCTAATTACATTTTGTTTCTAACTAGGCTAGTGTAAGAGTTTCTTAATGTGAATTTTCTTGATGGAGCATGTGCTTTAGGTGAGCTGCGTAAGGAAGGAAAATAGAAATTGTTGAGGGCAATTCCTCTAGTTCGCTTTCTGGTTACTGGCTCAGTACGAAGTTGGAAGGGAAGGTAGCATGGCCAGGTCAGGACTCTTAAGTTTGAGATGATTATACATGGGTAGGTTGCCTGCCTTGAAAATAAACAGCCATTTGCAAACTTCCAAACTTCAGTTTGCACTCTTGACAGGTTCTTCTCCGTTCCACTTACTCTTGAACAGTCCTCATTACTGTGCTCTTGAAGCATAACAGCAGGAATCCAGGCTGAAAACACTTTCAGTTGCATTGTGTGTTAGTGTGCCTTTGCAGTGACGGAGAAGGATGCTCCTATGTGGTGTAAAAGCAAGCTAAATCCAGTCTATGGGTTGGGTTGTTTTGTTTTTTTTTTTTTCCCTTTTTGGGGGTGTGTGTGTAACCTGTTGGTCTGCCACATCTCTGGAGGTGTGAAAGGCATAATAACAGGCACAATTACATTGTGTAATTAATGGGCTGGGATGCATTCATGTGCCTCTTCCAGGTATCAGTCTCTTCCATCTTCTCTTCCAGGTATGTGCCCAGCCTATGCCTTAAGGTCATGCAGATCACTACCAGAGTTACTACCTGGCCTTCCTTTGACAGTGTGCATGTATGGGTTTGTGGTTTGTTGGGTTTTTTTTAAAGCCACAAAGATATTCCCAGTATATTTCCACTTCCTAGGCTTTTCCACACTCTCTAGCAACTTGTTTATTTCCTTGCTGGGAACCTTTGGTGAATTGTTTTGTAGTTGCGTACGTCTTTGCTCATTTAAAGGAGAGGTTGATGCACAGTTGTTACTCCATTGAGCAGTTCTGAGTGCGATGTAATCTGCAAAGGCGAAAGTAGATTGTTTTATATAGATACTAGAACTGTAAACTGTATTTGTGTACCGTTATAAGCTACTAGTTTTAAAGGTAGAAATAGATTTTAATGGTATAATGTAGTACCATGCACAGATATCCTTTGATCTTACAACTCACTTCTCCTCCAGAGAAGTCCATGGTACTTGAATCCAAGGACTAAATGTCAGCTCCCATGCAGCTGTGAGCAACATCCTCAGTTCTGGCTGCTCTGAATCTACTGTACGAATGCCCACAACCCCTGGTAGAAATTATATAGTAATCTCTGTCATTCAAGATAAATAAGAACCATGTGGGCGTGTGTGGAATGACTGCAGTTTTTTGCTTACTTCTTTGCCAAGGTACAAGGAGAGGGGTTACTGCTACGTAAAGCAAGCAATCTTGCCATGTCAATTCCAGGCTGAGACGTTGCCAGGCAATTCACTGACAACAAAGGCTTTGGCTTATAGTTCTTATATGTGGAAATAAATATTTATGATTCAGTCGGATCTCTCAAGGTAGCAGCACAAAAGACTGAATAAGAGTAAGATGTTTAGATAACCCTTCACTGGATTTCCTAGTAAGTTGTATGTGCTCTCTGTGCAGTGTTGTCTTTCACAACTTGAGTGCTAAAGGGTTTCCTAATTTGTATGTAAAAATGAATTCTTTTGTCACTGGATATACTTTTCTTGGCCAAATGCATGCTCTTTCAGGCTTGTTTTCAAAACGGAACAGCTGTTTTGTGACTATAACTATCGGAAAGCTGTCTGGAATAACTGCACTCTAGTAACTTCAGCACACTCATACCTGGCATGAAGCTCTTCAGAGATGTTTTTCATGCCTTCCCGTTGAACTTCAGTATAGGGTTTGCATTTCCGTTTTACAAAAACTGGCTTTACATGTGGAAATAAATGCCAAGCTTGGTAATCCCCTCCAGTGCCTGCCAAGATGCCTCTGGCAGGCTGCATGCTGGGAGAGCATAGCCCTGCCAGGCAGTCTGTACCCTCTGTGGCATCCCAGTACCCTGCAAGTGTGAAGGGCTATGACTGCCTGCTGTGTTGTTTAGTTCATGTAAGTTTGCATTTTGAGGATGCTGTTACTGTTTGTTGAAAAATATTACTAAAAGTATGCATTTGTCCCCTCATGTGCGGGGATAGGCAGACTTAAAGATAGCTCAAGTCTACATGTAATACCATGTAGCACAGCTTCTTAAGGTAGACACTTACATGGAGGTTGGGGCAGGGGTTTGTGCCAAAGAGGGTGGTGAAGCAGGAACAGTGTCTAGCTGCAGCTAGAATTCATCATGGGGTTTTTGCAAACAGAGAGTTTTGTGGCTCGCTCCCTTGGGGGTACTGGTCCACACTGGTAACTTGAGGTCTGAGTAATTGCAGACAGCTTTCTGCTGGTAGGCCTAGGTCTTCACTGCACAGCAGGAGCTATGGAGCTGGCACACTGATGCTGCTGGGGGACTCTGGGCCAGTCACTCAACCACTCAGAGCAACATATGCGTGCAACTCAGCCTATGGTAAGGGCTCTGGTGCTGCACTGAACATCTGCACCAGCGGGCCTCTTTGTGTGACCGAACCTGCTTTGCACAGCAGGGACACCGTGGGTGGCTACAGCTAAAATAGATGTAGCTGAGCACATCCTGAAATGGAAATGGCACTTGGATGAACTTACTCCCCTGGGATCTGTGTTGTACTTGCATGTTGACACTGCTGTGAGTTCGTGAAAGTCACTTTGTATTTATGTTACAAGACACAACTGGGACAAGTGTTCTAAGAGGTTGTTGTACCTAAATGTAGAAAACAAAGCATAGGTATTTCAAAGTGAATCAAATTAAAAGGTTAAAAAGAAATAAGCAGAAGTATTTGGCGGGCAGAAGCATTCTCTTCCCTCAAAAAGCCTGGAAGAAACACTTATGTCCCATGCTATGCTTGATGGAACTCCGCCAGTAAAACTGGTTCAAGTTGTCACTTGCACCTAAATAAAGTCACCGGAGCCGACAGGAATTACATTAATATTTTTGTAATGTCTTACTAGCTAGAAGACTACAGTGCTCTTTCCTCATTTGGTTTATAATGCCCTCTGTAATGTTCCAAGGTAGCTACAATTTAATGCACTTTGCATTGTCTGTCCATACGCACTACAGAGTAAAACGCATGATTTTTGTGCTCTTTTGTGTCAGACACAGATTACTAAAAGCAACCGAACAAACAAAAAACCCCAACCAAAACCCCCCAAAACCCAACCACAAAATCAAACTGAACAACCAAACCCACTCCCTCCCCAAAAAACCTCAACAAAGACTTAGTAGTCTACAAAGAAAATCTAATTCTACATGGACTCTAAATGCTGTAATTACAGTTCTGCTGCACTTAAATGATTTTTAAGCGTCACATGCACCTAAAATTCTGTGGTGCAGCAGAGACATGGAAGTAGAATCATTGGATGGTTAGGGTTGGAAAGGACCTTAAGATCATCTAGTTGCAACCCCCCTGCCATGGGCAGGGACACCACACACACTAGACCATGTCACCCAAGGCCCTGTCTAACCTGGCCTATAACACTGCCAGGGATGGAGTATTCACTACTTCCCTGGACAGCCTGTTCCAGTGCCTCACCACTCTCACAGTAGAGAACTTTATCCTTATATCCAACCTAAACTTCACCTGTTTAAGTTTAAAGTCATTACCCCTTGTCCTATCACTACAATCCCTGATGAAGAGTCCGTCTCTGCCATCCAATCAGAGGCTGCTATGAGGTCTCCACGCAGCCTTCTCTTCTCCAGGCTGAACAGCCCCAACTTTCTCAGCCTGTCTTCATACAGGAGATGCTGCAGCCCCCTGATCATCCTCGTGGCCCTCCTCTGGACTGGCTTCAACAGCTCCATGTCCTTCTTATGCTGAGGACACTGAAACTGTACACAATACTCCAAGTGAGGTCTCATGAGAGCAGAGTAGAGGGGCAAGGTCATACCCTTTGACCTGCTGGTCACACTCCTTTTGATGTAGCCCAGCCTCTTCATCTGTAATTTTAAAAAATAGAGCATTGGCAAGTATGCTAAAAAGGAAACATTTCCAGTGTGAATCATACATTTGTAAAAATAGCTTCCTGTTTTGTGACTGTCTGCAGACGTAACTGGGGCAGCCTACTTAGATCGCTTCATTTGCTGTGAGTGTAATACAGGTTCTTCTGCAGTTTCATGTCAATATAAAGGATGATATTCGTCTGCTCATCTTTGTCCATTTATATACCTCAGGTTGCAAATCCTTATGATTTGGCACATCATTATCTTTCATCTTATTCCACAAAACTCAAGTAACATACCAGGATTCATAGTGAAACCTGAAATACTTGTGTAGGTGGAATTACTTTGGATGCCATGAAAAGAGAATGGCAATATCCTGTAAAGAACAGTAGATTATTTTTTGCTTGCCAAACTGTAATTGCACATTGATTTAATACTTTCTTTGACTTAATGACTATAGGAGGAATCTGATGCAGCCCATGTTTTGTCATTTGCATTATGTTGTAAAGTACAGTTTTGAAATCCTTGCTGTTAATATTCCTCAGGAAGGTGTAGGTGTGAAATGTCTACTCCAAACCAAATTCCATGGTTATAGTCAGTGCTTGACTGGTTTGTCATCCGGATCAAGGACTTTTCAGTCTCTCATCATGGAAACTTTCAATAATGGATTCATTTGGCTTGGTGGTACAGTCTGGTATGATCAGATTTCTCCTGTTCCCTCTAATTTGAAAATGCAGTGCTTGGCAAAAAATCATAACTTAACCTGTTCTATAGAGAAAAATCCTATCCTCTGCCTTCACTTCTGTTTTAGTCATAGTCTAAGATATCATGTTCTTTATTCATTCTGTGGTGACTCCTGTAGAATTACTTTAAACTACATGACCTTTAGAATAAATGATTTTGAAGGTACTGAACCATTATTGCTGTGTTTAAGTCTATCCATTAGTCAGTGTGTCTGTGAATGTATTGCGCCGGAATCCTCTGTGGAGGTCCTCCTACTCTCCTGAGATGTACTCAAGGGATTTTCTTCTGATTCTTGCTTACAAAAGACTACTGCCACTTAAGTGGGAAAAAGATGGAGCAATTAATCTTCTAAAACTGTCTTACCAAAATTCTTAGCCTGCTACATTTGTGGTGGTGGACAAGGCTGAAGGGTTAACAAAACGTTTTTCACAGCAACGGCTTTTAGCACACGTTACTGTGCTGATGAAGATAACCCCGGGGATGTTTTTTGGGAAAGTGAAGCAACAACAGGCACTGTATCTGGAAGGTGATAAATTTACTTTCTTGTAAGGTTTGATCTCATGGGCTCTGTTTAGAGGGCAGCTGTTGCTTGAACACAGACTAAATTGGGGAACTACAGTGTGCGCTGGGATCCAGGCTGATCTGATTAAATACTTGATGTTGGATCGTGGTACTGTCTTTCTCATAGCTTTGAATTACATGCTTTGATTATGCAGTATATCGCACAGGGTGCTGAATGTTGTTCAGTAGTTTAACTGGGAAGCTGTTTAGCGGGAACGCATGGTATCATTTGAACTATGTCAAAAGCCGTGGGATATGAAAAGGAAATTGATTGCAGTCATTTGCCTGCGTGCAGTAAGAGGGCACTGCTGTAATTTACAGAGGGTCTGAATAAAAAAAAAAAAAAAAAACAAACAAAAAAAACCAACCTTTTTTCTCTTGCTCAAGGACTTAAAAGCACTAAATGCTGCCTGTTGGGGGACTGGTTTCCATAGCTGTTGTTTTTTAGGGTTTTTTTCCCCCCCCTGTTTTTATGAAGAATATGAACACTTTCTCTCAGGGGAATTACCGAGGGTGGGTAAGTTCTCTGGTACCATTCAGTCCTGTGATAAGAGATCACAGGATTAGCTCAGACTGAAAAGTAATAAGTTATTTTTGTTTTGAAGATTCCCTCCTATCCAGTAGTCATACTAGCTTTATTTTCATGTCTTGAGATAGTTATTTACAAGAGTAGATAGCTTTCTTTGCTTCCTCTTCCTGAGGATAATTTTAGATACAGCACCCTTGTCAGTAGTAGTTCTTGTTTGATAATGTCTCAAGCCTATAATATGACTGTGTATTTGCCTCCTGTCTTGGAATGAGATGCAAGTCCCCTGATCCAGTGCTGTCCAGTGCATTTTTTTGTTATGAACTGTGGCCTGAGAGCATATTAATACATGTTCCTTGTTTTTCTCCCTCAGATAAACTACTAGTTTTTACTGTAGCAACTAAAGAACCTGATGGCTTTCACCGTTTCATGCGAACTGCAAAGCACTTCAACTACACAGTAAAGGTATTGTATGTTTTCATACCAGATATTCATACTATACAGCCTTTAAGATACTAACAGTGCAATAGTAACTGAAATTGCATTAGCTTCTTTGCATGCTGCAGCAAAGTAAAAGAACTACACAGTTCGGTGGCAGGTAGGGCACTTGCATGTGGCCATGCTGCTCTCCCTGTTGCTTTACCTGCTGGTCCCCGTCTGAACAACCATGCGAGTGCTTCTTTCACTGCCCGAGGAGCTGTTTTAAAGATCAGTAGCTATTGTGATCAGTGTCCTCAGTCACTTAAAGGTTCTGTCATGATTTATCATATAGCTTCTCTTGTCAGTGTGGCTGGTTTTGTTTGAATTAATACTTCTGGAAGCAGTACTGTGCTCAAAGGGCTTTGAATGTCTCCTTCCTCCTTAAACAAAGCCATATCTCTGCTGTGGGGAAGGAGGATCACAACTGAAAGTTTCTCTGTGTTTTCCAGGAACCTGTAATTCTCTGAGAGGACAAAATGTTTCTATCATTCTTGCTCCATATCTCTCTATGTCACATTCTGAGGTTGGCCTCTGCATGACCTTGGGGAAAAGGGAGGGCACTAAACCTCTTCTAAACTTTCCCCACAAATTGGTCTGCAAGAGAAAATCCAGGAATTGGTGGTGTTATGAATTTTTTCTGCTTACTTATGATGGTGTCTCCACCATAGATAGGAAATTATTTGAGTCTTTGAAGTTTGACTTCAATCACTGAACTTGGGAGACTGAGAGAACCTTTCCTAATATGATAAGGCTGTACTGAGGCACCCAAGAAGCCTGAGCTCTGGGCATATCTATTTACTTTGCAGATCTGTCCAAAGCTTCATGCAGTGCAGTTCTTCCAGGTTTTGAGTTCCAAAAACATTATGTTCAAAACCCACGAAAAGTTTAAGTGTTTTTGTTATTTTTTGAGCTGTAATTTGCTATAGTACTTGGCTAGGGAGGAGTTTTGTTTAGCTGATTTTGGCAACCACCAGATAGGGGAACCTATCCTTTCCATATAGAAAAGTGTTCTGGAGGGATCTGAGAAAGATTGGAGCTTGCAATTTGGATTAGTAATACCCTGATCCACCAAGCTCTCTTAAGCTTCCTGTTCCCAAAGTGATTGCATTGACTTTTAAAGGTCTCACTCACTGTTTTTAATACAACTTTTGAAACAATTATTAGTGTTTGTTTCTGTTGTGGGTTGGTGGGTTTTTTTTCCCCTGTCTGAAGGAGACTCATTTGAGTAAACGGTGGTAGCAGGCAATTGCTCAATTCTTACTTGGTTAAGAAATGTCTCATGTTTTTGCAGTGATGTCATTGTGCTGAATGCTGCTTCAGACATGGAAAACTTATGATGCTGGAAATGCTGGCTTGTTATGCTTTAATACGTTGCTTCTGCTTTAACATCTGTTTTCAATAAGGTCCTGCTTTAAAAAGCCTCTTGTTTTTGGATACTAGCAAAAATGCTTTTTTTCCTTCTTCCAGGTACTTGGAAAAGGTGAAGAGTGGAAAGGTGGGGAGCTGCCTAATTCAATTGGTGGAGGGCAGAAAGTTCGGTTACTGAAAGAAGGCATAGAAAGCTATGCTGATCAAGAGGACTTGGTTGTAATGTTTGTTGAATGGTGAGCAAACCTGGCTTGTTGTCTTTACATTTTAGTCTGAGTAGGCATGCAAAAGTAGCTGCCTGACATGCTGAACATTGCATGCTGCTTTTCCCCCTTTCTGTTTGCTTGAGAGAGTTTGCTTCCATTTTTATCAATTTATAAAAATAGTAGGTGGATCAAAGAGCAGTCATTACTTTTTAAACAGATTTACAGATGTAAGAGTTGTTCACAGTTCTGCTGTCTCGAGGGGCTGGAAGACTAGTTTTTGGGAGCTGACAGGCTTTTAGGCAAGCCTTCGTCCTCTCTGCTGCAGTGAGAGCTGGACCTGGCTGCAGGCTAGGAGTGTGGAATGGAGGAGGGGAGCAAAAGCAGCTCCAGAAATAAAGTGGCTAGTAAGGAGCAGAGCACGGTCTTTTTCCATGAAGTAACAGTGATATGGAGGAAGCTCGAAAATGGGCCTCTGAGGAAAGCATTTAACAGGAAAGCTTCTTTTACATGTTAAAGGACTGAAACAAGAGGTGTGGTGCCAGATGTATACCCCACTGCCTGCGTGATGGAAAGATGGGGAGACAGTGCTGCTGCAGGTGCCAGATTATAGCTCATAGAACAGCTATGCTTAAACGTCCTCACTGGAGGCCAGATAGGTTTCTCCCTGTCACAGAGAACAGGGAGCTCAAACGTGTTCAAATCCTACTTTTTCTTTGCTTTCCTCTGCTTCCCCTTTCCCTCCACCTCCTAACTGGTAAGTGGAAAAAGTATCTTTCTAAAAGTAAATATTGCATGTTTGTTCACAGTGTGGTCTAACTGGTCATGCAATAACTGACACTTTTAAAATTAATTTGGGAGATAATTTTGTTCTTTACTTAATGCTCAGATGAATCAGATATTCGCTACTTACATTAAATGTCTTTGGTTTTGAATTTATTATCCTGATTCATCACTGTTTTCTTCCTATATGGTAAAATGTGCAAATTTTTTATCAAATTTGGGTATAGCTCAACTTCTTCTCCAACATAATTTATTCTCTTGAGGAGCAAGCTGTCTGCTGGCATGGATGGGAGAGTACAGAGGACGATGTGTGCTGAAGTGCAGATGCCATAATCTATTTTGTCATGAAAAATCACAGGATTTAAGACCACCCAAGTTCTTGAGGTCTATAATCCCAAGTACATAATTGATTTAAAGTTGGTGGGACTGATTCCAGATAGAAAAAAATATAGTTTGCTGATTCTAGCCTTATATTTTTATTCTCGTAAGCTCTTTAATTTCTAAGAATCCTAGTTTGCAATTTTTAAATGTTGATCAATGTGTTTGTAACTTTGGAAAAGACAAATATAGTGAACTTCCTTTATTTTTCACATGTTTTTTGTTAAATTCATGGTGAAGCATTTGGAATATTAATCTTGGGGGCAGGGAGAGGAAATGTCTGGTTTACTTACTGTAACTAGGCAAGTAAATTCTAGTGAACTGTTTACTTAAACTTGGGTTCTTGCCTTTTTTTTTTTTGAGCAGTTTTTTACATGGCTCACAATTCTGAAAAAAGTTTGTACAGCTTCTTTGGATAGCGTGTGTCTAGGTGCAGATAGCAAAATGCTTTGCCTGCAGATGGAACGCTATTTAAATTAGGCTTGTTTTTGTAAGAGCTAACTACTGGTTTTCTTTGGACCATTTCAGGTTGAACTGGCTAATGGTCAGTGTAGACTGGATAAAATGGTTGATTCTTTGACTGTTCATCCAGAACTCTCACAGCCATCTGTCATCTGTTTGTGTTCTGGAAGATTTTTGGAGCCTCTGTTTCATTTTGACCTTTTTTTTTTTTTTTTCCTTCCTTCCTCTCCCCTTAAATATCTTTCAGAAAGTAAGGGATAATTACATTTTATGCATATCTGTAAGTGGTTAAGGTGTCATGCCAGTGGGGATACAGTATAAATGACAGAATGGCTGTGTGGCTGAATAGTCCAGTTAAATAAGATGAGATATAAGATCTGAATTGCTGGTTACTAGTAATCCCTCTCTCACCTCCATTTTGAGCTCTTAACCTGCAGCCCCAATAGTAACAAGTCCTTGTTATAAAAGTTGTGAGTGAAAAAACTGAATTGACAATTCCAGAGGACTCTAAGCCATCTTTGACATTTCCTTGTGTTGTTGGGTGTGTAGCTGGGATGCTTTGCTGCTGCAAGAGGAGGAGGGATGGGCGGATTCTAGCCCCAAACATCTGCCATCTGGGAGCTTCAGGAAATGGGACTGGAGTTGTAGAAACTTTCTTTTTTCCTTTTTTTTTTTTTTTTGTTTTCCTCCCCATCTTTGTTCTTCTTGCTTTCAACTTAATCAGAGGGATTTATGAAGACTAAATAAAAGATTGTCTGAGCTTTTCCAGCTTGCCAAGGCAGCCTGCATTTTCCTGGAAAAATACACACTTTTTTCTTCCCTGTCAAATTTGAAGCCCTGTTTAAAGTAAGTCATGTTGAAGAGACCTGATCTGTAGCAAGTTCATCATCTTGTGTGTCTTATCTAGTATAGTCTATTTCCCTTTGAGTACAGCTAAAATATTTACAGTTTAAGATTATGTGAATTAAATTACCTGGATTAGTCAGGCATTGGAGCAGGCTGCCCAGGAAAGCGGTGGAATCACTGTCCCTGGAAGTGTTCAAAACCTGTGTTTGGACAAGGCCCTTAATGACACGGTTTAGTGGTTGCCTTGGCAGTCCTGAGGTAACAGTTGGACTTGTGATCTCAGAGGTCTTTTCCAGCCTAGCTGATTCTATGATTCTTTGTGGATCACTCATAGTAACAGTATAAACTGTCAAGGATAGTCCTGGGACCTGTTTTGTGATGGATTTAATGGCATAGACGTGTGTCCATGCAGGATTCTTACTTCTGCATAATATCCATTAGTGTGTAAAGTTTACAGTAATTGGTAATGCAGTTTAGTAGCTCTGTACTGTGTTTCTGTTATAGACTGTGCTGTATGAAGTAGCATATCCCTTTCACAAACAGAGCCTGTGGCTAGCCCAGCACTTTGCTCAACTTTGGCTTTCTTTTACAGAATGACAGTCCTTGGAAGCAATATTCCAGCTGTAAGTCATTGCAGCAGCAGCACTAAACTGATCAAAGAGGAGAATCACAGCCTGCCATAAGCTATTAAGTTAAAGCCTCAGGCAGATTTCTGGTTTTGTCTGTTTTTGACTTGTCTCCTGTTTCTTGCTTGTTCTTCAGGCTCATTCTGGCTTTGAATCAGGTTAGACGAATTGAATGGAAAAAGGGAGGGAAGTATATTCCTGTATATTTGGGCAGAAACAGGCAGTTTTTGCAAAACCGGGGAAGCTTCAAAATGTACAGTATTTTTTTTCATACATTCTTCTGCCAAAGCTACAGAAAAACATAACAGTGAGTTTTCAGAAACCCACTTACTTTATATAGACTACATAACACACTTCATCTCTGGGTTTCATTCTTTTCTCTGCAGTGGAAATACTCTCTTTTGCATTTGTAATTCAGGTGTTGTTGAGTTCTCTTAGACCAATTGCATGAAATTCCCTTTGAAGAAAAGACATTTTAAATAATTTCAAGACTGTAATGAAGAAGTACCAGAAGTCAATAATAGTTGGTCTGTTGGCACTATTGCTGGCTAATAAATCGCAGTGCAAAAAGTTCTGTGTACTGCAGGTGAGGGTACTGCTGTCTTCCTTAGCCCAGCTGAAAGACTTTGCAAGGACAAAATCTTGGTCAAGGTTAGATCTTTCAATTATTGGTTACTGTACCATTCCTTTGTCCTCTATCAGGGCTTATGATTTTTAGTTCATAAGGCAGATGCATGGAATAAGATGGAATATACCTTCATTCAGATGAGGAAGCTGTGGGGCTGAGATGCTGCCATTCAATCTGCTTCCTAAGCCAGAGCCTAATCTGGGACATAATTCGGATATTACTTGTCATGGTTTCATGTTGTGTAAAATGAACCTTGAAGTGGTTTTCATATTAATGCTTTTATATATGTAGATCTTAAGCACAAAGAAATGAACTTTATACTTTGAATAATTTAATAATTTATATATACTTGAGGTTTTGTGTTATCTCTCTAGTCGCCTGTCCCTCAAGACCCATTGATTTAGATGTTTCAACAAGAAGAAACCACAAGGCTTGTGATACTACATTCTTACATGACCTTTGCCAAACCCATGCGTGTTTGTTTCTGTTTTGATGCTGACCTTTGGCTATGGGTAACTGTTGTTTTTATAGATGAGCCCTCCAACTTTGTCCTCAATAGCAGGTGGGAGTCAAATCTGACAAACACATAAAGGCAGGTGAAGCTTTTTATAAATAGTTGTTAAGTTTAAAGCTTCCTGAAGACTTCAGCACATTAAAGAGGTTGAAGGAGAAAGCTATATATATATTGACAGGATATAACACAGTTTAAGTTTATGGGCAACTAGACTTTATTAAGAAATATCTAGGTACATTCTTGACAAGACTTTTCAGAAGAAAGTGTTCTTGTGTTTTGGAACAAAATATCTGGAGTCTCAGAGTGAGAGATACCTAATTATCTTTCAGTCCAACTGTATTTCATCTGCTGAGTTTTGATTTTTTTTTCTTTTATTTTTTTTGGTAGTTGTTCATGAACATATAAAAAGCTTTCCAAAGGAAAAAATAATGTTTCTTTTTTTTTTTTTTTTTTTTTTTTTTTTTTTTTTTTTACTTGAAATACCTGATATGTGAAAGCCGATTTCGGGTAGCCTAAATCTGAAGGAGAAAAAATGTCCAAAATGTACAAGGTTTAAAAATGCATGGTGGTAAAACATGATTAATGTAATTTTTCATAATCAAAGGGCTGTTTGTATGATTTAAAAAACATGAACAGTCTAACCACTTGTTATTTTGAACACAGAAGTAATAAAATTAAACTAGTGTAATGGATATCTTTTCTTTATTTTCAGTTATGATGTTATTTTTGCGGGGAGTCCTGAAGAACTGTTAAAGAAATTTCAGGAAACTAATCATAAAGTGGTGTTTGCAGCAGATGGGCTAATTTGGCCAGATAAAAGGCTAGCTGACAAGTATCCTGTTGTCCGGAGTGGAAAACGATTCCTGAACTCAGGAGGCAAGTGTGATTCTTGAATATAATGAGTTCTTGAACATTACTTGTTTCTGTCACCTGTTTTATCTGTTTGCATGAGAAACTGTTCCTGAATTCCCCAAGTGTAAAACTGAGGACTAGATTTGCTGTATTCCTCTTTGCTGTCTTCCTCCCCAGTCAAATAGCTCCTCTTCTGTGCTCAAGAACAGTTTTCATTCAAATTTACATAGTATTTGCTGTCAATAACTTGTAAAAAGGAGGTAAATAAAGTGATGGCTGAGCAAGCAACTGTTTCTTGCAATGAAATGCTGTGCAGGGGTGACCCAACTGCCACGGGCTGAATCTACTTCAGAAACAATCCAGTGTGCAAGTGCAGTCAAAGCAGTACATGGCATTTATAGGCACAGTTTAGCTGCACCACAGTTTCCTGACCTGGCTACCTTGTTCCTAGTGATCTCTGCATACATTATAGTTGTGCTGGTAGCTCTGCCTGGCCCATCAGCATGGCTAAGGCAGTTCATCCCAAGAGAAATGCTAGTTACTCCTGTTAATGATGTGTTAATTCTGGAATCCTCCTTAATTTAAATGTGAGCTTTGGTAATAATTTTGCAGTTGATTAATACATGCCCTAAACCACTGATACTGTTTAACTGCTGCAGAGCACAGCGTGTGTCACTTCCCAGGTACATGGACAGGGTGCGGATCTGGGAATGTCCCTATTTCTTTCCCTCCCCTCTTTATCTTACCTCTCTGCCATGTTGTTTTTTTTTTTTTGTGTGGTGTTTTTTTTTTTTTTTTTTGTTGCTGTTTTGGCTTAAACATAACGTGTGTTGGTTTTGAAGTGAATTGTCATTGTAGTTCTGTCAGTATTAGATTTAGGTTCCTCTGCCAGCAAGAAGCGATTGATGAAAATGAAACTTTTTTTTCACATATGGGGTCTTCAGGATAATGGTAATCTAATCTAATGCTTTGGTGTTCTCAGGGCCATCCAAAACAGATACCTGTTCCCTACTTTTTCCCTTAAAGTAGCATTTGTGTAAAAATACCCCTTAATTGTGAATTCTTTAAATCAGAAGTGATACATATAACAGGAAGAAAACTGGATTTTGAGCCAAGTTGTATGAATTTCATACTTCTCCTTTGCTAGCACCAAACAGTAAGAATGAAGTTCCCGACTGGCGGACAGTATTGGCAGCATAGTGCTTTTTACGTAAATAACTTACGTGTGTGTTATATTGCAGGATTTATTGGTTATGCTCCATATATAAATCGTATTGTGCAGCAGTGGAATCTGCAGGATAATGATGACGACCAGCTGTTTTACACTAAAATCTATGTTGACCCATTGGCAAGGGTAGGTAGTAACTGGCTTTCTCATTTCTTTCTGCTTGAAATAACATGCTGCTCCTCATAAAAAATCAGGAGACAAAAATAAAAGGAACGCTGTCTCTTTATTCCTGAGTGTCATATTGACAGTTGTGTTTGTCCTCCGGAGGTTCCTTCCGTCGAAGTGATGAACAGGCTTCCAAAGGGTCATGACTTGATATATTATTCAGGCTGTCTGCAGATCCAGGCAGGTTGTGCTTCGTTGTTAGAAATAATAGCTCTGAGGTATATGAGCTGGCACATTCATCTCAATGAGCGTCCCATGTACTTGGCAGTTTGACAGCTGGAGAATGTGGCGTTTTTCCAGGGTGTCACTGAACTACTTGCTGATCCAGTGTTTTGTATTTTGGCTTGCTGCCATTTCAGCTCCTGCCTGCAGCTGTCCCTGACTCTTCAGCTTTTTGTGCAGATACGTTCAATAAAGCTGCATCATAAATTTTTGGTGAAGACCTCTCTGTCCCCTAGCTTAACAAAGTTCTCTGCTGAGTAGGAGCATTAAAGCATGACAGATGTCAGAGCTATGGCCCTGATGCTGGAAGAAGGAAAGTTAACAATGTATTGATGCAGAAAAACCTTTAGAAGCTGATACTGCAGAATTTGAGGTTGATTTTGAGCATTTGTAAGCTTAAGGCAGATGTGAAGTTGCTGAATTACATATATGTTTTTCCACTAAGTTATGCCTGAAACATCAGGCATGTTTAGATACAAGTGCAGAAATAGAGCAGAACATTTTAGTTGGAAAGGGCCTACAATGATGATCTAGTCCAAATGCCAGGCCAGTATGGGGCTGACCAAAAGTTAAAGCATGTTATGAAGGGCACTGTCCCTTAAAAACTTGACCCCAATGCTTGGGGCATTGACCATCTCTCTAGGAAGCCTGTTCCAGTGTTTGACCACCCTCTCGGTAAAGAAATGCTTCTTGAGATCCAGTCTAAGCCTCCCCTGATGCAGATCTAAACCATTCCCATGTGTCCTATCCCTGCATCCCAGGGAGAAGAGATCGGCACCTCTCTCTCTACTTCACCTTCTTAGGAAATTGTAGAGAGCAGTGAGGTCACCCCTCAGTCCCTTTTTCTTCAAATCAGATAAACCCAAAGTCCTTAGGTGCTCCTCGTAGGACATTTGTTTCAGTCCTTAATGTTTAAATTGATTTTATGCAAGTTAAGTCAGATGCTGTGTATGCAATTGAAAGGGCGGGGTGTAGAGACATTAAAGCTGACCAGAGTCAAAAGTAATATAATTACCTGTCTAAATAGATTGTCTTCTAGACAAAAAAAATGTGTACTTCACAGTGCACTACTGCACTGCAATTCAAAATGCCTCCGTGGTGCTTAGCTTGGGATACTGCACTATACATTAGCACCAATTCTCTGTACGGTATTGTCCGCTGCTGTAACAAATTTTGGGAGACCAAACCGGAATATGTTACATATATAAGGGTTTTTAAGTGTGTTTGAAAGATTATATACTTGTTGATCAACATGTTAAAACTTAAAAACATGATAATTTTAAAGAAGAATCTAGGTAGGATTAATAATACAGTATTAGAAACATGTTCTAAAACCACTGGTGTTTTCTTTTCTGACATGATACTTAGATTTTTAGGCTTTTATATTTTTAAGACTATGAAACATAGTATGTTTTGTTGCTTGGCTAAGACTAGACTTGCTAATTTATTTATTTTTTTAGGATAAGACACAAATTTTCTTTGGCTTATATTGCCAAATTGTAGTTTCTTCGAAGAGTTATGACCTCTATCTGTTAAGTATAGATAAATCTTTTGTATTTATAAAACTGACTGCTATACAGTTGCTCAACTCAGAAATACAGAAAAACTTAACAGTATAAAATTAATAATTATGTCCGAGAGCTGAATATGTAGAGTAGTTTTGCCTGATTACTTGCTGCCAATGCAATGTAACTGCAACTTTACTGTAAAAAACATTGGCTTTTAGAATGCTTCAATAACTGTGAACTTTATTTCAGGAACGTTTTAACATTACTTTGGACCACAAATGTGCAATTTTCCAGACCCTAAATGGAGCTGTTGGTAAGTGTATGATTTGCATGTTGTGTGTTGTATTAAATGTTATTAACACTTCCTTTGCTTAACAATATTTATAATTTCCTAAGCATGTGCTTGTTTTAATAAAATATTTGGATGGGTAAACCTGGTTACCAGATCAGTTACAGGTCATTTGGGTTTAATATTGCTTGCTTTCTCCCACTGATAAAATAATTGATTTAAAAACAGAAAAAAAGTTTTCAATAATGAAGTTAGCAGTAAACATGAAGTTAAGAACCATTTTTCCTTTTGCCTTTCACAAACTTAATTACAGGAGTAAGATTAGTAATGAAAATTGCATTTTAGGTGTCTAAAACAAATGACTATACATAATGACATGGAATGTAGAATAATGCGGGTTTTCCTTTATTCAGCTGTCATGAATTTAAACTGAAAATAGCATCTGTGCAAACTTCCTTTCTTACATTTGAACTCTAAATATTGAAAAAAAAAAGACCATACCTGAAATAACTATGGTAATCATAGAATAGTTAGGGTTGGAAAGGACCTTAAGATCACCTAGTTCCAACCCCTCTGCCATGGGCAGGGACACCTCCCGCTAGACCATGCCACCCAAGGCTCTGTCCAACCTGGCCTTTATGATTTGTCTATAAATATTATTTACACAAAGTTAGCTTAAAAATCTAGTTTAAAAAAAATGATCAAAAGCTTCCAAATAAATAACATTGTCAATGATAACAGCACTAAAGTATATTGTATCATCAAGAACTTAAAGAACTCAGAAACTATAGCTTTTATTTATAAACTGTTATTACTGTACGATCTGTGATTTGCAGATGAAGTCCTTTTGAAGTTTGAAGAAGGAAAAGTAAGAGCAAGGAATTCAGTGTACGACACATTACCAATCACTATTCATGGAAATGGTCCAACTAAAGTGAGTGACTGTTTTACTTCTGTGCAAAGATGGCAACTTTAATAGTGGAATAAATAAAGATGGAAGAGTCTGAAACAATCGTAGCACACCACCACTGCTCATTTCCAATTGATGTTAATAAGAATTTCAAGGATAAAACCCCCCATTCTGATAGCTTTCTCCATCAAGTTATTCTGCTGTCATTGTATCATTCTGCATCTTGTAGGTCCTGTTTAGGTACTGGAAGGCTGCTCAAAAGTCTCCCCAGAGCCTTCTCTTCTCTAGGCTGAACGAGCCCAAATATCTCATCCTGTCTCTGTAGGAGAGATGCTGCAGCTTTCTGATCATGTTTGTGGCCCTCCTCTGGACTTGCTCCAACCAGTCTGTGTTCCTCTTATGTTGGGGCCCCAGAGCTGAATGCAGGACTCCAGATGGGGTTTCACAAGAGTGGAGTACAGGAGGAGAATCGCTTCTCTTGACCTGCTGGTCATGCTTCTTTTGATGCAGCCCAACATATGGTTGGCTTTCTGGGCTGCAAGTGCACATTGCCAGGTCATGTTGAGCTTCTCGCTGACCACCACCCCAAGTCCTTCTCAGAGCAGCTCAGTCCTTTCTCCACCCAGCCTGTATTTTTGCTTGGGATTACTCCAACCCACATGCAAGACCTTGCATTTGGCTTTATTGAACTTCGTGAGGTTTGTACTGGCTCATTTCTCAAGCATGTCAAGGTCCCTTTGGATAGTATGCCTTCCCTCCAGCATGTTGACTGCACCACACAGCTTGCTGTCATGAGCAGCTTTGCTGAGGGTGCACTCAATCCCACTGTCCATGTCTTGGCCAAAGATGTTGAACTGTGCTGGTCCCAATACTGACCCCTGAGGAATGCCACTCATCACTGGTTTCCACCCAGCCGTAAGGCCATTGACCACAACTCTGAGTGCAACCATCTAGCCAATTCCTTATCCAGTGAGTGGTATATCTGTCAGATCCTTGTCTCTCCAGTTTAGAGACAAGGATGTTGTAACTTGATATCATGCTGAAACAACTCATTCTGCTCCAAATTCATTGTAGCATGGGATATTAGAAAAGAGTAAGCCTATGTTAACATGTTCACTGTCACAAAACATTTTTTGAAGCTAGTGAAGAATGTTTATCTGGTTAAACAGTAATCAGAAGAATAGGTTTTTAGGGGGAGAAAAATCTAACCAAGAGTGACAGGCTGGGGCATGAAACAGTAGCACATCTGATCCTACCACAGACCTTGGTGTGTGTTTGTATACTCATATTTAGAAAATGTATGTAGGAAAAAAAAAAGTGTAAAAAAAGTATAATGTGTATGCACACCCATGGCTGGCTTTTTGCATCTTCAGCATCATTGATCACTGCTCGTAATACACCCATGACTCATGAACTTCAGTTTCACGTTAGAGCATCATCTGGCCTGTGAAGTAGCTGTTCAGGCAGATTCTGCCCATGTGTAAGGATTCAGTGGTCCAGAGCAACTGGCACAGTTACATGACAAAGAAGTGTAAAGGTGTGTGTTATTTGTAATAGCCTCTGTTGGCTGAAGGATTGGGAATGGGTACTTCCTGACTTCTGAACACATTCCTTACTGTAGCTCCTTATTTTCAGAGAGAAAAATTATTCTCAAATAGGAGAGTGAAATAAAGTTAAAACTCATTAATATCCCAATGACTGGTGCTTTGTAGTTTTTTGCACTGTATTTCATCTCTGGAATTAAAGGATATAATGATGCCATTACCTGTTTGGCTTACAACTACTCAGTAGTGGTGAAATGTGTGATCAATTTCTTCCATGTTGCTGTAGTTATTTCTGCCTCAGTTAAATCCTCGAATTATCTATCATCACTGCCTTTGCTGAGACTTTGTCAATGAAAAGAAAGGTACTGTATTTTATAGCTGGGAAAGCAGTTTAGGTTGGAACTCCTTATACTAGTATAAGTTATGCTGCATTAAACAAACTCCATATCTGCATACTAAACTATCCCAACATGCAATATTTTTATTATTTTCTTTTTCCTCAAGTGCAATGGCTTTTTTGTCAAATGCTTACTTTTATGGAGTTTTTGAAATTAAGTTCAAGCAATTCTATTTATAATCTGCCTAGAATGATTTTCAGTATGTGTAAGTGAACATCCAGACTACCATAAAATGCAGATTGAGTACTGGACTGGAATGTGTTTTCTATACAAAACTGTACTTCATCCTTACATTTTTTTGAGGGCAGTAGAGCAGGAATGAATAGCAGCCTTCCCTCAGACAGCCTTTCCTTGGCATGAGAGATCCTTTAACCATTGCAAATGGCAGTAGAGAGGAGTGAAGTTCTGCACAAACTTCCTACGCAATCCAAGAGGAGAGGGCAGCTCAGGCAGCCCATCGACAGAAAAAGTACATACTTTGTTCAGTGCCAAATCAAAATGTGTGAAAAAGCTAGATGCTGCTTTCAAATGTATACCCCTGGTTGGCTTCTGAATCTCGGCATGGCTTGTCAAAAATGCGTCATCTGGGCATCTATCTTCTATGTTTTTCTATGTGTTTTTCATATGTCTGTGTCTTGTGTAAAGTGTTGATGATTCTCAGCTTTGGGAAAAGAATTTCTCCTTGAAATTATGCCTGGCGGCTTTTGAGAGCTGAATGATCTGTAGTCTATGTCTTGGAAGTCATACAAGCGTTTAGTTAGTAGTTGTTATACTTGCAACAAATTTCTGGTTTAACTGAAGCAATAAATTTAGATGCTAGGAGAATATAGTTTTTGTTTTGTAAATAAAAGAAGAAAATCTTCTACCAGCTATTTTTGTATGCTTGCTTGTTGTTGGTTTTTCTAGTGTTGTTTGGTTTGTTTTTTTTTTTTTTCTTAAATTTCATAAGCCAAAACAATCAATTGCTTTTAGGTATAAGAGATTCAATGAGCAAGCATGAACTCTTTAAACAAATCACCATTTGTATGCGCCTTTACTTGATCTGAATTTTTCATTTATTTGCCAGATTCACTTGAATTATTTGGGAAACTATATTCCTAACGCTTGGACACGGGAAACTGGTTGCACTATTTGTGATTTAGACTTACTAGACCTGTCAACAGTAACGGTAAGAATACTTTTCACTAAAACAATAACCCTTTTGTATGCAGTTGATAGGTGTATAGTGATTTTCAAGGCAAAGTGGCTTCAGTATGCAGTATTATGTTTTGCAGATTCATCAATATTTTTACTGGTGTATGAAACTATAAAGATGGAATTTTAATGTACTGGAAATGCCAGTACTTTTAGAAATTATTTTATACATGCACTTTGATACGGGGTTCCCCAGTATAACTGAAGATGGTCCCATCCCCAAAAGCCTCCAGATGCTTACCTCTGTTCACTGGGTAAATAAATAACTTTTTGAATTGTGCAAGATTTAAGTGAGTAATTAGAATTTTTTGGGAGGTAGGAAGACTTTTAAGATATTCCAGATTTTAAACTGTAGACCTACAAAAAACTTGATTTGCATCATATGCATCGGTTTAACAAATTTTTTACAAATAGAATTTAATAGTTAACTGTAACATGGCTGAAGTTACTATTTTCTAAAAGATCTACTTTTCTTCATAAGGAATGGTACAGATATCTGTATTGTATATGCAAATGTATTTATGTAGAATAAAATTGCTGCATTTAAGATCAGATATTAGTTCAGCCTTCAGAATTCTCATAGGACAAACATACACGTACACACGGTGTGTGTATATTTGGGGACTTCGGTTCTTTGTCACTAAGCATGATGTCTTTAGTGTCTTTATGAATATTTCAGCTTGTACTCAGTAAATATTAGGCAGAGTACATAACCATGTATAAATGTAAGGCTTGTACTTAAGAGAATACTCTGATTATTCTTAATAGGCTGTTTCTAGCAGCTGTTTCATTTCTGTTCTATATTGAAGATTTGAATGCGAACAGGTCTTAAGGTAGAGTTGAGGATAGCATGAAATGAGTAGTAGCTTATTTTTGTAATGTAAGGACAAAGTGAAAGAATTTCTGGACAGTAGAATCATAGAATAGTTAGGGTATGGACTAGAACATAAATTTAAAAAGTTATTGGTGGAATTGTAACAACTTTCAGATTATTATTTGTTTTTAATTTTGTTTTGAAGATACAATATTCATACGGTGTTGTACTGAAATAATGTTTGCACTCTCAGCATAAAAATTTACCTAAGGAAAACAAACTCAGTTTTTCCTCATGGTGTTGGTAATTAAAACATGATTGGGGAGCAATTAAATACTAAAGCTGGTAATAGGGAGTAACTTGCAATGATTTACTGGATAGCTTCCTATAGTTTACGTATATCTACTTGGAATATGTGTTCCTTACTGTAATTCATTCCTTGGACTTCATGCCTCACTCCCTCTGCCATCAGAAATAAAAAGACTTTTCCTTGGCCCCAGTGGAAGTGTTTACTTCAGGCATTTTTAAGTAAAAGCAGTATTTAATTTTCTGAATGTGCTTTCTGTTCAGGCCTGGATAGTTCTTACTTAACAAGAAATCTGCAGTGAGAAGAGCAATACTAGCCTAGCTCTGCGCCTCTAATAGTTATTACCATACTGTTTCATTTAACTTTCTGCATTGATACACCCATATCTGCATTGATACACCTCATTTGCCGAGGTATCTCCAGAGAGGAGCCTTCAACACTGGAGCGAGGGGAGACTCCGCGTTCTGTAGCCTCAGCTCTGAGCGGCGAGAGCCTCTGAAGGAGCCTCAAGCCCTTGCCACGCCTTGCCCAGCACCCGGCAGCTCCGCTGAAGCGAGCAGGGACTCGCAGGGATCGGTGGCAGAAGGGACGGCACCGGCCTGAGCGGGAAAAACTCACCCCAGGGGGCGCGGCGACGAGAGCATGGTGCGGCAGTCCGTGCTGGCAGGGAGAGTGGGCAGCGAGCGGGATGGTGAGCGCTCGTGTCAGGGCCAGGGACCGGTCAGGGAGCTCTGCTCTGGCTGCCGCGGCGGTGGTAGTGTCGGCACCAGACAGAGTTGATGAGAGGGGAGGCCGCAGTGCAGAGCTCGGGGTGCAGAAACGGCCTGCACTGGTCTCGAGGGTGCACAATGGGCAGGGCTACACTCGGTGCGACCTGGTGGAGGTCCTCCTGCAGCAGGGGCTGAGCTGCGGGACACTGTCAGTAGGCTAAAAGATGTCAGGGAAGCTGAGAGGGGCCTGAACGGATTGCTCCAGGCCCAAACTGAGCAGGGGCCAGAAGCGTCCACCCTAGCACATACAGAAAAGAAGGAGCATTAATGCAGGAAGCTGGGAGCTAGTAACAAAAAAAAAAAAAAAAACAACCCCAAAAACCACAAAGGAGGAAGAGGACAATTAAAGGCAAGGGGCTTACCCTAAAATACAGCATCCCCACCCAGAACCGCTTTGCAGTTGTGCGGAGGGCTAATGAGAAATCACCCACAACACCAAATGAGCAACCAGCTGAGTTGTTCACCAGCACCAGTAAAGGCGATCACTACTAGTGCTTCCAGGAGAAAGCAGCGGGTCATAGTAGTAGGTGACTCTTCTTTGAAAGGCACAGAGGCACCCATCATATTTGAAAAATCATGGCAGTCAGGTGAAGTTCCCGGTAACTGGAAAAAGGGAAATATAACCCCTGTTTTCAAGAAGGGAAAAATGGAAGACCCAGGGAGCTACAGACCAGTCAGTCTCACCTCTGTGCCTGGCAAAATCTTGGAGCAGATTCTCCTGGAAAGCATGCTGAGGCATATAAAAAACAATGAGGTGATTGGTGACAGCCAGCATGGCTTCACTAAGGGGAAATCCTACCTGATCAATTTGGTGGCTTTCTCTGATGGGGCTATGGAACTGATGGATAGGGGCAAAACAGTTGATGTCATCTACCTGGATTTGTGCAAAGCATTCAACACTATCCCGCACGACATCTTTGTCTCTAAATTGGAGAGGCCTTAATTTAGTAGGTGGACTACTCGGTGGATAAAGAACTGGCTGGATAGTGCACACAGAGTTGTGCTCAACGGCTCCATGTCCAGCTGGAGACCAGTAACGAGTGGTGTCCCTCAAGGGTTGGTGTTGGGACCGGTCTTGTCCAACATCTTTGTCAGCAGCATGGACAGTGGGATTGAATGCGCCCTCAGGAAGTTTGCCGATGACACCAAGCTGTGTGGTTTGGTTGATATGCTGAAGGGAAAGGATGCCATCCAGAGGGACCTTGACACGCTTGTGAGGTGGGCAGATGCCAACCTCATGAAGTTCAACCAAGCCAAGTACAAGGTCCTGTAGCTGGGTTGGGGCAATTCCAGGCACAGCCACAGGTTGGGCAGAGAAGAGATTCAGAGCAATCCTGCAGAGAAGGACTTGGGGGTGTTGGTCGATGAGCCAGCAGTGTGCGCTTGCAGCCCAGAAAGCCAACCGTATCCTGGGCTGCATCAAAAGGAGCGTGACCAGCAGGTTGAGGGAGGTGCTCCTGCCCCTTTGCTCTGCTCTTGTGAGACCTCACTTGGAGTATTGTGTGCAGTTCTGGTGTCCTCAACACAAGAAGGACATGGAGCTCTTGGGGCTAGTCCAGAGGAGTGCCATGAGAATGATCAGGGGACTGGAGCACCTCCCGTATGAAGATAGGCTGAGAAAGTTGGGGCTGTTCAGCCTGGAGAAGAGAAGGCTGCGTGGAGACCTCGTAGCAGCCTTCCAGTATCTAAAGGGGGCCTGCAAGAATGCCAGAGAGGGACTCTTCATTAGGGACTGTAGTGATAGGACAAGGGGTGATGGGTTCAAACCTGAACAGGTGAAGTTTAGATTGGATATGAGGAAGAAATTCTTTACTGTGAGGGTGGTGAGGCACTGGAACGGGTTGCCTGGGGAAGTTGTGAATGCTCCAATGCTGGCGGTGTTCAAGGCCAGGATGGACGGAGCCTTGGGTGACATGCTTTAGTGTGAGGTGACCCTGCCCATGGGGGGGGGTGTTGGAACTAGATGATCTTAAGGTGCTTTCCAGCCCTAACTATAATTTTATGATTCTATATCTTCTTAGGGTTTTGCTTATTCTTTTCATAAGCAGATAGAGAATTGGATTAGTTGATACCTTCTTTTTTTTGGCTTTGAGTCCCTTTTGTTGAATGCCGGTTTAAATTGGCCCTTGTCTTTATCTTAGGTGTTGCAGATTCAATGTTTTGGGCTGTTGTTACCTATAGACCTTGACTTGAGCCAGTAAAAACCAGATAAGCTCTACTGTAGACCATGGAGCTAAAATAATACTGCTTTGCATCATTGGCATAGGGATATCCTTCCTTCTGTGAAGGTCAGTAGGTGTGTGCAAGGCAGAGATGGGTGTAACCACTGACATGGGTTGTGTAGGTTGGTTTGTGATGGGTGAGCAGAAGAGCCCAAAGCACAACCAGAATCAGTGTGAGATGCTGGGAGCATGGCTTGTGAAAAGCTAAGCATTTTGCGGGATTACCTGTGAAGGAGCAGAGTGCCATGTACGTTGTCTTTTGCTCAGGCCTTATCCTGTCCACAGAAGCAGAACACAGCTGAGGTGTGGAAATGTTCAGTAACTGTTGTCTTCTGCTAATGTCTGCAGCCTGTGCCACCCCCAGATTAGCTACCTGTCCAGATCAAAACGTGGTAATGGAAAATAAGTTGAAGAATTTACATTGACTCAATAAGTGTAAATTTTTATTATTAAGGTGTTTCTTTTGTGGTTTTTTTTTTTTGTTGTTGTGTTTCCCTGTTTTTTGTTTATTTGTTTGTTTGATAAAAACCCTAAATTAAATTTGACTTAATCTCCTGACAGGTATGTCTTAAATCCTAATGCTTGTTACTGGTGTGGCGACTTTCTAGTGTGTCTGGAAAGGGTGACCTTGCTCATCTTCTTGCTTCACTGGCAACTCTTGTGCCAAAAGTTCCTGGACTTTTGCTCTTTGTAGTTGTACTGAGACATTGTCCTGTATTTCTTCCAAAGATTCTCGTAAGTTTAACTATTGCTTGTGAAAAAGTGAACTTTAAAAGGCAAATATATGACCTTAGTGAAAATGAGAAAATCTGTTGGAGAAAAATAACATCCTGCTGCAGACTGGGTATTTCTGAACTGTTTTGGGAAGAACCAAAACTTCTGATTTCATACACTCAGAATGCTGGTTATTAAAATTGTTCATTGTGACATAGTTTCAGATTATGCAGTGACAACTTTTTATAGTTAGGTGAACCAGGGTCTAGATTGATGAACTCTGTGCTTCAAGGAAATGCAGTGGGAGATGCAGCAGAAGCATATCCCTGCAAGTATGAAGCAGAGATGAGAGATGCAGCAGAGAACTTTCTGCTTTGGGGAGATGCAGTTTGGAGGAATTTTTATTCTTGTTTTTTTGCATCTGTCATGCCTCTTTTTTGTGTAGAGCCAAGTGGTTCACATTTTGGTATACTGAAGAAGTGATACTAGTCCCTGATTGTCCCTATAACCTTTGCAGATCCAGCCAGAACTTGCTTCTCTTTGTCCTAGAGAATAAGGGGAAAATGGCTTAGAATTATAGAAATATGCAAAATAAATTATTGCAGCAGTTTTAGTATTGGTAGCACATGTGCATGTTCAGCTTAGTAAGCCAGATTGCATATGCTGCTTTTCTCGTTGCCCAGAATCAGTGGTACCAGTTACCATACTGGCCTCACTGGAATGGTTGCCAGAGAGTATTACCATTGCTTTTTTTTCAAGACACATCAGTGTACTTGTCTTTATCAGCTATTTTGGGCTGTCTGCATGAGTACATATTAGGTTCATGAATGAAGTTGTGAATAGGAGGTAGTCACTGTAAACAATGGTGCCTGATGTTTCTGATCCGGTGCACTTGCCAGTATGTTTCTGGATTTCCAATGTAGACAGTGACACTGTAAAATCTCAACAAGCACTGATGGTTTATCCAGACTCTTTTCAAGTGGGTGTTGGCTTGCTTAAGGAAAGGTAACTTGCAGCCTTTTATGCTCATATTTCTCTCTGAGCTTTGTAGTGGGTTAGACGTTTATACTAAGTGTTTTAGAAGTGGAAAAATTTTTTGTTCAAGCAGTGCATTTCTTTTCGTAGGAGTGAAGCCTTTGAAGGTTAAATTTCTTTGGCATAATGTAATACTGTTAAGAATAAACAGAAGTGCTGTCTAGGTTTGTTTTAGTGGTCATGATCAAGCACATAAAAACAGTGAATTAATACCACTTTTCAAAACGTGTGAATTCACATTAAAATAAAGTGGATAAAGCTTTCCTTGGATGCAAAGAAAGAAGCTCTAGTTAATTCATCAAAGGACTTGATTAAAATCAGTGAGTGAGAAGTTACTCAGAGACCACTTGTAATGGTCAGGGGGAAATAATGAATGTAAGTGTATGGAAAGGTGTTGTGGTTTTTGGCTTAAAGTACAGATGCATCATAGAATGGTTCAGGTTGGAGGGGATTTTACAGATTATCTAGTTCCAACCTTCCTGCCATGGGCAGGGGCACCTCCCACAACACCAGATTGCTCGGAGGCCTTTCCAGCCTGGCCTTGAGCACTGCCAGGGATGGGGTAGCCACAGCTGCTCTGGGCAGCCTGTGCCAGTGTCTCACCACCCTCACAGTAAGAAACTTCTTCCTTATATCTAATCTAAATCTAATTTCTTCCAGTTTAAAGCCATTCCTCCTTGTCCTGTCCTTACATGGCTTTGTAAAAATTCCTTTCCCAGCTTGTGTCTAGGCTCCCTTTAGGTGCCAAAAGACTGCTATATGGTCTCCCTGGAGCCTTCTCCAGGTTGAACAGCAAAATGTTTTGTGGTATTTATCCTCAAACTATTTTTAAAAATGTGGTCTTACCTATGATTCTATGTGTGTTGCATTTACAAGAAAATATAGGAATACTTTCAAAAAAATAATCTGCCATGGACTTCTAGGCATATTTACTTAAATATGTTTTTTTTTGCCATTTTAATATTTTTAAATGTAAGAATTTTTAAAAACATGATCCACTATTTTCTACCTCTAGTTTCTGTTACTGGAATTCAGAGTTTTTTAGCAATAATGAATCAATTTGCTTACTTACTGGAGTCAGTAAAAATAAAAGCATTTTTGAGCTCGTTGGTTTTAACTGTTTGAAAGCTGTGTGGCCTAAATTACTACAGCATGACATGAATTACTTTTTATTATGACTAATTTTAGAAAGGAGGCAAGTCTTACAGGTTGTGTCAAATTTTTTCTTTTTCTTTTTCTTTTTTTTTTTAAGGACTATCCGAGAGTAAAAATTGGTGTTTTCATTGAACAACCCACTCCTTTCCTACCTAAATTTTTAGACAGACTGTTGACTCTGGATTACCCAAAGGAGACACTCAGTATCTTCATTCATAATAATGTAAGTATGATGTTACTATTATGCAAAGCTTCAATTTTGGAAATTATGGTATGAATGAAAGTGTGTGAAGAAATACAAACTGTCATAGGAAGAGAGAATCTTTCAGAGTTTACTATGCAGAAGTGGAAAAAATACACAAATTCTGTCAGTGCTTGCTGAAATCTGTTTAAAGAAACTGCATAGATTCTTTCTCTTTTACTAATGGAAAATATTGTATTTAAAAGTGTGCTGCTTCTGTGAGAAGTACTGATTGACACAAAACAAGTAGGGTGGGATAAGAATAAAATAGTTCCAATTGGAAGGGACCTACAAAGGTCATCTAGGTCAACTGCCTGACCACTTCAGGACTTACCAAAAGTTATATAGCATATTACTAATGACTGTTATCCAGTAATTGACATTGGATTTCCTTATTGATTTCTCTGTGCATTCTGGAGTGGCATAAAAACCTCCTGTGTGCCACTGAGGTTGTGGGATAGGTTTTGAAGATTGTAAAATAAGTATCTTGAAAAAATATTGCATAAACAGCCTGTGAATCTTGCATCATTTTTCTGGAAGTACAGCTTTGATTTACATTGCTGATGTGTTGGGTTATTTTGCTAAAATTTTGGACACGAGCTTCATTTTAATGACATATATTGGAATATCTTCAATTACTGTTTGCCATCTGTTTGTTTAGGATAGAATACAATGTGCTCTTGGACGCTATGTTTATGATTTCACAGCAACTTGTACTTTTCACTATAAACAATGTTAACATGATTTCAGGAGGTTTACCATGAAAAGCACATCAAGAAATTCTGGGAAAAAGCCAAGAACATCATCAAAAATATAAAAATTGTTGGACCTGAAGAAAATCTCAGTCAAGCAGAAGCTCGGAACATGGGAATGTAAATACTAATTGATACATCTGTTATAATGAAGTATACATTAACATTTTTTTAATCTCTTATATATATTGTTTGCCTCTTAAGCACTAACAACTTTGCATCTTAAGATACAAAAGTGGGAGCTTTTTGTGGTAGAACAAGATCTAGATGCAAGGTATGAACTGTTGAGTATTTTATGGTTTCTGTCTAACATAAAAAGCTGTTGGCCATTGTGAAAATATCTCTGATTTGGACTACTTCAATAGTCTGTCATTTGTCTTTTAATGAAGGCGTAGACAATAGTAGACTACAAAGAAATATGGTGTATCAGGTTTTTTTTACATTATAGTTAAACATTGATATTAAAATATGAGCATGAACTGTCAAGTTTTTTTTAAGAATGCTACTGAAATTAAATAGGTGGTACAATACAATAAACTTCTATAAAAGGTTTGTGCAGAAAATTACATGTAGCAGGAATTTAAAAAAGAATGTGTAAGCAGGTGCAAGTGTAAATAGACATCCTAATTGCAGTGTATCTTCTGAAAAAAGTATTGAATCGGGTTTTATTTTTTTATCCAAAACGTTTTTAAGTTAACTTATCTCACTGAGTGATTTCACAGAAGTACCTCTTGCATTGAACATGCATTTAACAGTTGCATAATTGTTGTCCTAGTCCCTCCTTTGTTTGCTTTTTGGTTTTATTTTCACTTGGGATTTTTTTAATGATACTACATTTAAGTAAAAACATGGTTAAAGCTTGATCTGAATGTACAGGAGAGAATTGTATTTCTTTCTGCAGCTCAAGGAGACAGAAATATCCTTTGGAAGTGCTCTAGCAGAAGTTTCTGCTTTCTGGAGGGTGGGGGAAGAAAGGATTTGCGAAGGCAACTGACTTGATCTTATCTTTAGTCTTGCTTTTTTGATCTTTTACACCTTACACTTGCCAGGCTTAATCAGAACATAGGAGTATGTAGTCTGTGTCAGATTGCCTGTCTGAAGGGTCTCTTTAGTGGCTGCAGGGCTGGCTACTGCCACAGTTGCTCATGGCTCTTCTAGTATATCCATCAGGCTATGGAGTTTTACAGACCATGAAGACCTTGTTTGTGGCTTTTGAGCAGGCTTCATTCTCACATAATTTTTCCACTCTCTTTTCTCCCAAATGTACCATGAGTGTCAGAGCGAAGAATTTAATTTCAAAAGGCCCTTTTCTTTTAAGAGGTAAAGGGCATAGCAGAGACTGTTCATGGCAGCAGTCGAAAAAATGAAGGTCTAGTCCTGATTCCCCATGGTGTTCATGGAAATTCATTTGAATGGGGTTTTGTTGCGCTGAAGCCACTAGGAGACGTATTTGGCTGAGGTCCAAGCCTCTCCCTTATCTTTTCTAGGAAACACTGCAGATGTCCAATGTTAGTGTAGGCAGCCGTTCACATTTATAAATATAGAATCATAGAATAGTTAGGGTTGGAAAGGACCTCAAGATCATCGAGTTCCAACCCCCCTGCCATGGACAGGGACACCTCACACTAAACCATGCCATCCAAGGCTATGTCCAACCCCACCTTGAACGCCGCCAGGGATGAAGCATCCACAACCTCCCTGGGCAACCCATTGCAGGGCCCCACCACCCCCACAGTAAAGAATTTCTTCCTCAGATCCAATCTAAACCTCCCCTGTTTAAGTTAAATCATTCTTTCTTTGTTTCTAATAATCTCTAGAGCGAATGTCCCACATTTGCAAACTTTTTGTAGTAGTGTGTGTTACATGTAACTAAGGTGGAATTTCTGGAGTTGCCTTTTCCTCTTTGTTATATAGACAGCATAAGGCATAATCTTTAGTGTAATTAATTTCTATACTGTTACTAAATGTCACCCAAAGTTCTTTAAACCTGTCAGATTTTGATAGAGCCTACTGATGTTAAGACATGGCAGGTTTTGATATATCTTTGAACTGTGGATAAAAATTAGTAATTTAAATGTATATTTGCACAGAATAATTTCAAATTCTGTTTCGTAAGGCAGGAGATAATCACACTTGTGTTCCACTGGATACACTACACTGTGATTTGCTATCCATTGTCTGGGTATAATTTGACCTGTACTGCTCCTGCTTTGGAAGGAATCCTTATTAAAGATTCTGTCTTACAGAGATACCTCATGTTTTCTTCATACATTATGTACAACACATATGGTATCAGATCTTGCCAGAATACTGATTCATCTGGAAAGTATGAGTGTTAGTGGTAGGATCTTCGATGTGAACAGTGTGGATATAGATTGCTAGCTCCTTTCAATTTGACTGAAGCAGGTTTTGTTCATCTGCTGTTTCCTTTGCACTACTGTTGTGCTTGGCTACTTTTGTGAACATTACAAACTTCTCTGGAACAGAAGTACAGGATATTCATGGCAAAGGCAGTTACTAAAAAAAATGACCTGCTTTCAACCCTTCAGCTTGCTTCCAATGTAATAACCTAATTTGTTTCTCACTAGTACTGTGATTGGAACAACTTGTAAAGAGTGATTCTTCAAAGCTGTTTAATGGTTTGATTTACAAAGATTGATATATCCAGTCTTCTGATTAATTTTCTCCTGCCTCTATCTGCATTATTGACTGATAGTTTTGTTCTGTCTGCCTCAAACACTTGCGTTCCTTCTTTCCTTAGGTCAGTTTGTTCTGATTTTGTTTCTATCTGGAAGAACTGGTCCTATCTGTCTTTGTCACTCTTATCTTCAGAGGCTACACTTGTTTTATATGTACCCCAAGGCCATACCGGCCCCTCTTGTTCTCAGCAGAGCAGTCCCAATTTACAACGTAACATCTTTGCTTACCATTAACAGCGTGGTTTTAATTTACATCTTAGCATTTTAGCTTACAATTCAATAATACTGGCAAACAGGAGTGCAATGCTTTTGTCAGTGTGGACTGAAACATAATAAAAAGGAATAAAAATAAAGCAGTGTAAACAGGAAGAAAGTTTAGTTGCATGTGTCTGAGTATTTCCTCTGCTTCTACGTCACCTGAAACCCTAAAATAGCATTTCCATGTCATGTTCTCTCCCTCCCCAGCTTATCTACAAGGACTGTATTAGAGGGCTTACTGTTGGTTCTTTTTTGTTTAAGAAAACAAAATTTGTGAGTTTGCTTTTTTTGGAGATGAGATTTCAGCCAGCTGTTACAGAATTTGTTATGACAGAAAATGTAAAATAACATTATGAAATATATTCAGGCAATAACAGAAGGTGGGGAAATACAGGAATTTATTTCATTGACTTCTCTTTGGTTTTATTTATAGAAAGCTTGTTTTCCATAATCTTTTTTCCCCTGGTACTTACAGGCTTCAGGGTTTGTTTGTTTGTTGTGGGGGGAGGAGGTGGAGGGTGTTGTTTTTTTTTTCTTACCAATAGAACTAGTTAGGAATTTTCCTGGACTTTATAAAAAATGACAGTTACCTCAACTTTTAGTAGGAATGCACGTATTTTAATGAATTTTTCCATTGAAAGCTTTCAGAGGTTTTGGGAAGAATAGTAGCGAGATCAGAATCAGTTATAGAGTTCATTGACCTCACTGTTGAATTTTGAGCTGAATTTGGGATCTCCTATGTGTTTTATGAAAGAGGATGGTAAGTCATTGGCTCTGAGCTCTCAGAGACTTGCCTTATTCAAAGGACTGGTTTCAGTCCTATGAGTAAGGTAAGTATCTTGGCTATGGTTGAAGGAAGGTCAGGGATTAAATCTCTCTCTCCCAGTTGTCAAGTGATTTCCGGTGGGAGTCTTGGATTTTCTGCCGCTGCTTCTCCTGAACACCTGAGCAGTTTAAGGTTTCAGACTCAGATGGAGGAGTATTTTGAACTCTTGCGTGTTGCAGGAGAAAAACAACTTTCCCACCCATATCTGATTTCAGTAGCTTCCGGCTGTGGTTAACTGTGGTAGCAATACTTGAGCCCAAGATGCAAAACTAAACATAAGTGCTTTATCTTTTTTGTGGCTACATTTGTTTGTTTTTAGTGATTGTTGGTAAGAGTTTCTTTATACTGTTGTGGCCATCTGGAGAGATGCAAAATATAGCCCTAAACAGCCGGCCGTATCACACAGTCTTGGAGTGAGTGTTGCAGACTTGTGTCTGGGTCGCTTCTTTTTTCAGAGGTCTGTCAAGTAGAGTAAGTGCTTTCTCTTTGGGGTCATAGTCCACATTTAGAATTGTATTTTCAAACTGTGAAGGGTATAAAAATGATAAATATATAAATTGCAAATTTAAACTATGTCTAAAAAATAAAAATGTAAATGACTTAAGGGTAAAGAAAGTGGGTAGACCATATGTCTTACTACTATAAGCAACTAGACCCTTGGAATATCTCAGTGGAAAGTTTGATGAAGATCAGTGACACTTTCCATTTTCAGATGAGGTCACTGTTCTAGATGGGCTTGTGGTTTGTAAGCAAGGTTAAACATTGCTCTGATTGCAGAATACTTGTATCTAACTGATAACTGATAACTGATCTGCTGAGCTTCACATTTTTGACAAAAAACCTGGTTGTCTTCTAAATTATTGTTAGGAAAGCCACCAAAATGGCTTTCTTTTCCTCATTTGATCTTAGTTTATAAGCAGGTGGAGTGTAAAGCAAGTAGATGAAAGGTTTTAGCCATTCAATTTGGATTAGGAAGTATGTTACTATACATATGAGTACTGCTAGAAAGCACTTTCCAAAGCACTTGTTCCTTGCTGCAACTTGGATATATACATAATAGTTTCACATGTAATCCGGTATTTCTACATCTGGCAAGGTTAGCACACACTGTAAGAAGGTAGCACTTTAAAGCATGGGAATACCCAGGGTTACATCTATTTCCTTGGGAAAGCTACTTGACAACTTCGAAAGCCTAAAAGAGAAAATGCATGAATTTCTTAAGAGTAAGCTTGCTTTATAACTTTTGACAGAAACTGTTACAACTCTTTCTGTATATGTGAAACATGAAGATTTTGTAGAGGCTTTTGTTAGTGACTTTAAAATGAAATATAAACACATATTTAATATATGTATATGTAGAAACATTTAATGTGTATATCTATACATATTGTATTATATATAATTTTATATATTTAATATTCTTCGTTACAGAGGTTAAAATCAGAATTGAAAGCAGTAGTGCTTTCAGAGAGTTCTCAGATTATTGAATATATTACTGAATGACTATGACTTGGACCAAAACTTAGTGCATAGTAGCTCTAACTAAACTTGGTGAAGACTAGAGATCACTTTTTTCTTTCCTTTTATTTTTTTTAGATAAACAAGGCATCTGATCCCTGTTTTTAAATAATCTTTTAGTTTATCACACTGCTATGAACTAAAAATATCTTTATTTTACAATACTTCACTGCAGACGGCTTTTAATGCGATGTGTGAGTAGAGCACTTGGTTGTGATTTGGGTTTTTTGATTTTTTTGCTTTGTGGTTTGTGAATTTTTTCTAGACGTGCTAGTTAATCGTTCCTTTTTGTCTTTTTAGGGACCTTTGTCGCCAGGATAAAACATGTGAATATTACTTCAGCATAGATGCAGATGTTGTGCTGACAAACCCTAAAACTTTAAGAATACTGATGGAACAGAACAGGTATAGTATATCTCTTGATTTTACAGAATTTTCTCTAACTTGAAAGGATTCTCTGGGGCCATACAGAGAAAGTAAGATCCTGTCTGTTCTTGCAGTTTGGTCCTCTTTGTTTACCCATGGTATTTGATTACTGTGTTTCATAACTGGCTCAGAGGCCAGCAATTCACAAAGCATTTTGTTCTGTCAAACAGCAGTTCCTGAATTTCAAATGCTTCAGAGTTCCTCTGAAGAGAATGGTATGGTGTTAGCAGGTTTTATGAAATGAATTATGATTTCACTGACTAATGCTTGGTCACCCAGAAAATGATAACAAAAAAAAAAATCCAAAAGCCAAACCAACCCCAAACAACAGCAACAAAAACACCCCAAAACAAAACCTAACAAAAAGAGTTTACTACTTTGGTATTACAGTATTATTATTTTATTTTTAAATCATAGATGCAATAAGGTAGTGGAAATGTGTTGGAGATGAAGCAGGTGTAATGACCAGTTTCATCTTGTATTAGTATAATCACTTAAGGTGTACAAAGCTGTGACTTTATCATCAGTAGCTTTCGGTGGACTGGGCCCGTCGTGAATGCTGTACCCTTCTGTCAATTTTTAAATTCACATTTGAGCTAGGTAGGTGGTGTTTGCCTGTTCGTAACGCATCTGGGCATCTCAGGTCCGTCACAGGAAGATAAGTGATCAGTGTCTGTTTCTACTAGTGACAAGGACTGAAACTTAAGAAAAGATCTGGCTGCCAATCGTTCGCACTATATTCCTCGTAATATTTACTATTACAGAAAAAGGCTAAAATCCAGGTACACTAGGTGAAAGAAACAGAAGCTTTGCAAAATATACCTCTGAAACAAAGTGCCATTTTATTCTTTTTATTCTGGTCAACTTAGATTTCCCCTTTTTATTCTTAGAAAGTTTTGGGTAAGCAGAGTGGGTGGTTTGTTTCTGTTACTTGTTTTTTGGTTTTGTTTGGGTTTTTGTCTCGGTTTTTCTGCCTTGTTTTTTTTTTTCTTGAACGCATCTCTGACTTTGAGATGCATTTTGTCATTATGGTATGAGCAGTCTTTTTTTTGCTCAGTGAAAAATCAAGCCACCTCAAATTTATAGGGATCTTTGGTTTTGTTGCATGATATTTTCTCCGGGCACTGGGTGCTTGGATGCTGTTTCTTCCAGCTTAAGTTCAGAATAGCTTTTGCAAAATTTGGCAGTCATTGGTGTTTTAACTACACAGTACTCCAAACTGAGTAAAACTGGTATGTTTTGATGTTTTAGTCTGTGTGTAACAGTTCATATTTTCTTATTCAATATGTTGATTCACAGAAAGATAATTGCTCCACTTGTAACTCGTCATGGGAAGCTTTGGTCCAATTTCTGGGGTGCTCTGAGCCCAGATGGCTATTATGCTCGATCAGAAGATTATGTTGATATTGTCCAAGGGAACAGAGTGTAAGTAACTGTAAGCTGATTTTTAAAGTTAAGGCATCTAGTATGGTTATTAGCAACATACTCTTACATTTTCATGCACTGTGGTATTCCTGAAGAGCTTAGGTTAGTTACATTGTTTAGTTTTTTCTATTCCATAGAAATGTTTTCCCATTTGTTTTTTCCCATTCATAATTTGAATAAAAAAGCAGTGTTTAAGCCAGACACAGTCATTGCTAGTACCTGTCTGATTGTGTCTGGTTACTCTAGCAGTGCATAATACAGAAGGTGACAAGACAAATAGCAAATTCAAAACACTATATTCCAGGAGCCTCAGTCAAAAGCTATGCTTGTTGCATTCATCAGATGACTTCTTCATCTCTTTGGAACGAATGTTTAATCAACAGCTAGAATTTCTTCATGTTTCTTTCTGTATATTCTGTTAGAGACCAAGATGTTAGTGAGAAATACTTTTGTTACATAGCCTTTTGGGTTTGTCCTTCCCCTAAACAAATGTGATTTAAGTTGTTCTAACCTTGCCTTTCCCATATGGTGATGCCTCTTCATTGCCCTGGAAGAACAAAAGGTCTGAAACAGATTGAGTGCTTGAATAGAACTAGTTCATTTTCAATTACGCTGGAAGATGTGCTCTTGACCCTGGGTGGGAAGAAATATGCAGAGTGAGCATCATGACAGCAATGCTTTTTTTGTTGTTATTGGCTCAATTCACATAAGTACGTGGCCTGCTGTGGTCTGTGAGTATTTGTGTGAGGAGGTCAGACCAGCTGTGTGAAGCCTCAGTGAAGTCTTTAAACTCATTTAAAAATCTGTTTTCGAATTGCTTTCTCCATCTAGTAGTGTCGAATGATATTATAAAAGAGTTTTTGACTAATTGCCTTAACTTAGGAAACATGAAGTGTATTTGTAGTTAAAACTCTCCAGAGAATTTGAGCATTCTATTTTTTATAACAGTACTTCATAAAAGTTGAATTATGCCTATGTTTGAGATGTTCACAATGTCCAGCTGTAGTTTTTCAAATGTCTGGGGAACCTTTCAGCTTCATTTCCTTGAAACTTGCTTATTCTTAGCAAATACAGAGATGCTGATTTGATGAATAGGCAGTACATTAGTTTTCATGTCTTTAAACTATTTGCCTTTTTTTTTTTTTCAAGAGGAGTGTGGAATATTCCATATATGGCTAATATATACTTAATTAAGGGACAAACTCTCAGATTGGAGATGAAAGAAAAGAACTACTTTATGCGTGATAAGCTGGATCCTGATATGGCTTTCTGCAGGAATGCCAGGGAAATGGTAAGGTGTATCTATGCTTCTAAATCCACACAGACTTCTTTGTGTCCTGTTTGACTGCTTCACTTGATTAATCTTGGATATTATATATTTACTTCTAATTCAAAGTACTAGCCAATTTTTTGTGACATAGAGCACTCTGGGTGTGTTTCTTTTAAATTGTTGAAACAGAGGTTTTTGCAAGGCCAGTGCACTGGCTACATAGTGGTTTTTAGTTAAATTCACTGAAAATTCCCGTTGAGGTTAAACTGTTTTCCTCATTGGCACAACCTCAACAGATGACTTCAAACTTATCAGTGCAGTTAGAGCATCTCTATTATGCATGTTTTTATACAGTGTGAAACTTCTAGCAGACTGAAGTTGGAATGTTTTGCAATTTTACGTTTAAGTAGGTGCATATTTAAACTAATGATGGGCAGTGCTGATATTAAAAGCCTTAAGTGATTTAAGAAATGTTAGGAATCTTCTTTGGGAGCATGAATTGCTCGTTACTTTTTCCAGATTGATTAAAACTGCATTGGGAATTTGTTACTTGCATTAAGCTGTAAGTAATGAGAGAAAACTTACTTGTATTGTAAAATATGTGAATTTACATGTTCATATTCTACTGATATTTACACTAGTTTCAGCACAGAAACAAATTTAAGGCCTAAACCAGACCTATTTCCAGACACTATAGCTTTGAAAAATAATTTTGCTGAGTTGAACGAGAAAAGTTGGCAAGTATTAATTTTTTTATTCCCTCATAACAAGGCATGATCTCTTTTGTTTGTACTGATTCTTCAGAACATCCCCATCCAATTCTGTTGTATTCAAACTTTCTCAGCATCAATTATTGCAAACCTGTGCTTCCCATGCGCTTGTTAAACTAATCTGACTGGCTCATCAGAATATTGCTTCCTCTTTTTCTCTTTCTCAGTCTGTGCTGCAAGATGGTCTGGTATGTGCTTGTTTTTGTATTGCAGCAGATAAGAAGGGGCTGGTGGAAACAGCTTTGACATGTGTATTATGAGCTTTGCTTGGAGATGCATGTTGTCTGTAAAGGCATACCAGCTTTAGATCAAAGGCTGCTATTTCCCTAATGTAACTGTGGAAACTTAATAGTAGTCGGAAAAAGAGAGAGAGATTATGTAACGGAAAATTGATGTGATGATTCTCCTTCATTTTAGACTTTACAAAGGGAAAAAGACTCCCCTTCTTCGGAAACATTCCATATGCTCAGACCCCCAAAGGTGTTGCTTTATTTTTTTTTTATTCATTAGTTATTATTATGTGCAGTATTATCCTACCACAGGAAGATACTTCTCCTCTGTCCACTTACTTTAATAAAATACTGCTGTAGCTTTCTCTTCAATCTTCTAAGATTCAAGTTTTTGCTAGGGACAGGTTCTTCATGACTAGCTCAAAGAAGCTTAGACAGGCTTATTGTTTCCTCAGGGAGTTTTCTCAGTGCTCCTAAGCTGAAGGTGTGCCAAAGCTGTGCTTCCGTAGCTACAATTGATTCAATATTCCTAGGAAGAGCTAAAGCTCAAATCATAGCAGTTCTGCCAGGCCGTCTCCGTCCTTTACAGTCCAGTGACTGCACTGTCACTTTAAGCTGTTTTTCTTGACCCAGACCCTCCTTATTCTCCCTGCTGCTGCAGCTATTTTATGATTTTGTAAGTGCCCAAAACTGGGCATGTGTTTAACATAATAATTAATCTTTCTAACAGTTTAACTGTTTTTCAGATGAAAACAGAGACAGGAATACCAAAGTATCCAAATGGTAATGTCTTCATCTGCTGCAAATCCAAAAGTCACAAACACTTCAGAAATGAAGTGTTAGTCTGAAAAACAGTAAACTAAAAAAAAACCCCACCAAACCCAAGTTTCTTTTAAAAAAGACTATTTCCTGCTACTATTTCTAAATTAAGATAGTTTTCTTAGTATCTTCTCTTAATAGCTTGATAATAAATCTGTATCTTACCATATTTGATATCTTGCAAATACTTTGCAATGTTTTCTTAGGTTCTCATACTTGGAAGTGCTCAGCTGTTTTGTACTCCGATCTGAATATTCTTATATGCTGTATTTGCCAATTATCTTTTTATTTCAGGCCAGTTCACCAGAAGGATCATGTTGTGAGCACTCTGAAATAAATTTCTTGTTCTGACTTCCATTAGCCCTTTTATTGTTAGCTTATTCTTTCAGGTTTTGATCAAAAACTAAACCCTAGATGTTGTTTTTCTTGTAGGAGTATTTTCAGTTTGAGAACAGGTGCCTCCAGTGTGTCTGCATAGGTTTTCTGGAAAACAGATCATCACTTCTCTGTATTTTCCTTTCTATAACTGTATGTAGGTTTATGGTATGAACAATATATGTTTTGGTTTAATGTGCTTACAAAATAAATTCAGGTGCTTGTAAAGAAGAAATTATGAACATTAGTTGGTGATTGTAATTAACCATTTGAAAATTAAAGATGCCAAATGAACAGTATGTGTATAATGTGCATGTACAAGTGTGTGATAGAGTTCATGAAAGTGCAATCACAAGCAAACTTTTTTAAAACATCATTTGTGCCAAGATGGACAGTTTTGCTAATGACATTTTCTCTACTTGGTAGGGTGTTTTCATGTACATTACCAACAGACATGAATTTGGAAGACTTATTTCTACAGCCAATTACAATACTTCCCACTACAACAATGACCTTTGGCAGATATTTGAAAATCCTGTGGTATGCATCTTATTATTGATGAAACAATTATTTTGTTTGAAAAAATTGTAAAGTTGATGTATTATAAAGGACTTGGGATTTAAAGACTACATGGAGAATATTTGTTTCTCATGCATTGAATATTGGTTGTGTACTAAAAGGTATTCTCTACCACCCATTTAAGCAAATGACAATATATCATATGAACAAGCCAACTGATGACAAGTGTAAGGAGTTGGAGATATGGCTCTGATATAATTTAATGATTTTTGACATGATGAGAACCAGTTCATTTATGGCTGTATGAAATTGTTTAATTGTTTTGAATTATTTCAGTAAAGCAAATGAATAGAATATGAACTTGGTTTTGTCATTTATTAATTAATCTATTCTGTTTTTAATGTTTTAAAATCATGTGTTTTAGGACTGGAAGGAAACCTATATAAATCCCAACTACTCAAAGATATTCACTGATAATATAGTAGAACAGGTGGGTATAAATAGTTTTCTTAAAATTTGTGGGCCCGACTGATAGTAAATTGGCATACAGTAACTATTTCCATGTAGATTTTTTTTTTGATCTGTGGCTGAACAGCTTTTGGTTTTGGAATGTAATTTTTGCCATTTTGAAAATTAGATGAGGCTAGTCCAAAAAATAATTAGTAGTAGTTGTCCAAGTAATTGCCTTCTCCAAAATACAGATGTGCTTAGCTTATTTATTTGAACTAGTTAATACCACTAACAGAAGGCCTAATAAAACTTCTGTGGTACATCGCTGTGTTTTCTGGTGTCCAGTAAAGAAAAGTTCATCTAGACTCTTTTGCCTTGGGGTTTGCCTTTCCCTATGGATTTCTAAGGTCTGACAACCACGAATTTAAGGTAAAGCCTTTTTCTGGGGTTTTTTTTTACTCTCTTGGGTGCTTGTTTCTTGTTTTTATGCAACAAGGGGTAACGGGTTCAAACTTAAACATGGGAAGTTTAGATTGGATATGAGGAAGAAATTCTTTACTGTAAGGGTGGTGAGGCACTGGAATGGGTTTCCCTGGGAAGTTGTGAATGCTCCATTGCTGGCGGTGTTCAAGGCCAGGTTGGACAGAGCCTTGGGTGGCATGGTTTAGCGTGAGGTGTCCCTGCCCATGTCTTGGGGGTTGGAACTAGATGATCTTAAGGTCCTTTCCAGCCCTAACTATTCTATGATTCTGTGATCTGGACAGAGCCATTCTAAGATGGTAATTGTTGTACCAATGATGGATGACCATTTCTTTGTCAATTAGGTGATTTAATGAATTTTGCTTTCTTAAAAAGCTGCGATAAATTGGTTTTGTGTTTAAAGCAATGTTAAGTTTTAAATTCTTTCATAACAGCTTGTAAATGTAGATCAGGATTGTTATTCGGGGCAACCAAGGCATAGGATATGTGGATACACTGATACAGCTGGTAATATTGGGTCGTGGCTTACAAAGTAGCTCATAGTTTTTGATTCATTCTGTGAGAATGTCCTTGTGGATCAAGGCAAAATTTAATTATTTAAATGTATCTTAGTTATGGTTTGAATGAGAACAGCTGATATTCTCTAAGGAACAAGAAAAGTGAAGATGTCCTTTTTTTTAGCAGCTAAAAAATAAAAGCTGTTAAAACTTAACTCCACTGAAAATATGAATGTAATTTAAAAAAATATATATCTATTTTTTTCTTTTGTAGCCATGTCCAGATGTGTTTTGGTTTCCTATATTTTCTGACACTGCCTGTGATGAATTGGTAGAAGAAATGGAACATTTTGGACAGTGGTCTGGTGGAAGACACCAAGTAAGTGTCAGCCTATATAAACATGACCTTAATTAGTGAATACTTTTATAGTAATAAGTTTACAGTTCACAGTGTACTGCAACAAACAAGCATTCCAAGAATTGCCAGTGACCCGAGACATCTCCTTCATGGTGTACAGTGTGTACTTTAGTTTACCATGTAGCTGTTTTGTTCAGTAGATTTAGAGACGTTCCTCAATGAACCATGTGGTGGGTTGACCGTGGCTGGACATAAGGTGCCCCACAAAGCTGCTCTGTCACTCCCCTTCTCAGCTGGACAAGGGAGAGAAAATACAACAAAAGTCTCATGGGTCAAGATAGGGACAGGGAGAGATCATTCACCAGAATGGGTCCCTTCCATTGGGTACATCCTTCAGGAAGAGACTGCTCTACCATGGGTCCCCTGTGGGGTCACAAGTTCTGGGTCAAACCTGCTCCAGCATGGGCTCCTCTCTCCACAGGGCCACAGGTCCTGCTGGGAGCCTGCTCCAGTGCAGGCTTTCCACAGGGTTACAGCCTCCTTTGGGCATTCCCCTGCTCCAGTGTGGGGACCTTCATGAGCTGCTGGTGAATATCTGCTCAACCATGGATCCCCATGGGCAGCCTGCCTCACCACTGGCTGCAGGGGGAGCTCTGCCTGACTCCTGGATCACCTCCCCTCCTTCACTGACCTTGATGTCTGCAGAGCTGTTTCTTTCACATTCTTAATTCTTTCCCCAGCTTCAATTGTTGTTGCACTGTCCTTTTAATCCCCAGCCTAACCCAAGGTGCTAACACTGTCCCTGATGGGCTTGGTCTTGGCTAGCGGCAGGTCCATCCTGAAGCCAGTTGGCATTGTCTCTCTTGGACACAGGGAAAGCTTCTAGCAGATTCACACAGAAGCCACAGCTGTAGTCCTCCCCTGCTGGCAAAACTTTGGCATGCAAACCCGATACAGACCTTTGGTCAAAAAAAACCAATACAGACCAAATTCAGACACTGACTGTGCAGTTGCTGTAGTAGTTATCTGACAGTTATCCAACGCTGATCTTGGATAGATGTCCAGAGAAGTTTTACTTGTTTACCTCTTAAGTGCTAATTTGTCACAGTTGTCCCCCTGGGCAGTTACTCACAAATGTTATGAGCTATTGTGTTTGTGTTTGCAGAAAATTCAAGGTACTCAGTAACTACGGCTGAAATTGGAGGATTGTTTGTCGTATTCACAAATGTGGAACCTTGGAAATGAGATAAATTACATTCATTATTTTACTGCAAAGAGGAGCCTCCAGAAAGCATTTTAACATACTTTTATCTTCAAATCATTTGTTACACTGTCAAGATGAGGCCTGTACTGTCTTGATCTCTGATATAACTAAAGTTTATATAACTTTAGTTATATCAGAGATCAAGACATCTACATCTTAATAATTAAAGTCATTAGCTCAGGAGGCCCTTAGTTACAGGCAACATATCCCAATATTGACTCAGCTTTTAAAAAAACTTCCAATTTTTTGTTCATTCATAGCTCAGCATTTTTTTCCACAGTTATTAGCTGTGAAATTACAGCAAGCTCACATATGCCAGCTAAAGCATCACTTTGTTGCAGTTTATGGTTCTGCAGTTTTCAAATAAATTTTGTAGAAGTGCCGGAAGCATTCCATTTCCATCTTTCAAGGTTATTTATGGTGTTTTCATTAGGACAGCCGTATTTCTGGAGGTTATGAAAATGTCCCAACTGATGATATTCATATGAAGCAAATTGGACTGGATAATGAATGGCTGCATTTCATAAGAGAGTTCATTGCACCCGTAACCCTAAAAGTGTTTGCTGGCTATTATACCAAGGTATGGGTTTAAAACTTATATAGGTAATTACTGCATGGCATGATTCTAATACATTATTGAATGTACGCTATTTGGTTTGGTTGGGGAGTTCATACATGGTGAAGCAGAAATTATGGATAGATGTTGTGTTATAAACTCAGTTGTAAACAAAAAAAAAAACCAAACCCAAGAACCCTCTATGTGATATGGAAGTTTACATGTTGGAGTCTGACTCTGTTTTGTTTCAGGGGTTTGCTTTACTGAATTTTGTTGTAAAATATAGCCCTGACAGACAGCGGTCACTCAGACCTCATCATGACTCATCTACATTCACAATCAACATCGCTCTCAACAAAGTAGGCGAGGACTTCCAGGTAAGTTGACAACTTACTGACTTAAAAAAGATGTCCTTTGAGTGTTTAATATAATTTCGAAACTAGAGCCCAAATGGATATACTTAAAGACCAAGTTGAAAAGGAAAAGATGTGTATCACAAATTGAGATATTCCTTGGTGTTTTTTGATAAGTACTAAATTTGCTTAATTGCAGGATCCAGAACTGTTGATGCAGTCAGGCTGAATTGGTCAAAATGATTTCAAATGGTGAAGGAGAAGGGGTTTTAAAAAAAAACTTTGGAGATGTTAGCCTTTTCATTTTTAACATTTCTGACATGCTTCTGTACAGTGAAAACCAATTTTTGAAAGCACTTTAGTCCCAAATTGGCTCAAACACCTTTTCTTTACAACTGTTTAAATGATTCTTTTCTAAGATTAGTCACATAATGAAAATTTTCATCTGTTGTTCCTTTTTTTTTGGTTTGTTTGAGGTTTTCTCCTGAGATATAAATTATTTTCTACTCTGATTCAAGTAAACAGTCCTTAGAGGATGGAGGTAGGCAGGGCAGTGGCATTAATATCCAGCTTTGACTAGTAGAGAAACTTAACCTCTTTTGTTTATAAACCTGTATTATTCACAGTCCTACTTAACGCCCATAAATGTGTTTGTCAAACGTTACTTTAGAAAACACAACTTCAGTTTGAAAGCAACAGCTGGATTAATTTATTTAAGATTTGTTTAAACACTCTCCAGGATAGGATTGCAGTCTTGGAACAAGGCCTGTGAACATGATTTGCTTGTTTCTGGTATCATCTACAGTAAAGTTATTGAAGATCTATTTGCCAGAGTTGCTGCTTGCATACGTTGTTATCCAGAGAATGCTAAAACAGAGCAAGGAAAATTGATTTTAAATGCGTGTCTGTTATGTATTGCTCTGAAGATGGTGTCATTTAATAACCTTGTTAGTAGGGATAGTAAAAAATAAAAAATTGTTAGCAGCCTGTTAGTAATAGCAAAATGTTTCAAGTTGTGGATAAATAAAAATGAACTTTATTAAAACACAAAGTAAATGTTTGGGGTTTTGTTTCTATTTTTACTACAGGGAGGTGGATGTAAGTTTCTGAGGTACAACTGCTCCATTGAGTCTCCCAGGAAAGGATGGAGTTTCATGCATCCAGGAAGGCTTACTCATTTACATGAAGGACTTCCTATCCTGAATGGCACAAGATACATTGCAGTATCATTTATTGATCCTTAATTTTTTTTTGCCCTCTTCAACGGCAGTGTTTGGTTCTTTACATAAACATTTATTTATAGATTTCTCCTGGAAGATGGTGATAAAAGAAGCTGTTTCTATTCCTAGACAACAAAGTTACTTTGGGCTAAAAGAATGAAAAAAAAGAAAATGTTCCAAATTGTTTTGAAGATATCTCAATATCTGCTCTGAGCCTTGAGTTACAAAGTAAACATGTCCTGCTTGGTTTTTCATTCTGCTGTCTTAAAGAGTAGGTAAGGAGGGAAAATGGAAAAACATAATGAATCCGTTTCTTTGTTTAAAACCCCCTATAAACTGTAGATACAAAATTATCTGAAAAAAGAAATTATTGCGGTTTTCATTCAGTAAAGTAATACAGCTAAAGTTTTTGTGGTGTATATGTTTGGTACCAACCAATTAAAAACCACGGCATAAAACCAAAATCAAGTGAATCTTGTATGCAGTTGTTGGGGATAAGCAATAATGTCATATGCTGGTACATGTTGAAGGGAAAATATCAGTAAGCGCATTTTCTTAATTCATTTTCAATACTGAAATTAATACCTTTACATGAAAAAATTAATTAATTGCGTAGATGGAACAAGGATTAAATAATTTAGCTAAGAAAACATGGTTTATCTTTTGGTTCGAGGACTCATTATTTTGAAAATTTACTTACCTTCACCAAGTGGCCTTCATTTAAATTAATTATTTTTCTAAAGGTGTAATTGCACCCAACTGATACTGAAATTTGATGTTTATTTTAAGAACGTTGCTTAAATTTTAATAATAGGATGTTTTATAAAGACAGTTTTCTACTCTTAAAATTACTTGAATTTTCTATCAGGAAAATGAAATGGTTGCAGTCTCTCTCTTTTAAAGCTAAGGGTTTTGCCATTTATTTTAAAGAAATTGGTTTAAAATATTCCTACTGTATCTACTGTTTGTTATTTAAAGAAACTTGAAGCTAACTATCTCAAAGTCTACTGTGCTGAAGGGCATAGCATGTTGAAAAAACTTGTGAAAAATAAAGGGTAATTTTAAATTAATTTAACAGCTTTTGCTTTATTAGGTATATTTTATTACTTTGCTGTATTAGGTAGTTTCTTTGCATGTTGCCATTGTTACAGAAATAATATTTACAGGTGATATTTTTTAAGGTGGTGTTGATACATTTAAATTGGAGGTTTCTGTAAGCGTCAGTTTTTGGTTTATTTGCTGTGTTACTTGAATTTTTTCTTACATGAGTTTGTGCCTGCATACCAAACCTTGCATTACGCTTTCAAAATGACTTCAGCAGGATGAATGCTTCTTGTTTGCTATACCAACCTTGCTTTTTTACACAGAGGCTTTTTGATGATCAGAACAGTAATTCACTTTTTACCTGCTAATAGTTGAAGAAGCTTTGTATCACATCCCCTAAAAAGAAGCTTTATTTGGAGCTGGAAGGGTTCAAATATTATTCTTTTACCGTAAATAAGTGTCTGCATATATCCCTGTTCTGCTGTTTTGAGGAATGGGTTGTATTTATACTTGAACTTATGCTGAAGTAAATGTGTCAAAATGCAGTAACTTCAATAATGTGCTAAAATGGGCTGGCTTGAAAAGAAATTACTTTTCACAGGAAGTTGCTTTGGTTTAATTTCTGTTTATACTGTCAGCTTTTCTCTGTTTCAGGCTAATATTTGGAGATTGATATCCCTTGTCTTTGCAGATGTAGAGCGTCTCTGTCTTAGTGGATGTCTCTGTGCTGCCTTTGCTTAGGCAAAATTTACAGATAAGAAGATCTTCAGGCTTTCAGAGTGAATGTGACTTTTGTTAGTCTCCTTTTTCTGAGCATTGCCTTTGATCTCTTAGGCTAACTCAGAACAGAATAATATTTCAGTTACAGTTTACTGTTATGAGGAGCTTTCTTGGGGAAAAAAACCTCCACGAAAATACAATCGTGTAGCACACGGGAAGTTCTTTTGCAGATTGTTTCCCCCCTCCCCCTGCCATCAATACCTGCGTCAGGAAGAAAGCAGCAGCCTTAATTCCAGCAGTGTATTGAGAAACCTCAGGAGTACAAGGCTATAAAGGTGCTTTACAACAGATGAGATATTTCTAAAGTATTTGATTTGTTCCACTTTCATCTGCCTTTATTATTCACTGTTAAGTACTTGAAGAGACTGTGGTGTGGGTAAGAGGTGGAAGAGCAGTATATGGGCAAAAGATTTCTTAATAGTTTTTACCAAAAGGAGACTGAGTACAGCTCAGTTTTATTTCTTATCTATGAACCATTCCAACTCTACTACTAAACAACGTTCAGGACATTTGGTAGATTTTGCACATTGAATCTTCTTTGACATCACTGTGCAACAAATAATTCCAATATATATTTGTCATTTCATTTCGAATAAAACTATGACGAGCCAAAAAAGATTTATTTTCAGTGAGGCAATAATAATGAAATGTGTTTGATTATGCATTTTTCTTTTGTAATGGATTTCCCCTCACATCTACTGTATTTGTTAAATAAACGTTAATTGAATGCAGGACCTCCACAACAGTTTCTGTTTTGCAGCATGAAAGCCATAAGGAGACCAAGACATTTAAAGAGATGGAAGAGTCTAGAAAGGACCCTTATAATTCCTTCCTCCATGTGCAAGTACTAGTTTTATTTTGTTATTCTGCTTAAAAGGATTTGTTCAGAATTTTCTTTTCTGCTACCATAATGAGCTTTATAAGAATATATGCATTTCAGTTTCCTTTGATTTGTTTCTGATGTGGTCTTCAGTGGATTCAGTTCTGAAAGAAGTAAGGTTTTTTTGATGCTTCACTACCCTGGATCCTTACTTTCTTGCATGGCAGAGTAGGCTCCTCTGCCCTTTTTGTGGGTGAAAGGGAAGACAGTGCCTGTCACAGCAGCCCCCTGTGACTGAGGTGTCAGATAAATTACTTGACTACTATTTTTTTTTTAATTACAGAATATTTTTATTCCGTAGCAGAGCATGAATTAGAGGACAGAGCCCTTATAAAATGCATTTGTAGAATTGATATTGGCAGTAATAAGAGCTGAGATTTGCACTAGTTAACAGTATGATTGCAGGAATAAGCAATTAATTTATGACTGCCAGGAAGTCACAGTTGTTTCTTCCCTCTAGCTGGTGCCAGGAAAGATGGTCTCTGACAGAAAGTTAGTTTCCAGCCAGCACTAAAACTGAAATGAGAACTGATGGTGCAGGATTTTGTGGTACCCATATGGTAAAAGTGTCACTACAAATGACTTTCCAACATGGCTTCCCAAGTACTTTCTTTATCTTACTATAAAAAGTTATTCTAAATCTAATAAAGCAGATGGACTTGCTCAACAGTACTGAAGAACCTTGTTCTTGTGTACAACTCAATCTTTAAACACAGCTAGAAAGAGATGCTATCCTCAGCAAAATATTATCTTTGCTAGTTTTATTTTTTTTCTTTCTGTAATTATCTTCCCATTTGGCATAGCTTTTAAGATCTGTGAAAATACATCCTACTTACAGGATGATGGTTGTCTTTTAATGCATTTCATGGCTGAAGGAGGAGGGTGAAATGAGGAGTGGCTTTGTCAAATCTCAGGAGCTTGGGAGCCAGATTGAGCCAAGAATCATAGGGTTAGGGTTGCAGAGGACCTTAAGATCATCTGGTTCCAACCCCCCTGCCATGGGCAGTGATGCCTCTCACTAGACCATGTCACCCAAGGCTCCGTCCAGCTTGGCCTTGAACACTGCCAGGGATGGAGCACTTACCGCTTCTTTAGGCAACCTGTTCCAGTGCCTCACCACCCTTATAGTAAAGAACTTCTTCCTTATATCTAACCTGAACTTCCTCTAAGTTTTAACCCACTACCCCTTGTCGTATTGCTACAGTCCCTGATGAAGAGTCCCTCTCTGCCATCCTTGTAGGCCCACTTCATATATTGGAAGGCTGCTATGAGGTCTCCACACAGCCTTCTCTTCTCCAGGATGAACAGCCCCAACTTGCTCAGCCTGTCTTCATACAGGAGGTGCTCCAGCCCCCTGATCATCCTTGTGGTCCTCCTCTGGACTTGTTCTAACAGTTCCATGTCCTTTTTATGTTGGGGACACCAGAACTGCACACAGTACTCCTAGCGAGGTCTCACGAGAGCAGAGTAGAGGGGCAGGATCACCCCCTTCGGCCTGCTGATCACACTCCTTTTGATACAGCCCAATATAGGGTTGGCTTTCTGGGCTGCAAGGACACACTGCTGCTCATTTTAGTTTCTTGTCAATCAACATCCCCAAGTCCTTCTCCGCAAGGCTTCTCTGAATCACTTTTCTGCCCAACCTGTAACTGTGCTTGGGTTTGCGTCGGCCCACGTGTAAGACCTTGCACTTTACTTCAACAACTCCTCCCGCTGTCCATGTCACCTACAAAGATGTTGAACAGGATTGGTTCCAAGACTTACCCCTGAGGGACACCGCTCATTGTTGGTCTCCATGTGGACACTGAGCTGTTAAAGCTTCACTTCAGAAAAGCTGTTTTGGCAGTGTTTAAAGCTATGCCCCATGGGATTATCTTGCACATGAATCAAATACAAGGTCAGCAATCTGATGAAGCATTTTTATCTCAATGTATTTCATAGAGTAAGGGAGCAGTTCAAAAATAAGATTTCAGTCAGCATGGTTACAGCCTTTATTGGCATAAGTGCAACTTCAGAAGTAGCAAAGCTGAGAGGCTGGCCAGCGTTAAGGATATTTGCCATATTGCAGGCAGGGCTTTGGGCGATGCCACGGCACCTTGGCAATTAAGAAAACTGCATTTTCTTGGGGAAAAAAAAAAATGGGTTCTGAATATTGTTCCCTTTGCGCTTGCCTGTACTACTTACTACTGGTTTACAGCTGTTGAATGTCTCAGGGTGCCTGAAGTTGGCAAGGAAGGTGCATAGTTACATAGTAACAGATTTATTCAGGATCTAGTCTTCTGGCTTGAAACTAGAATTCTTTGATTTCCAAGAATTTTGCTTACTTGTGAAAGGAGTTGCTCAACTACTAATTGCTTTACACCATTTTGTTTCTGCACTCTTTGGGGAGCAAGCAGCAGAGAGGAGGAAGGTAGCAAAGCCAATTTAGTTTAAGCCTCTTCCTTCAAAATCTGTAGTACAGACCGGGCATGAAAACATTTAATTTTCACGGTGTCATTTGGAATGACAGTTAATTTGAGCAATGCTTTTGAGATGGTTTGCCATCTTTAATACCTTAAGATATCATGACCTACCCTTCAGAGTGTGTTTGACTTACAATTAAGGCTTTAAGCTTTCTCAGACTTGGGTTGCTAATCTCTCATAACATGCAGCCTGGCACAACTGGCAGTGTGTGAAAAGGTTTGCAACCTCACCGTTTTCCACTTTGTTTATAAAGTAGTAGTTTCCAGTTTTCAATTAAAGGATATTCTTCCACACATATAAAATGAATTATCTTCTCCATGTGTAATAGCAACAGAACTAACAGAATAACTGCTCAGGTCTTTGTTCCTTAAAGTAACTTGGTGGCTGATAACAGTTACTCAATTGCAAGGGGAAGGTGCGTCCAACTGCTGCTGTTAATATGAGAACAATAGGTCTTTGTCCATCCTCTTTGTCCATCCTCTTGTGGCAGCAGTGAGGATGGAGAGATGGAGTTGGTGAGGGTACCTGAGAGGGCCAGCTGTATCCTGCTCCAATCCCAGGTTGCACTCACCGCACTGATTACAGAGAAATTTGGGGTTTGCTGTATTTGTATCCAACTTTTTGCCTTCCAGATGTGTGTAAAGAGCTTGGAGAAGACAGAGTGTGCTTTGTAAGGATGAACACCTCTGGTATTTTAGCTCCTGAATTCTAGCAAGTCTCTGAGTTTACAGGAGATGAGGATTTGGGGGGATTTAACTACCCCTCCTCTCCCCTCCCTCCCACCCCCAACGGACTTTTAACTTGAGTATGGTGTAACTGAAGGTATATTTGTAAGATTTGGTGTCCCTTAATGAGTTTCAAGTCCCAGAAGCACAAGGCCATTGCATCATTTTAAGGAACATTCTCTAGCATAACGTAAACACAATGTATGAGAAGCTGAGGCAAAAAGTATTATGTATGAGCTACTAAAAGCTAGTTTTTAATCTTTGAAAGTACTGGGTGAATGTAAGAGGAGGGCAGATACGCAATGCAACAATGAACTTCTGGCACATCCAAATTTAGAGACTTGTCATCTCTGAATCACTTTTGCAAACTGTGATTCACCAGGGAGCTATTTCAAGTGTTTGGTCCTTCTTTAAAACGTGCCATGTAAAGTAGGGCAGGTCCTGGTATATAAAATAGCGCTTTGCCTTAAAAATTTCCAAATCCAACTACCTCAGACTTGTCTTCACTGTGCCATCATGAATTGTAGAATGGAGATCTTGACAGCATTGTTTGAAAAAAGGAAATTCTCAGTTCTTGTACTCCAGTCACATATGAGGTATGAACTTTTTATTCTTCAAGACTCCTTGCCTGTGCCCCCATCACTCAGGCATACACATGCATATCACTTTCCATCCAAACTGTGCTCCCTTCACATCTCATGTGTTTGCCAAATGTCAGCTTTCCAGCAGGGACAAAGAAGGCAAACAAAAGGCATGGGTGGCCAATGGTATTTGCATAAATGCAGGCAGGAGCAGGGAAGGCAGAGACAAGGGAACTTTTTTTTAAAGTGTTTTAAACTACAGTGGCAATGAGAGATGAGTTAGGATCAGAACTAGGGAGCTGTTGTATATCAAGTACAACTGAGTTATGATCTGTAAAAAAGCACAGATTATGTTTCCCAATTAAACTTTTTTCCTCATAGTTTTTACAGCCAATGGTCTGAGATGGAGATAGAGGGCCACTGGTGAGTGCAGTTTCTCAGATCCCACAGGTGAGTCTTTCATCCCAACCTGTGGCATCACCAGTGGCTTTTGGAGCAGGTGACTGCTGCAGTGTGTTGCTGTTGTGATATGTATTTAGTCAGAGTTTTTTAGCCTTCATCGTTACTTATATATGTGTATATGTGTAGAAACACAAACACATGCTTTATCTTTTTCATAGCCTGTCTGTGTCTTGGCCTTGCTCTACAAAGAGGATGTTTTTCATTGAACTGCTCAGACTTGAAAAAAGTGTTTCCCTTATTCTGAAAATAATGGTGCACAGAAAAATATACAGGCAAGGCTTGATTTTTCTCTAAATATCATTGGCACAAGGGGAATGTGAACTTTCCATGAATCAAATCGATCCATATAAGTCATTCAAGTGGCAAAAGCAGGAAAATGCAATGTTCTTTAGCTGAAGATAGGGATATGGGAAACACTGCATTTTTCGTCATTAGATAGATATAATCTGCCTGAAGTTGGATAAAACAGAAGTAAAAGGCTGAATAGGGATACCAGTATGTTTCCAAAATAGCTGTGCAGGTGTTCTTGAAATGTTTGAGCAAATAAATGGATCCATTTTTGGCAAGTTGTTCCCATTCTTATTTACTTTTAGTCTGAAGGGAGCAAAATTACGTTATAAAGCTGTAGCAGCATTCAAATGCTGTGAATCAGAAGTCCATAAAAAAAATAAAATAAATTCAGTTTATACTGCAGAGGAGAGAAAAACTTTTCAGCCAGTAAGACAACAAAATTACTCCCTATATGAAGTATTTTATGACCAGAACCCTAAAGAGTTACTTGAGGAATGTTGTCAAAATACCGCAGCCTAAAGACCTATTTTAATTTTAATAGACATTTAACTTTCCTTAATACCAAAAAAAAGAAGCAAACGGGAAGAACTCCTAGTTGCAGACTTTATTCCTGAAGGGTCTTTTCTTCATGTACAATCAAAAATGCAAGGTAACATTAGAGAATATGTATTCAGAAAAAAGGCCAAACTTCCAACCTAGTCATCATTAGCTGAGAGGGCCCCCAGCATGCAATACTACATGTAGCTCTAATGCCTCCCAAGTCTTATGCTTAACATTAAAACTCTATGGCAAATAAGTTGTTGAAGTTAACAGGAAAGAAACAAGTATAGGGAGGGGTAGTTTTCTGACAGATGTCATGTAGGAATTGAAACTTAACTGCATTTGTGAATGGGAGTTACTGATGTAAGTATTAATTTCAGCTGAAATGAGAATGTGTGTATGACTTCTGAGTGTCCTTTGCTTGTGCATACCTGAGAGCTGATAACAAATTTGCAGAATATTGGCACCTAAAGTGCTAATTTATCTCCTTCCTTCAAAGCAGGTTGTGCAATTTTATGTTGAAACCACTGAGGCCAAGGATTAAGAGGACATATATCCACCATAATTTTCACTTGTTTTTCCTGGACAAGCTCCACATTTATGGTAAATAAGACAGTTTTGGAACTAGATGATGTTAAGGTCCTTTCAAACCCTAACTGTTCTATGATTCTGTGAAAGACTTATCCCAAAGGATGCTGAAATACCACCTGGCTCTTACAGGTTGGAATTCAAACATACTCCTTGTGTATTGGCGAGACTGAAGCTTTTCTTGTCTTGGTATTTTAGAAATCCATTGAGAGCGCTCTGTTTCTGATGCACAGAAACATCATCTGTTTCTGTGTAGGAGCAGCCTGGCAACTGTAGAATAGCCATAGGCTTGATGCACATCCAAGTAGGGGCACTGAGATGGAGCAAAGCCCCTGGGAGAGAGGAGGCTGATAGCATATTCTATATGGTTCTTCCACAGCATGATCTGGAGTGTTCTACCACAACCTTTCTTTTTTGTTTGTTTGTTTTTAACTTGGGGAATGAAGGAAGCTAATACAGTTCTTGAGCAATGTAAATCACTAGAATTATAGAAATGCGTTAATACATGAGAAGTGGACATTTCTTTCTTTCAGGGAAATAGATAAAATACATAATCTGAGTGTTCCAATATAAATTTCCTGTATAGGAGGTCTGCAGTAAGCAAAATTAATTCTGTAAGGACATTTCCAGAAACAAAAAAAAGAAAAAAAATATTTATTTGAATAATGGAGCTAAATATGCACAAAATAAAACTGTGGCTGTTTGCTAATGCAAAAGGAGTTGGTCTCACAAGGCTGAAAAGTATTTCCTTACTTCACAAAGAAACTTCGGAGAAGGATACCCTGGTATTTATTACAAGTAACTCATACATAAAGACCACTACTGTACGGTTAGTTTTATTTTATAAATGAGGGTTGTTTTTTATCTTTCCTGTATGTAAAAATACTGATGTTCTTTCAGTTTGATGTTTATCTTCAAGCTGAAGATTTTACGTGGAGCATACTGTATTAAAATGCTACTTCTTTACTTCAAAGACAAGCTAAGGAAGCTCCTCCAGACTGAATGTCTTCCACAGCATATTTGCTCAGGATAAAAACTTACAGCAACCTTTACTGGATTTTTATCTTTTTTAAACATCTTAGAAGAGATAAAGAGTATTTATTGCTAATCATGTTTTCATTTCCCCAATGAATTTTGCAGATCTGAAAAAAACTGAAGAAAACTGGTTTGGGACTCAATTTTGCTTTTCACAAGGAAGGAAGTAAAACTTTTTTCCCCATAATGGACCTAAGTGATTGTGTGCAAAACAAAGTTTAAATCATCATGTACAGGTAACAAGTTTAGAAGAAGTGCAAGGCAGTGGAATTGAATAAGCTAGTGACAACATTACGTATTATGGACTACGATTCATGATAAAAATAGCATTAAGGGTAGTGTCTTTTTTCAGTCCCATTGCCAAGCCATAATGGACAGTGAAATATATTGATCATGTTAGAAGTGATCAGATACGTTGCTGTCTTTTATTTTCTGCTCTAAGGGTCTGAATTCCCAACAGACATCTCTGCTGTCATTTGTCACATTTGGCCACACGAAACACAGGATTATTTGAAAGGCAACTGGTAGGAACTCCTAGGTTCCTCTTACCCCCAACTTAAGCTTACTTTTTATGTTTCCTTGTCATCAGCTTTTAAATAACTTTAATTTATTATTTTCTGACTTTACAGTGCTGCCTTCTGTATGTGTTTCTTGGTGGAATGTCTCATGATATAAGCAGAGTACTCAGACATGGCATTTATCCATGGTTTTTGCCAACTTCTTTCTTGAATCCAGTATTTTCCTAAATGCCTGTGGTCCACTGGTAAAGCGATTACAGAGATGCCTGCAGTCCTTCCTTACCACTTTTTTAAACATTTCATTTCTCTCGGATTCCTGGAAGTTGGTTGTAGATACAGAGCTTCTCTCTGTGTTCCCACCTGGCTTTAGTTCAGCACGTTGGTAGGTAGCCCTCTGTGTAAAATAGACCTTGATAAAGAGGATATTCATCCTTTTCATCTGGCTTTCCAACGTCCTCCTAAGTTTTGAATTATGAATGTTTTTCTTAATAATAGAGTGTTGTGGGAAAACAGAAAACACTCCAACTGCACAGCCAGTACCATTGGCAGTATAAATGCTACTTAAATGCGGAACGTGTTTTTTCATGGTGTGCTTCTTCAAGCTCCAGTTCCTCTCTTTGTCTCCATCCCTCTTTTCAGTTCAGAAATAAATATATGGAAACCAAATACAAGAGAAAAACTATCCTCTCCCTTCTAGAATACTAATAGATTCAGGACCGTGTAAAGGCTTGCATAGGTAGTGAACTAATGAATTTGCAGTGTTGATCTTGCGCTTATTTATCGCTCAGGGAATTATTTGAAGGAGCATTAGAACTCTATGAACTGTACTGCTGCCCTCTACAAATTGGAGTGCTTTATGGTTTGGTTAAATGACAACACATAAAGCTCAAAGAAAGCCCTCTACAGTATATAATGGTTCTTTCTGTGCTCATCTTCTTTAGAAGTTGGGGGCAGAAGGCTGTTAAGAATCTGTTAAGAATTTCAAATTCACTGAACTTAAACCAAGAATAATAACAGCAAGAAAAAAAACGCTTGTAATTTAGGAGCGAGTTTGAGGTAGTTCCACAGTAGCCTTCTGTCTGCTAAGCTTCTGGTAATTTATTCTGCTATCTTGGGTATGTATTGACTAAATATATAACAACAACATAATTTAATTTGTTTGATGGTTACCTAAGGCTGCTTGCAAGAATGATTTTTAAAACTCTGTTAAATAAAACAGAGGTAACATTACTTATAGCATAATTAAAATAGCTCTACGTATGAACAATAAAATTGTGAGATCTATTCTAGGGCCATGCCTGCAGAATTCTGAATTTCTGCACATCTGACTTGAGCCTTGGAAATGACCTTTCTCAATTTAATTTTTTGATATGTCTGTTTTATAAACTCTTTCCTGTAATTTGCTGGGGAGGTTAAAGTATTTAACCTAGTTAATAAAAGTATGAGCAAATGGAGACAGTGGAAAGAAAAAATACTTAGCCTTATATATATACTTCTTCCTGGTGAGTAGAAGTTGAAGATAAAATAGTGTCTTTATACTCTGTCTGCCATCCTGCATCCAAAATCTAATTTTACAGATACTTATTAAAGATAGGATGGAGCATGCATAATAAAAATTAGTTAGGATAGAAATAACAGGTGCAACAAACCATAATATTTAGGGTATAATTTTAGAATTCAAGTCTAGTAATGTTTATATTTAGCTGTGTGCATTTGTACATGTATACATAAAAAACAATGTACACCCACGTTTTTAAGTAGAAGTTGCAGTTTATAACCTGAGAGAATGAAAGGTTCTGGTGATGGGACAGTAGTTGTATAGCTTTTCATCTAAATGCATCAAAGTATTTTGCAAGTACATGAGAAAATTGAGGCTCAGAAAATTGATTTGTTCATACCATTTGGCAACAGATCTGGGAAGAGACTGCAGAGTCTCCGTTTACAGTCTTGGCTTTGACCTCTGGCTGAGTGGCTCAGTAGCCAGACAAGCATCTGGGATTCATCCAACCACCTTCCCAGCAGCCCTGCTCCAGTCTGGAGGCAGCAGGATAGGAGGGGACTGCAAGAGGGAGCATGCTTCAAATTCCAGACAGAGCTCTCTACCAGCTTGATGTGCAGAGCAAGTAGTAAGACAAAACTTTCCCAACAAACTGATGTCTAGTGTGGGCTCTCTTCCCTGGTCCTATTCTGTGTGTTTCTAAGACTGTCTTCTGGTATGAAACCAAGATCTCGTAGGCTCTGGGAGCCAAGAGTGACACCAGCCAATGCAATGCTGTGGAAGCATCCCTTCCGTTGTCTTGTCTGCAGGGAGCCCTCCATCTCCCTGTTCTGCACAATCGCTTACACCTGGTATTTATGCATGTGTTTGAGATTCTAATGAAATGTTATTTCTGAATTATATACTGTTGTTTGAATATTAATTATAGAGGCTGAGTTACTACATGATAGAGCAAATAACTTGCTTATTGTTTTCCTAGATGTCAGTTGGGTATGCTATTTCAGTATGGTGCTGGTGGTTAAGTATGAAATACCTGGAAGGATGGGACCCCTTTTCCAAGCCTTCGTGCTAATTATTTGGATGTGAGGACATAACTGTTACTGCCTGGAATTAAAATGTCATCTTTTCTGTTTCTTTGAAATTGCTTACTGTTCCAAAAATTGAAACCCAGGTTTTAGTTTTTGTTGTTTTGTTAGGTTTGGGGTTTTTTTAAGTGGTTTGATATCTCTAGTCCTGAAAAAAACATTGTCAGCTATTCCAAGTGGCCACTGACATATGTGTTTGGTTGCACCTTGTCAAAGCCATGTCAAAAAAGGAATACAGAGCTTCCTAAAACTTTATTAAAATGTATTTGCACAGAACCATTTTTTGAAGTTGTTTAACAACAAGAGGTAGATGGATAGAGCCATTTTTATCAGCTCTAATTTGATGGGTTTGCCTACTCATTTTGGTCAAAATGAGTAGTAAACTGTTTTTTTAGTCAACTTTGTAGAGAAAAGTCAAATGGAAACTCTTTGTATACTTCAGGAAGTGTATTAACTGCTTATGTGGTTTGCAGGCTGCAGAGGAAAAGACAGCATGGAAAAATGGTTTGCATTTTACACCCTAAAACTGTAAAATGCTAGGGCTATTATATTTTATAAATATTCATTGTTAATAATAATTCTGTTTCCCTTACTTGCTGTGGACTTGATCTTAAGCTGCTGACTCTGATAGCACAGAGATTTCACTTTCTATCTCATAAATTCTCTGTTGGCGGAGTTCAGTTGTTTCAATGTAATTTTGTTGTCAAAGTCTTCTGGAGAAGAGGCAGTTTCTTACTGAGTAAAGCCAGTTTGAGTTTTTCAGATTGGCATTTGAATTTATGGGTGTGACAGATCAGAAAATACAACTGCAGAATTGTTTTCTTATTAGAGATTATTAACTTCCTCTTCTATGTGAGCTGAAAAGTTACTGTTTCTATCTACATGAAACCTTTTTGTGCTGTGGGATTTCCTTTTTAGGTGTGAGTAGGAATAGCATTTTTAAAATACTGACTGGAAAATAGAGAAATTCCTAAACTAACCTTAATGTCTAATACAGCAAAATATCCTTATCTTGTTTGGTGGTTACTCAAAGTTCTGCTCCTCTTAACTGCACTAAAATCCAGAGGACTGTAAAGGGTTAAGAACCTTCTCTCCTGTAAGAATGGAAAATGCAGAATGTATCTTTAATTACCCAGGGACTTCTGTGGTTGCTTGTACTGAGTCAGGTTAAAGCAGACTTCTGGAGTCAGGGGGAAATAGCTGTTGCTGGAATTTGAAGGTACATATTGTAGCTCTTGTGCCACGTGTCAGCACTGTTTCACAAATGCCACACGGCTGGTCTCCAGTGTCCCGCTGGATGCTCTGGTTATCCTACAGCACTCTTCAAGCACAGCTGGGCTGTCAGACGCGTAAGTCATGCTGTGTTTATCTTAAGAGGTCATTCTTGGCCAGGAATGAATACAGATCTGACTATCCGGAGAGTTTTGAAAGTATGAAGCAGTTCTGGAGAAACCAGGCTTTCATCAAATAGGTGGAAAGTTTAGAGTTGCAGAGCAGGCTTGGTGTGCGTGTGGGGCTGCCGGCAGTCGCTGGGAAACCGGTTTGTTTTCATGGCTCTGCTTTCCTTCGGCAACCATCCCTGCTGCACGAGCAAAGGAGGTGTGGATGTGAGGGACAGGACTGCTACACTGCTGCCAGAGGATCCATTTCCATTATCACCCGTTCAGCTTCATTGAACTCAGATGACACGCTTGGGAAGCTACAACAAAAATGTCCTGTTGCCATTTTAGTCCTGACTGACATGTATAGCACTAGGCAGAGGTGATGTTCCTCAGCTCTGAGTGAATGAGGCCTCTAAATCAAGAGCTGTATGGCTGCCAATAAAACAGCTGCTTACTCACTGGATCTCACCTCCTCACAATTTCTTCACTTCTTTGGTCAGGTTTCATTTCCCAGATGTATGGGAAGCATATATCCATCAAGGAAGGTGCTGTAAAGGACAAATAAACGTCTGTGTGTAGTATATTCTATTTGAATTGTCATTTGGTTGAAGGCACTTTCAGAAATGGCTTTTTAACTGGAAGACTTCTGGAGCTGAAATGATTCAGAGGAAGAGTAAAGCCTGTGAAACTCACTTGAAGCAGGACTGGAAAGAGGCAGTAACTTGCCTCTTGCTCCATTATATAGTTTGACAGTAGGTTAAAAGGACTTTCAGTTGCAGAACCAGCTCTTCTGAAAGCAGTTTGTATAGACAACATATTTTCCTGTATCCCGACTTCTGTGTGGTGTCTTGGCTCCTCTATTTGCAGCCCATGAGGAAGAATCTTAGCTCAATGGCATGTGCCAAAGCATGTGTCCCTGGGGACACTTGCCATGAGCCCTGTCTGCAGCTGGACAGGAGCTCTCCCCGCCCTGATGGGAGCTTTGGCCTCCTGTGGAAAGGTGTTGGGAGCTGGGAAGTGGAAACCAAGCCTTGGCTGCTCTTGGAAACATGAATCTCTCTTTTTTTTGACACGTAACAAGCCTCTGTTTTACTGCTCCTCACTTTATACCTTGAGGAACAGAGCAAATATTTGTGCTGCATCTCTGTCGTCTCCTAATATTTGGAAGTCTGCCCTGAAGGGGTGTGTGTGTAAGAACTGGTTGGGGAATATGGAGCAATGGTACTGTTGAAACTGCTGCAGGAGAGTGAAATGTAGCTCTTTTTTATTTTCCTCTCTCTTTTTCTTCAGCAACAAGCCTGAGCAAAATTACCTCTTCAGGAAATGCAAAGATTTGCTTTAAAAATTTCCATCTGCTTCAACATACTTTCTTTGCCAGACGGTCTCTGGAATTCATTTAAATTCGTTGTGTCAGCAGCCACCATAGCCTGAGCATTAATGTAAAAGTTTCCAGTGGCTTTCATTGACTACTTGCATTATCCTGATGTTTAATCAACAGATTGATTGTGGCAAGAAAGATTTCAGAAATTTTACTTTGTTTGCTGGTGCATGGTAATTTCTGATATAAACTTGGCTATTGTTAAGGAAAAATGGTGGTTCTTAACAGGCTTTATTGGACAGATGTATACGAATGTTGATTATGCTATTTATTGTGGAGATCTCAGCTGACTGCATGCTAATCAGATGCCTTTTCCTTAGCTACTCTGGAGTTGTTTTTCCAGCAGTTTCTTCTTTCCTCAGTCACAAACCACATATGTACTTTCTCTCCTAGTCTTTTATTCTACACAGATGCTCTGTTGGTGATATTTAAACACAGGCAGGGAAAAGCCCCTTGTCATAAAATATTTTTTTTCTTCCTTTTTGGCAGTGAAGCATTTGGCCACGTCTCCATGTTCTCTTCCTACCAGTATTGCTTCCAGATGTTTTTCTTGCTGCTTCTTTCTTGTTTGCATTTGGATTGTTGCTTGATCATTAGCACTCTGTTTTCGAGAGGGGAAGCCTTTGAGTTGGTAGCAACTAGACATGAGCCCAAGCCACAACTGTCTGACCTCAGTTTCCTCAGTTTGAGGTTATGTTTGGCTTTGAGAAGTTGGTTTGACTTATACCAACAGTCAAACACAGCCACAAATACATTTCTGAATTCAAAGGTACGTTTTGCCAATGATCCAAGACTAGTCAACTTCTTGCTTCATGTTGGCTACATGTAAAGTCAAACTATTGCTAAGGATTTAACCCCCTTTTTCATTTGGAGCAATGCTATGGGAAACTTATATCTTCAGTGAAAATAAATTACCTGAATATCTGAGCCTTTTCCAAGGTGATTATGCTCCAGGGTGCCATAAATTTCATCTTGCGAAGGTGGACAGTCTCACTTCAGAGGCTGGAAGTAAGACCATCTCTCCCTGAGGTTTGCAGTGACCCTGGCACAGAGCTGAGCCGTGCTGCTCTGATAACAGGAACTGAAGCTCAGTTTCTGCCTGTAGCTGTTTCAAGCACCATTTCCTTCCCTTAGCACTGTGCAGGTCCTAGAAGAGTCTAGGGGAGTCAACCTTGTTGGAGTGACAGCGATGACAGCCCTATGAAAAATTCCCTAAGGGCTTTAATGCAGGACAAATGATTATCAATTTAAATAACAAGCCCTACTTTCTGTGTTCATCAGGGTTCTCACTAGTCGTGCATCATGCACAAGAAAAGGAGTAGTGTTTTTTCTTACATAACCCAGGTATTTCCATCCTGTCTCCTGGCCATTGCTTCAGGCATGAAGAGATCAATTATTAGCTTACCAGTATTCAAGTGCTGTCTGTGTTTCACAAGTTGCTGGGTTTGGAGCATTTCCTACCTCCTGCTGGTGGGGAATTTGCCCCTTATCCCATCCTTATGAAGTGGAATACTAACTGGAGACCAACTTAAATACCTGCCATCCCCAAATCAATTCAGCCACAATTCAAAATTCACGTGGGTCCCAAATGTGGTCTGTTACAGAAATAGAGGCCTACAGTTCCCAAGTGGCAAAAACATGGGAAGTGTATGAGTGGCAAACATTTAAGTGTATTATAATTAGGCTGTTGCAGAGAAATTCATCCGAGCCTAGGCAAGCGAGAGGCATTCATCAGACTGGAAGCAAAAATGGTTTTTGCTTGGGGGCCCTCAATACTGAAGACCCCATTGTGGGACACCCATACTGTCATGAGACAAAGGATGGAAAAAAAAAAGAATAAAAGTCTGCCATTCAAACCTGCTGAAATAGCTGAAGAGTAGTTAGGTTTTGCTTTTTGTTTTTTTTTTTGTTCCAGCAAACTTCATGTATCACCTCTTCCCCCAGTTGGAAGAAAGTCAGCACGAATACTAGTGTAAGCTGTGGCTGATTTGGCAAGACGCAGATATTTATCCCTATGGCGAAGCAAACTTTTACCAGAAGTAGCCCAGAAGTGATTAAATGTGCAGAACAATGTTACATTTACATGATATACAGGGACCCAACTCATCTGTGCTTGCTCTGTCTCAGCTGGAAAGTAGTGGACCATCCCCAGATTTCTCTTGGTAAGGTGAAGGTGTGAATCCACACAACAGCTCTCCTTTTTTTTGGCCCACAGGAGGGCAACATCGAGCTGCAGCTGAAACGAACAGGCTTTGCCAAAGCAGATGTACAGTTTACTAATTTGAGAATTAATAACTTGAAGCAAATTAGCCGATTCAGAATTGTTACAGACTGTGGCTATTTAGTGGTGTGTCAGTCTGCATCCACTCTTTGTGTTTTGCTGCATTTGTGGTTAATCTGTAATTGGCCTAAATTGCTTTTGTCATCTGTGGCCAACAAGAATGTGTTGCGAAGAATAAGGCAAAGATATTTGTTACATGGCAGCTCTATTTTTTCATTCATGCTTCTTTTCCAAAACTGTATTGCATGAGTTAAGTGTTGGGCTGAAGAAAATGGACTATTAGTAGTATGATTTTTGACTTGTGGAGTTATCTAAGAGAACATGTATGTTATGGACTATGTTACAAGGATTTCAGGCTGAGAATTGCATGATACTAATGGTTTGAAGTTATTTGGGCAACATATCAACTGTAGTGTTTAATGCAGGTAGTTTTCAGTAGTCGTAGTGTAGCAAATGTAGCTGCCCAAAGGGTTCTTGTTTTGCAATAACCTGTATCTCCATAAATTCTGACCAAAGTATGGATCTAGGTGCTTTGAGAGAAGCCTGACTCCGGAGGAGCTGAGACATCGGTACGTATCCAGATCCTAAGAGGCTGAGAAGACAGATCAAAGGGAACTTGGCACTCATGCTTTCTAAGACTGCATATGTGGTATTTTCATGTTGCAGTCGGTTAGTAAAATAAAGCATTTCTTCCTCTGTACAGGTAGTGGAACATTCTAGAAATAGTATGCAAGTGCAAACGCACATCAGGTTAGGAATGGGAGCCTATGTTTGATACCTTTGCCTGCATTACACACTGGGGTGAGTAGGCTCAGAGCTGGAGCATGGCAGAATAGTCCGAGAAGCATGTGCAGCATCTTACCTACCTTGAAGTTCTGTGCTAGCCAGGTGGAATGAGAGCACTGAGCATCATGCTGATACATGAAAGGGTGCAGAGACCTTCAGGAGGGCAAGACAAACAGGCTGTTTCGAGCACAGAACCTGTGAGCCATGGCCTCAGGCTGGATGAAGAGGACAGTACTGAGGTGTTTTGTTTTTTTAAAAAAAGGCACATAGAGACCTCTTCATTATTATTGCGACAACCACTCTGTATAGATGAAATGGGGGAAAATAGTAAAAAATAAGTGACAAAAGACTTAGGAGGGAGATGCCTAAGAAAGTGTGATATGTAGGGCCTTACTCTACAGTCTGGATGGAACCCATTTCCATTGGAGGATGCTGGGCCCCAGGTGATGGCTGAGCTGGTGGTGAGAGATAAGAAAGGAAGGGCCAGTGACCGCAAAAGGAATGTCACAAGCCTGTCTTCAAACCTCCCCTCTGCTGTATCCCTTTGGCTGGCAAAGCTGGTTTTGCCAGGGGAATTGCTAGGGTGCCTGAACTTTCAGGCCTTTTTCTGCAAGGGGCATGGAGACCCAGGTGGAAGCTGTGGTTTGCCAGGCACTAAGAACATTGGTGTTACTATCCAAAATGATCCTGGGGGACAAACAAGGCAAAGTTATTTACTAAAAAGTGGTGCCTTTTACTGGATTGACTGATCCATAGTCATGTTGAGGGAGCTTTCAGGTTTTACTACCATATTTCATGTGTGGTAATGGTACGGTTTAAAGATCTTCAGTCAGCTGCCTTGTGGTTTCGTGGAGACGTGTTGCCAATTCAAACAAAATTAATAGTTTGGAAGATCTTCTCCCTCCCCCCGCCATATAATGTGAAAGCATTTTTGAAAGTAAAACCCAGGAGTCTGTAACAAGGCACGGATTTTGTGCCAAGTTCCATCGTTCTGCAGTGGGTAATATTTTAAGTCCCTTTCTGATGTTCAAAGCAGGAAAGAATGAGCTGAGCCTCCTGCACAGCTCCCCCTTTCCCTCCTCCTTTTTTTTTTTCCCTATGGAATCCCAAAGTATTTTGGCATATCTTAAACTAGCTTTTGATGGGACGTTATAGAGGATGGATTGGTGCGTGAAGGATACCTTGTAGTATTTTATTAGAAAAGTAATTGTTTGGATGTGTATCACTTCTAGTTTACCCTGGGGCAGATATATAATTTCATATAGCCACTCTTTGTGGATTGACATTTTGGGAAACTAGCAGCCTTGCAAAGACTCAGAAAAACTCAAGTAGAAGAAGAGGCCTGTGTCCATTTCTTTCTTTAACAGGAAAAGCCCTATTGGATACTTGGGAGCCAAACACATTTGAAAACCATTCCAAATCATTATGCTTTAATGAAGGAAAAAAAAAAAAGAAGTCTGGAAGTGATGTGGCCTACTCTGTTTGCCTTGTATTGTAGGTCTGTATAGCAGCAGATTTGTTTATGCTGTCCTGACTTATCCAGTAAGAACTGTAGGTCTTCAGATGCATTTACTCATTGTCAATAAAGGGTAAGAACAGATACTAAAAGATATTAATCAGACTGGTCTGTTTCAAGGTGAATAATAAAACCAGGTAGTGTTATGTAAAGTTCAATTATGCTAATAAAATAACTTAAAAGACAAAAAAAGCCCAACAAAACAAACAAAAAACCCAAACAACCAAACTAGCCCAGGTGCATAGTAGGGAAAGTAATTCTAGTTTCTGCATATGTATTTGACTTATTTTTGGTGGCTTATGTTGTAAAGTTTCAGGTTTTTTTCCCCACTCTATATTACGTCATCCTACTGCTTTGGCAAGATCCAGTAAGAGCAAGATGCTTCATCCATATTTACAGGGGGAGGACTGACCAATAAAGATAAGAGCAGTCAAGTGTAACAAATTCAGGATAAGGAAAAAAAGGGTATGGGAGATGCAAAATAAGCACACAGAGGTATACACATGGAAATATGCAGGTGTGGACATGCTGTGGATGGATAGCTTTATGGGCTCAGGTTTATGTCCAACACAGCATTTTTTCTGGCCCTAGCAGTCCCCACAACAGAGGCAGCCACCAGTGCTCAGCCAGTTGTGACATCCTCACACAATAGGTGAAGCAATCCCAGGTCTGCAAAGTCCTCCCTTTCACTCCTTGGTTTACCTAGAAACCCTAGGTTAGCACAAGAGTAGGTAAGACATTCGTTCAAATGAGCACAATATCTGCCCTGACTTGCCTCAAACTGAAGCACTACAAGTGTTTGCATGGGGCCTTGAGCAAACTGGTCTAGTGGAAGGTGTCCCTGTAAGTTTGCGGATGACACTAAGTTATGCGGTTTGGTTGGTACGCTGGAGGGAAGAAATGCCATCCAGAGGGACCTTGACATGCTTGAGAGGTGAGCCAGTGCCAACCTCATGAAGTTCAAACAAGCCAAGTGCAAGGTCCTGCACCTGGGTCAGGGAAATCCCAGGCACAGCTGCAGCCTGGGCAGAGAAGAGATTCAGAGCAGCCCTGTGGAGAAGGACTTGGGGGTGCTGGTCGATGAGAAACTGAACGTAAGCCAGCAGTGTGCACTCGCAGCCCAGAAAGCCAACTATATCCTGGGCTGCATCAAAAGGACCGTGACCAGCAGGTCGAGGGAGGTGATCCTGCCCCTCTACTCTGCTCTCATGAGTCCTCCCTTGGAATATTGTGTGCAGTTCTGGTGTCCTCAACACAAAAAGGACATGGAACTGTAGGAACGAGTCCAGAGGAGGGCCAGGAGTCTGATCAGAGGGCAGCGGTACCTCCCATATGAAGACAGGCTGAGCAGGTTGTGGCTGCTCAGTCTGGAGAAGAGAAGGCTGCGTGGAGACCTCATAGCAGCCTTCCAGTATCTGAAGAGGGCCTACAAGGATGCTGGGGAGATCATTAGGGGCTGTAGTGATAGGACAAGGGGTAATGGGTTAAAACTTAAACAGGGAAAGTTTAGATTGGATATAAGGAAGAAGTTTTTTACTGTGAGGGTGGTGACGCACTGGAACAGGTTACCTAAAGAAGTGGTAAATGCTCCATCACTGGTGGTGTTCAAGGCCAGGTTGGACAGAGCCTTGGGCAATATGGTGTAGCGTGTGGTGTCCTTACCCATGGCAGGAGGGTTGGAACCAGATGATCTTAAGGTTGTTTCCAACCCTAACCATTCTATGATTCTGTAAATATGAAGGATTTCTGTTCCTTATTCCATAGCCTTGATAAATCAAAAGCTTCAGATAACATCTTCTTAAACAGCAATCACCACTGACAGCCTCTTGGAGAAGGCTGCACAGATCAAATGTACCAGTTAGGATGGTATCCAGCCCAGTAGTTTGCTGCTAGCAAATACTTATGAGTACTTTCTGGCCTAGTTGGATTTTTCAATTGAAAAATATTGATGCATTTCAAAGTGAAGCATGTGTTTTTGTATGCATGTATGTGTGCTTGTGTATAAACTTACTGATTTCAATTAGTTCCTTGGCCTCTGGGCCAGTGGTATGTATGCCAGAACTAGGCTATGATTCACTGCTCTTGAGACGTTCTTCAGTAACTAAGGATGTGGCAGAAATCCACACAGCTGTTGTGACTGCCTTATTCAGGGTATTCAGAGTCTATGCCTAGGTCAATGAAGTAGATGAAAGGATGAGATAATTTAACCAATGTTTCCAAATTTTGTCGCTGAAAAATTTGTTCAAGTCATCCCTGCGCTTGCACACACAATTATTTTCCATGAAAAGTGCTCAACATTCACTGTACCCTCTATATGTAATCTCTGAGACACGTAACTTCCTGGCCTTTGAATATTCATAAATTATTTGAAACTTATTCCCCAGCAGTGACTTCCTATTGTGGAGGAGGAGTCAGGTACTCTACAGAATATTCTGGGACCAGTATTGAGTGAGTATAGGCAAAACCCTCAGATATACGTTTGAAGGGCTTGGAATATGAAGAGAGCTTTTAATAGCTGGGCTGCAGGAGGCTTGGGATGACACATTGGCTGGTAGGAGGCTGCACATTGTGGCTACAGAGAACCTTGTGGCAACAGTGAGTGTATAGAGCTAGTGCAGCAAAAAAGCATGGACCCCAGTAGTGAGATAAAAATGAAATCACCATTAGTTTTTTACATCACTGGCTGGTGTTGCTCAGTTGTGTCTTGTAAATCTCATAAAGCATCTGTGCTTCACAAACCAATGAGCCTGCTCGCTAGATAAGTATGGTGACCTGGTACGAGGCAGAAAAAAGCCCAGCCTGGTGCAGCCAGCTAGGAGGTACATCACAGTATTAGCATGGCACTACTGAGCTAGTAAGTCCTGTGGAGAAACAAGTGTGGGCTCTGTGCTACACTCATGTTGTCAGGTGGCTTTTAGGTCAGGGCTAGCTTGTGTCCTTGCACTCCAGATAGAGTTAACCCAAGATGTCTCTGAGTGTCATATGTAGGTAAAAGACAATTTGTTTAATTGTAAAAAGGATGGGAAGCTTTCAGGTGAGAATAAATACCTTAATTCTCCTGAAATGGCTGACTACGTATTTCCTACAAACCTCTTGCTTTGGGACTTTGTCACTTGGCATATCATGATGAATTGCAGTCCAGGAATTCTAAAATCCCTAATGGCACTGAAAAATTAAAATCTAAGCTCTGGGCCATCAGTGTAAAGAAAGTACTGTATATCTTAAATTCATAGAGTTCAGAGTTTTCATTCCCTTCTTCAATAGTGGAAATTTCTTTAAGGAGAGGGAGAGGTGTCCATTTTAGGTAGTTTAAAGTACATGTCAGAAGAGCAGACAAGTATGCATGGAGTAAGAGCATGATTGATGGATGGATGGAGAATAACTATTACTGTGATGTTTAATATTACAGGCTAGCAGAAAACAGAAATTGATGTTTTCATTACATTTTATGTCTTCAAAAGATGGTAGATTAAGGGTGGTCCTAGGCAGCAAGGTGCTTTTCAAACGAAGTAAGGGAGCAGCGCTGAAATCAATGTATTAGTCATTCTGCTCTTTGTCCTCTGAAGGATGAAAATGCAGCATGCCAGATTATGGAACAGTGTTTATGGTGTAATTTGTCATGAAAAACTGCTTTCTTTCTCTGCTGTCTTTGTTAATGATTGATGCCTATTCTAAGATGAAAACACTTAGCATTTGTGTAGGGACAGAAAATAAAACCTCCAATAGAGGGCCACAGATAATAAACCAGCCTTTCTTCATGCCTTTTCTACTGGTATTTTGAGAAGAAATGTCACATTGGAGAAAATGCTTATGAAAACATTTTAGAGTGAACAGTCAACAAGCCGGTATATCTAGAAATGGCAATTACAAGGAGCATGTGATGTTCTCATTTTGGGGAAGCAGCACTATTGATGGCCCTATATGTTCGTTTTAACTTATTCAAAATATGTGCATTGATAGGTGAGAAAAAATTTTTCAATAATAAATATAATAAAGGAAAGAAAATAAGACCACTACTATTCTAAATTTCAGATTATCTACAGGTTTTTTTGAGGATCTATCAATCTGATTGCCTAGCAAGTATAAATAAGTCTATGCTCTCAGCTGTCAAATTTGAGTCAGGATCCATTAGATCCAGCAATACGCTAATGGTGTCCTGAAGAGCAGAGATTCTCAGAACTGGTGTTTGTGTTTCTCTGGGTATTCTTCTAACCACTGGGAGCAGTGACCATAAATCAGTTCTTGAATGCAGGATCAAATATTTGGTGCCAAACTCATTTATTGAACAAGGGGTCCATCAGACTGTAAGTTGTAGTATTCCTTTTGGCCAGACAACTAATACAACTAACCCACAAACCTGGTATCCCTGAAAACCTTGTAAGGATCACGTGCTGTTGATTTGAACTGACTAGATCCTTTTGTCTTAAGTGCCTCTGTTTAGAGTTCCTGAATCTAGAAAGCTGTGCTAGATTTTTTTTTGTTCTTTGAAAAGCTGCTTTTCAGATAGTTCATCGAAAAAAAGATTTCTCTTTCATTTCTGTTCCTAAAAAATTCTGCCAAATGTCAGCAGTGGTGGAAACTGTGAGTTCAGTGTATGCACAAAGTGAGCAATACCAGCACTGGCACTGAGCATTGGCAGTGGTGCTCAGCTGTGTTTTGAAAGGGCCACCTCCAGGAGTAAAAGGCAAGTTCAGCTACGCAGCTCTCATAATATTTTCCAGTTTGCCGAGGGTGCTGATGATTTTCATGCTTCCAAGATGTATTCATTCCATCAAGCTGCAGAAGGAAATGCCACCAACATAAATGTCAGAATATTCTGGTTTTATCCAGCTCTTCTTGGGTATGGCTGGTTTGCATTTTTACATCACAGCTATAATGGTTAAAGCAAGGCATTCTGACTATCATAGCAGTGGAATTATTTCCAGCAAACACTTTAAAAGGCCCTGGAAAAGGACAAGAAAAGGGGGTGGATTGCTAGCAGTTCTAAATGCACGTTGGAAGAACTTATTTTAAAATTCTCATGACAGATTTGGATGTAAGCAAAAACCCTAATTCATAGCACTACTCGACAGCAGAATGTACTGCATATATTAATTTTAGTTAGTAGCAGGAAGCCAGTCACCTTCCTAAAAAGACATGTTATTTCAGTGTATATACAAGAAGGAACTGCTAATCCTGTCTCTTCAATAAAGTAAACAAGGGACAAACATTCATTTCCCAAAGTTTAAGATTTAATGATTACTTGTCCTACGCATTTCATTGGTCTTTTTACATTCCCTGAGTTTACTCTTTGCTTGCTGTCTATCTTCTCCACACATTTATATGGGATGCATTTAGCAAGGAATGGTTTTCAGGTAGTCTTGCTATGGTAAAATTGTATGAGCCCTACACTTTTTCATAAATACCTCTTCAGCCCCTTAAAATTAACTGTAAAAACCTTACTCATTAAAAATAATCGCATAGCTCAATCCATTATTTCTTTTGCAATGGGATGCTATGCTTTTTCCTGTAGATATAATTCAAATACTTATTAAAATATTAATGTGCTTTTCTGGGAGACATACATTATGTAACAGTATTTCTGCATTTGGTACCTTAGCATCAAGCCCTTCTCTTTTATTAAACTAAATGCATATGTTGTCTAGTTTGTACTGCCTGCTGTCAAATATCTTTGACTTTCTTTGAATGTACCTTATGTCTTGAAAGTATGAGAGTTTGAAGAGAGAGTTTGGCTTGTGACTATTGACCATCAGCAAACTTCCATGCAACTGATTAAGCAGCCTCCTTCTGATATAAAGAGTTCTTACAGGGAGCTTTACAAATTATGAATGAGTGGTGTTTCTATTAGCTGTGATTTCGTAATCATTCCTATTTCATGTTTAGACAGTGTATGTGTTTATATGTAATAACAGTGAAAATAATAAAAACAAAGCCTAGGAATACAGAAAACACGCATACTGGGCTATGTTTGGAGAATAGCCAATTTAGCAGAGATGAGTCAAAACCATGTTTGTAGTAGCTTTATCCTTAATTCACTACAAAACTTAATAAACTGTTAGGTCACATTTGCAGTTGAATGCAATAATGTTGAATAGAAAGCAAAGTTAAGTATTAAATAAAAAAATAAGAAAAAAGTTTTGCAAACCCAAACCTGTAGCATATTTCTCCTTGCAGTTGTGTTAGTTCCCAGGAAATACTTAACCCTTTTCACATCTTTTTGGAGCAAACAAGGTCCTTATGCTAGCAGAAGCCACTACCATTTAGTCTGTCTGCAAACAATCTGACAGTGTTGGAGACAGGTAAGACTCAGGAGAGCTTCCGTGTTCCACAGTGAAACTCCTCACAACATGAAAGGGAAGCCAGATACACAGATTTGCATAATGTGCACGTGTACTTTTGGAGGAAATGATTAATCCAAAACTCTGAAAGCTTTCAAGTTAATATCAAATCTTTTTCCTCAAAAAAAAAACCAGCCAAGCAACCCCCACCAAAAAAAAACAAAACAAAAAAACCCCAAAACCCATCCCTTCAAAAACCCCCAACAACAAAACAAAAACCACCACCAAAAAAAAAAATCTAGAAATGAAATACATTATTTTGGTTGAATGGACTATGTCAGCATACAAACCTGGAACATAAATTCAGATTTCAATTATTCTGATAATAGCACACAAAATTTCATAGGAGGATTTTTGAACAAAGAAAAATTGTGTGGGTTTTTTTGTTTGTTTGTTGGTGATATTATGGGAATCTGAAGGCACATGTGTGATTTTGTGACTTCCTATATAGACCTATACCTGTGAACGTGTATATTTGTATTGCAGATTCCATATAAAAAAATAGAAAAAAACCCTCTCCCACTGAAGGAAGAGTTTGAGGGGATGCGAACTGGATGTAGTGTAAATATAGCAGATCTTGCTATAAAGCAGAAGGGTGGAGTTTCCTAACTTTCACCATTTCTGTGCATGTGTTACTATTGCTTTCTGTACTTTTTGAAGAGAAGGTAAGTAGATGCTAAAGAGAATATTCAGATATTGTTCTGAGATTATGTTTCCAAAATTGCATTCAGCATTCCTGAGTCTGCTTGAAAAGAAGTTTAGTAGACACTTTAATTTCAGCAATTAGGGTAATATTCATGTTTAAGACATGAAATTTAAAATGTTTAACTGAATCATGTATTTCTTCGATGTGTTCTGGAGATCTGACATTTTTCAAATCTTGATTACTTAAAAGTCCAAGTATAATACTGCATTAGTATTCAGAAAGAATGTTTGAATCTTCATGCCTTATTTGATCAGGCTAAGTATGCATCCTGCTTCGATTAAGACTTTGCTGATCCTGGAGTAAAAATCATTAAGCATTCATAAAAGACCATTGCTTTTTTCTCCACCTCAAGAATGTACTGACGTATTTTATGCTATTATTTGCCTAAAGTATCTTACTGAACTTTTAACCCCCTTTACAGTCTCTTATGCTTATTTATACAAATTCCCAAACCCTTCATTTCAAAGCATTTTTAAAAGCTTATATACAATTCATTTGAGTTCAGTGAAAGTAAAGTTATGAAAAAGCACCCTGTCATGCAAGGACTCATTGATAATTAACTACATTGGCGGCTTCCTTTGAGGAATAATTCCTCTCAGTTCTGTAATTCCCAGGTTAAAATGCCTTTGGGTCTAGGCTCATCTTTCCAAAAGATGTTTCTGAAAGTGACAGCCAGATACTGCTGTCCTCCAAGGTAAAGTGTGGTATCACATCTCTTGCTCACACACCTCAACAGCATGAGGATAGACAGGGAATTTAATTCACCAGAGATTTTTTTCTTTGGATTTTTTTTTTTTATTTTTTTATTTTTTTTTTTACTTTTAGCCTGGATTCTTATATACATAAATTTTATTCTCCTTTTAGCACTCCTCAAACTCAGTATCTCCAGCCTCTCCATTCTGTCTCATTATTTGTGCATGGCCTGATGTGAGAGAGGGAACTTCCCAGGGCTCCAAGCTGTGCATTGGAGTGCTGAGCCCATGTTCAGCCCCAGACCGTTCTACTGCTGCCAGGCACCATTTTCTGTTCCCAGGGCCACGATGCAAGCCCCCATAAACCAAGCTTGTCCTGGTGATGCTCATGGACCTGCCTGAGTACATGTATAAGCCTATGTCACTGTTTGGGAATTGTCTAGCACTGTATGGAGGAGTGGTATGCAGGGAGAAGTGCTCACAGTCCTGCAAGACGCATGGGTAGTAACCTTCCCTTACTCCTGTGCTTTGTAGTCTCATGCTCTAACTCTGAGCTGAAGATGTAGCCCAAAAGAAACAGATGTAAGCCATTATATTTAGAGTCTGCAATATTTTCATGCTGGAATACTTAGAAAGGAATTTGAATTGGTAGGTATGCAAAGCTGGGAGAGTAACCAACCTTTTTCCATCATCTATTCTAAGTGTAAAAATTCCATTGTAGAAATCTATATAAAATGCTCTTAAATATCCACTCTTTTATTAAAACTTCTTTATTTAATGTGTTTAAAAATTTCAGATGTGTGCTTATTACAATTAAAACTGATTATAACCCCAATTGGCTTCAAGAGTAGGGATTAATCAAAATACTTAACTACTTATTACTGGAAAAACACATGCCCAGAATTTTAAGTTATTATCAGACTTGTTTACTTTTGATACTTTGGTTTAAATGTAATGTGCATGGAAGCCCAAGAAGGATTTTGGTACAAAATAGGAAGGATATGTCTATATTTAAGGAAAACATACAGTTTATGTTCTTAGCAAAAGCTAGATGGGCTTCATTTAAAGGTGAACTTAAAGCTCCAGAAAAGATGTTTTTGTTAGTTCTTTTTCTTAGAGATTCTTTGCTGCCTCCTCTTTTTCTTCTGTGTGCTTTAATTAAAAATCTAATGCATTACTGACATCAGAGATACCAGGAAACCAACTGTTAGTCACTAAGGGCAAGTGAGAATTTTAATCAAATTATTAAATAAAATTCAGGGTGAATTGTTTTTTAAATAGCTTTTTATATCAGAAATCAAGAATTGAAAGATTTCTTATGTGTCTGCGCATTCAGAGCATAGGATTTGGAGTTGTAATAGTCATCCTTGAGGCTGAAATTTCAAAAATGGGTATTGCTGATATTTCTAATTCCTTAAAGAGAAAAAAAATCTGCAAATAAAAGTTGCACAATATTTTTTCACTCCTCCTTTACAGACATTAAGGCTATGAGGCAATTTTTTTAAGTATGTGTCTAGCTTGCTCTTACATATTTAGGACTTTTAGTTTAGCCAAGGGAATAATAAAATTTCCTCCAACTCTTCTGATTGTGTTGCTTACAGTCATGTGTACTCTGAATGTAGTCAGAAATAGCTAAATAAATGAGTAAAAGGGTCCTAATTTCTGTTTCAGAATGAAAAGTGAAATACATCTTTTGGTGAGCCATGACTGAGACTTGTTTTCAAACATTTTGCAATGTTTTTTGCCATTCATTGCTTTGCTACCTAGATGTGTGTTTTATATCTCATATTTGAATTTTTTTATTTTTGGTAAGCTCTTAAGTAGTCATTCTCTTGAACAAAGTTTCTAGAAACTACTTGCATTATTTGACTTTCATACATGTACTTGATGGACAACTTGCGGAAATTTTACCAGCAAAATCTTCTCCTGGATGTAGTCTTTAGTGTTACAGGCAAAGGAAACTTAGGAGTCTTTAAAGATCACCATTCTTGATAGAGCTGTGAAAAAATAGCTGTTGTCCAAAAATACCCCATCAAGTATTCTGACTCCCTTCATTGTCCTCAAGGTTATCTAAGGACAAACACAGGCAAAAGCAGAAAAGGCACAATAACCTTGGCTTTGGAAAAAGAAACAAAAAGTATGTGATTTCAGCATCTTTTATAGATGAAAATAAAACCTGAGTGCTGCTTTTCCAGATTTTCCTGATTTGAATCAAAGGATTTCCTGGCATTGTTATTTATAACTATGATGCTGTCAGATAGATCTGTATCCATGTATATAAATATACATGCTTAATTTAAATATGTGCAAGTATAACTTTCTAGAGTACATTAAAACATCATAAACCTGCTCATATTTCAAACAACTCTTGTATTTTATTTTTATTTTTTAATTTGCTGTGTTCATTACAAAGGAGTTGTCTATAATTTAGCTCTTGATGGAAACAAATTCCTTGACAGTAAAATTTTTAGCTTATTAACCTTCAGGGTCTATACAGCAAGAGTAGACTAGAAAACTAGAGCGGATGATGCTTGTAAAATCCTTTCACTGTTAATATCAGAAATCTCTCAAAAGCTGTAAAGTTGAGTTTCATTTGTTGACAGCCAGTGAAGCTGCTGAGGCCAAAAAAAGACAGGTTTCAGGTAGTTTTGTCTTTAGAAATTGCTCTGTGATCTTTGATGATTATATGTTATTACTTTGGTAAGACTTGTGTTTCACTTCCACAGGTGGTTTGCTGTTTAGTCAGAACCCTTATCAGAAGGTTCTTCAGTGGCAAAGCAAAGAGATTTTGGTCTTGAAGGGTTCACGTGTCAAGAGACACGCACCTCGTCTCATGTTGCTCCATTTAACTGTAAGAGTTGTTTTCTTTTCAGTCTAGTTTAAGAACAGGAAGTCCAGCTAGTGCAAACCATCTAGCAAAGGAGATTTACTGGAAATGGTGGTGCCAGCTACTGAGAAGTGTTTGAAACAGTGCAGTGGGCAGCATTCCCTGCTATCATAACATAACCCAGCTACTACCCCATGATAATCTAGTTTTCTCAATCATCTCCCCCATTATTACTGCAGTTTCAGAACTGCCTTCCTAAATATAGAAGAAAATTCTTGCTACCCAAAAAGTCTCTATATTGCCACTGAACAGAAAACATTTTTTTGTAGTATAACCTGTTGTGCACTGAAAACTATATCCTCTTTCTTGCATAAAGCTTTCTAGAAATCTTTGAGAGGGATGGAAACTGTTGTGGCAGTATTAAAGATACATATATTCCCACTGCTCCCTGCCCAATCCATTCTTTATGTTGCTGTTTTGCCACAGAAGTTCAGTGAGGCCGTGTTATGCAAATTGCTCCATCACTGTTTCCATGACAGTAGAAAGGATCAGTGAAATGTCTGTTTGTGAGGTCTGTTGGTTTTCCTTTAGCAGCATCTACAGCCCATAAAGCCCATAATGTTTAGGTGGATTCTGCAGCAGACGGAATTACTGATTATTTAATAATGAAAATAAGATAGAGTCAAGGCACAGAATCTTTATCATGGTGAAAAAAATAGCACTTAGGTATCAAATAAGCATCATAATGCCCTCAAACTGCCTAATACAGCAATTTCAGTACCTGATCAATAGGCTGGGAAATATTCGATCTATTTTAGTAGTGTAAAAAGTTTATTGAAATATTTTGAAAGGGTTGCAGTAAGAAGGCTTTAAAACATGAGCCTTTTATTTCAGGATCAATATTGTAAATGAACTGTTTGAAGCCAAACTGCTTCTGTCACTGCAGCAGTGAGTTACACAGGTAGGTTATACTCTTGAGTTAGGTGATATTACACAGCAGTGGGAAAATATTCTACGGTAATTCACATTTACTTTTAGATGCTGCCACTTGGACACTCTAAAGCATCCACATTGGTGAGAAGGAATCTGGCGCTTGCTTTGAAAATCTTCAGACAGAAGGCACTCTGTGTTGTGTACAATGTCTAGTAAACCACATCATTACCTGAAGCACTTTCCTCCTGAAGCAGAGACATTACTTGTCTCGTATGAAGATAGGCTGAGAAAATTGGGGCTGTTCATCCTGGAGAAGAGAAGGCTGCGTGGAGACCTCCTAGCAGCCTTCCAATACCTGAAGGGGCCTATAGGAATGCTGGGGAGGGACTCTTCATTAGGGACTGTGGTGAGAGGACAAGGGGTAATGGGTTCAAACTTAAACAGGGGAAGTTTAGATTGGATCTGAGGAAGAAATTCTTTACTGTGAGGGTGGTGAGACCCTGGAATGGGTTGCCCGGAGAGGTTGTGGATGCTTCATCCCTGGTGGCGTTCAAGGTGGGGTTGGACATAGCCTTGGATGGCATGGTTTAGTGGGAGGTGTCCCTGCCCATGGCAGGGGGGTTGGAACTCGATGATCTTGAGGTCCTTTCCAACCCTTACTATTCTATGATTCTATGATTCTATGATTCTTCCTGAGGAGCTGCCTGGTTTTCAGTATGATAAAAAACAGATTGGAAAAACACCTGAGGCTAAAACAAAATTAAGCACCTCCCTATTTTGGAGAATGGTGCTGCCTCCTTGAAGTCAGGAGTGTTGCATTCTGCTACGAGTGCCAAAACATCCCCTCTTTCTCTGCGCCTTGAAAAAGTTAGATGCAGATCTAAAATATTTAGCTCTGTATGTGTATCTGCAATGTGTATTTGGGACAGTCATTTCAGAGGCAATAGGTGTGTGACAGTTTGAATTCAGTGATGACTACTGTAGCTTGTTCTCATCTGTGCCCTCCTATGCTGCCTATGTGATAATACAATTATTAGTTGCAAGTGTAGCAGGAAATGTCTAACTGCAAATTATCTTTTTTTGTTCTTGTTTTTTTTTTTTTTCCAACCATTCATATTTTTATTTCTTTTTTTACAAAAAATGACCTTTAGAAATCTGCAAGGGAACCTGAGAAACCTGAGGTTTGGGCCTAAATATCGAACAGATTTTGTCATTATACTTACTAAACTGCATCATTGCACTAGCTCATGCTAGTGTTGCAGAAGATACTCTACCACTTCAATAAATTAAGTGGAGGGAAACTGGGAGGAGAATTAAGTCCTCTGCTTATGTCCGTTGACCTGCAGGCATAAATATATCACCCCAGTGCACTTAATACCTTGCCAAATACACTTGAAAGTCCTTGTGATTTTGCAGATAACTTAGGGGCCTTGCACTTACATTTTCCTGCTATTTCATTTTTTATTTTTAAGTGATCTATTTTTCTGTGTAAGCTTCATGTTGTCTGTATTAATACTTTTTTAAAGCCCTGGTTACAGACCAGTGGTGATAAGCAACTCAGTCCTCAAACTGTTCACAGCTGGAATTTTTTGTTATGATTAGGACAGGGAGGGTGGGAGCAGAAAACAGATGAGAATCTTGGGAGTTCCCTGCTTAGGCACCATCTTGCAAAGGTCAGATCTGGAATCAAAATAAAATCCAAATGTACTTTCTCGCACATCAATAGTCTGTTATTAAAACTCAGTATCTGTTGCTCAAAATTAATTAAATTAGCCTAACCTTAATAGGATGACTTTAAATATTCATCTACATTGTCCAAGGACCACATAAATTAAGCTAATTGAAAACTGCTCATAAATTGCAAATGTACATTGATCCTTTCTGCCCACCCTTGCTTTGGAGTGGAGTTCATTTGCAGAAAACCTTCTCTCCCTGAAAGTCTATTCATACGTTTAGAGCAAATGCAGTCAATACGTTGACAACACACACCATTTGTAGATAGATGAGGACAACAAACAAGTCAAATTCATTTTCATGAAAAATACAAACTATCCTGGATGACGCCTTACCATTACTGTGCTTATAACTTAGCTGGGCCCAGTTAATTTTCACACAGATTCAGCTGAATCCCTGTTATCAGTAGAACTGACCAGAATTTTAACGCTGAGATAAGGAGAATGCTTAAATGCAGTCCTGCTTCCAAATCCATCAATGACAGTGTTTAGCCTTCTTTGAGCAGGAGCATAAGACCCTAGAATCAGCCCTATCCCATAAGTATGGATCTTTTAAGCTTCTTGAACTACATCAATATCTGCTCTGAATACCTTCATTAGAAACACTAACTGCTTAGACTGATGTCGTGGTTTAAGCCTCTATAACTCACACAGTCGCTCTCTCACTCACTCGCTCCCCCCTCTTTCTTCCCCCAGTCCCAGGGGGATGGGGAGGAGAATCAAAAGAATGCAACTCCCACAGGTTGAGATAAGAACAGTTTAGTAACTAAGGTATAACACAAACCACCACTGCTACCACCAATAATAATAATGACAAGGGAAATAACAAGGAAAGAATACAATAGCTCACCACCCCAGCCCGACCAACCAGTGCACCCCCCACTCTTCCAGGTCTCTCTCTCCGTTTTTACATCCTGGGCATGATATACTGTGGTATGGAATACCTCTTTGGTTAGTCTGGGTCAGGTATCCTGTTTCTGCTTCCTCCCAGCTTCCCCTCCTCCCTAGCAGAGCATGAGACTCAGAAAGTCCTTGGCCAGACCAAAATATTCTAAGCCGTAACTATAAACATCGGTGTTATCAGTGCTGTTCCCAGGCCGAAAGTCAAAACCACAGCACTGCACCAGCTACTACAAAGGAGAAAAATGACTGCTACTGCTGAACCCATGACAACCGATCACCTTTGAACTGAGGCAAGTTGTCATTATGGTAGAGCTTGCTAAAATGCAGCAGCAAAGGAGCAGACCTTGTTAGATATAAGTCTCCTGTGGTCTTATTTTCTGTGGAATAAAGAGGAAAGGAATAAACTTCTACAGCTACCAGAGAAATAGGACTTCTTGAGTCCTGTTGGGCTACAGCAGTCGCCCTTCGTGTAAGAGCCAGACTTCAGCAGATGACACAGCAATGTCCTGGGTCCCAAGGCTGGAGGACTGAGCTCTGGGTTAGCTTTCACAAGAAAAGTAAATTCCAGCCTGCTGGGGAATTGCTGGCATGAGCACAGAGGTGTGGGAGGGAAGGCCATTAGTTTCTTCCCTAGCACGTATTTCCTTTTTTCTATTAGACCACAATGCAGCTCCAAGCACTTTGAATACTATTAACTCCTTCATGCTGCCAGAAAAAACATAAGGAGTAGTTCACCAGGTGTGAAAGGAGAAAAAATCCTATGTATAATAATAATGCAGGACCAAGATACATAGACAGTATTTTCAATAATGAGGTCATTAAAATATTTCCAGTTCTTTCATATTTAGTTATTCTAGGTAACCATTACTGCTTTGCCATTCTTGCTGCATATGAAAGATTAGCTATTTTGTATTCTTTAACTTTCCTGCTTGATTTAGCCATTTGGAGACATGATGACTTAGAGAAATTAGGTGAAAATTCCCATAAACCACTCATAGAAATCCCAGTTGCACATCTAGAGGCACATAGTATTCAGAGCCAATATTTCTGCTGGAATAAATCTGCAGAGGACATTGCTACATTTCCATTTGGTCAAGCTGACTTTCCAGCTTACTGACATGCACTGTTATTGACAACAGCATTCCTACTGCTTTTTGTGTGAAATCAAAAGGTCTATTTTCTATCAGTTAACTTTTCAAGAGATTTTGTTATTTTTTTCAAGTTCATACATCCAAAAAGTAATTGAACCAATTTTCTGTACTCCAAAGTTGTTTTTAATGCCTTTCTGTCAGGAAGAAAACAACATTCAGTCTCCAACTGTAGAATGTCCACATTCTTGGTTTAGCTGCCTACTAAAGCTAAACTCATCTCAGAAAAGAGGTTTTGTGAGAGATTCAGAGAAGGTATTTAAAAAATAAAAAAGTCTGCAGGTTTTAAAAACAGATGTGATAGGCCCCTATGAAATCATTTCCTACTGCTATGGTGCTGATTAGCTGCACAGATTGTATTACTGGTCTCTTGAACAGATGGACTATACTTCCCTTGTAAACTCCAGAGTTACTGGCTGACAGAGGTATTTAATTTTGATGTTCTTTAAGAAAATAATCCTGGTTTAGATTTATTTCTTGATGAAGATTCACATATATTTACTGCTGAGTAGTTTTGTCCAAAGCTTGAATCCCTACCACTTTATTTCTGGAATTACTCACAGGCTTTGCCTCCAACTTTTGCTGCATTATATTGGTCTGGCTCCCAGTTCTGAGTGCTTTGTTTCATTTTCTGTGCAGTGACGTCTACACTTCACCCATCTCTCTATGTGACTGAAAAGAACGCAACATTAAGCAAGATTTGCTTACAGTAGCATCTTCCAGAGGATCTCGGATACTTTCAAACTGTTTTCTTGGGTAAGAAAAGAACTATTGTTTCAATAACAGTCTTGAGAACTTCTATATAGACATGAGTAGTTGTATGAACCAACTTTATAACTACGACTAGTCTTAGTATGACACAATCCAGCAGTCAAGTATAGAACACACAGCTTGTTCCCATCTGTCTTTATGTAGCACACATTTTGTCTGGCAGGGTGGATCATGCATATATATTTAAGTAAGTTTAAATACTTCCTGGCAGTATAAGACAGTCCTGTAACAACTATCAATGCTGCAAATTGCACTGAACATTCTATGAACTCAGAATTTATGTTGTGTTTAGTTTTGTTTTGCTTTTCTGCCATGGGTTTTCTTAGAAAGGCCTCGAGCTGACAATATATCAAGTGAGCTCTAACTTAACAACTTTACTGCCTTATTTTATATTTCTAAAAATTATGTTGGAGAATTTAGTACCTGTGAAATTCTAGTAGCTTTAGGGGTAAATTCAATACAAGGATCTATAGCAGCACAGCTAACACACACAATGGATAAAGAAGCTGCAACTCCATTTGCACAGGAGTTGCATAAATCAAACCTGCGTGCAAAAGCTGTGACTTTGTGGTAAATAGAGTCATACCAGGCACAGTTTCATATGGGCTGCAGGGCTCATCTAAGCACTCTTACACCTGCTCCTACATGGGGAAGGGTGCCTGGTCCCTAAGAAGCCACTTTCTGGACATAGGGACATCCACACAGAAGAGTGTGACTAAATGTCTCTCCAAACTGAGAGACTGAGTAACTTGACTATAGCCTAACTCCAGACCACAGTTTCCTCACCTATCACCTCCATGTTGGCTGGCAGCACCACTGCTTTTCTGGCTATTTGTCTCAATCATGCAACAAAAATCAGTGGCAGATATATAATAGGATATTCTCATCATATTGTTTACAAGTCTGAGATCCTCCAGCTTTCATAGATCTGACATAAAAAAATGACAGATCTGACAAAATAAAATCAATTTTAATTTTTTTTGTAGTTGACTTTCCTGACTCATCATCTATGTGAAGGTCTAGCACATAGGATACTGAAGATAAACACTTCATCATGGAGATTGATACTGAGTGTCTGTTCACACACGCTTGAAGGAGTTGTACTTTTACACTTCTTGCTGAGCACAGAGTGGGACGTAAATTCCCTGACTCATCATGTGGAAAAATGGCTTACACAAGGGGTTTTCTCTTTCTCTTTCTCTGTCAAATAATTCAACAAAACCAGGTCTCTGCTTGCTCTTTTACCTGATTTAGTACCTGCTTACCCAGGAGAAGAGACCAGGGAAGGTACGTTTCTTGCATAGTTTTCATTACATTCTCAACTAATTTCTTACCATCCTCCCTGGGTTTAATTTTTGACTGCGATAACCCATTTGAGGAGGCAGATCAGAAGATAAATACCTGCAAGTGAAAACTGATCCCACAGTCTAGGGAGTCCTTCAGGAAAACCTTCCTCTTCATATTCCACAGAATTACCATCTTCCTTCCTCTTCTGTCCTGCAAGCACTTTTCTCAGAGAATTGTAGGGGTTGTACATTGTCTCATGTATTTTTTCATGGAAAGAGATGACATGACTTTTATTGCATTTCTTTTCCACTTTGTTAGTTACCAACTTACAAACTTTCCCTACAAATCAGTAAGTCATCATTAGGTAAACTGTGATGCTGATTCTGCAGAAGAGGACCTGTCTGTGCTTCTAATCTATGAGAATTTATATTCTAGCACCCAAATAGTTCTTTCTTTCCTTTTTTTTTTTTTTTTTTTTTTGGTAAGAGAAGCTCCAGGAATAGATTGTTATTCCTGTGAACATTCATTATATTCACAGTGGCTTTAGTGTGCTCTTTTACACCACTGATGCTTTCTGTTCTCGCTAGGGAAGGAATTTCAACTGCAGAGAGGTGACCTTATGTATTGTTATTAATTAACACTTCCACATAGAAATTAGCACCTCTGTCATAGCATGCAGAGAGCCTGCTACTTGAGATGCAGTGCAGGCAAGGAAGTTACCAGCAGCTCTGTCCAAAAGTGGGCAGTTCATTCCAGCAGCTTCTGCCAAACCAAGCAGAAGTATACGCACACATCAGCCTCCAAGACAAAGTAATATTCCTGAGGATGTTAATGGGAAAGTAAGTTATACTGACAGAACATGTGATCTTTAACACAAGTCACATTTACTGGTCTCCCAGAGTACCAAGGGCTTCCCAATTGCAGGAAGCACATAGACTGAAAACTCTTCTGGGATGTCTAAACATGGGCAAGTTAATTTTTTTTTACATCTCCAGGACCCAGAAGATTTAATTTCCTCTCAAACATTTTTTTATTTGCTCTGACAATCTATATGGTTATCTGTTAACATTAGAAAATTTAGAAGTCTGTGGGATTGCTTTACAATATTGCTGGAGTTTATATGCTTATCTAGCACAAAGTCAGACTCTAGAGGGACCAGTTAGCTTAGAAATTCTCTCAAGGCTGTAGCAAGAACATAACTAGTTATTTTTCAATATAGCTGTTCCTTGCACCTTCAGCTTGATTGCACAGTGCGGATTTATAACCTCCTTGATGCTAAACTAGCTTTTTCAATATTGTTTGGAGGAAGGCCATGGATCTGCCTGCTATGGGATTGATCAAATTAACTTTCTGATTAATAGTAGGCTGTTAGACTGCCGATAGTCTAAAGTAACAGTTGGAGAGCAAAATAAAGTGTGTATAGCAAAATTTTACCCTTTATTTCATCATAATAGATGACAAAATACCTGTGTTGAATATCAACACTTCTGCCAGTAAGGCCTTGTTATTAAAGACAAAAAGTTCTCTGCCATTTAAAAAGTGCTGTCTAAGAAAAATTCAACCTTTGCTCTTCAAATACTTTTCACCATATTCAATGTCACTGTTGAATAGCAAGAGGACTGGGTGAGCTGCTGAGGATGGTATAACCAGCTGGCACCTTGCATTAGGCTTCTTCAGTCTTGGTGTTAGGGAGCCATTGGAGATCCCTCACAAGGTTTCTTCTGAGCAATTAATTTTCCTCTATCCTTCTTTCACTCAGGGCTCCTCAGAGTCTTTGCTTGCAGGGGTTTGGTTTTGCTGTTTCTGGGGGCTTGGCAACACAGGTCAAATCCAGAGACTCAAGTACCTGAACCTAAGGGCCAAGAAGGAAATATTGCTGGTGTAACCTTTACTCAACTGAGTCTACTGGACCTGGGTGGTCTCTGTGTCCCCTCAGTGGTTGTAGGGGTCATCTTAAGGAGACACTTCCTTGAGGCAGAAACAGGAGCCCTCTGCTAGAAGGCATCCCTCATGCCGTGAGGGAGAGACATGCTCCTGAAATGGAAGCTATGTCTATTCTTCTCCCAGAGTGCCTCCCAGAACTCAGTGTGCTCCAGTCTCAGTGGCTAAACGATGGCTCAATTGCTCAATCAATGCTGGTGCAATTTTTAACTCTGGTTTCAAGAAGTCTGTTTATTTAATGTATATTTAGGCCAGGGAATAGTGCCATTTTTCTTATGTAAACAATCTTGCTGAAAGAGAGTGAATGGTACCTATAAAGTTGGCATTCCTAACCTGTAAAAGTGTGGCAGGTACACCCGCTTCGATAAAAGCCCTGTAAGGGGCAGTCAGAGGACAGGAGTGAGGAATTAGGGTTGAGAACCCTCCCTTTTTAGGTGAGTGGTTGTGCATTTTGGATCATTGCCATAAATGTTAAGATTCAGCAGTGAAGTGACAAATCCATGTGGCATCCTGAATCTGTAGTTAGTGTTGGTGGAGCTTAAACTGAGTTTGAACAATAAATTTTATTTAGCCTCAATTTATTGGCTCTCTGACAAAAATTTATCACAAATGGGTGGAAAAATGTTTCCAGCAAACTTCTTTTCAATTCATTCAGAGGAGAAACAAGTTTGTGGTTAACATATATACAATCCTGAACCCTGTGAGTTTGGCATTTACTAGCTTTATGCCAATGAGACAACCACAAATGTACATGTACCAGCTCCTTTAATTGGAATGTCATCTCCTTCATCCTCCCAGAGACAGAAATGTTTCCATTTACAAAAAACAGACCATCAAGTGGTGCGGTGGAACTCACTGCCACAAATGAAGATCTTTGATGAAAATCACATGGACAGGTTTGTTCAAATTCTACAATATATAATTTGCCTGCTCCACAAATGGAAACAAAAGAACTTGGTGTCAGATGGCCCTTGAAGGCTGGTGTGTGTTATATTGTTTATTTAAACAGATCAATGATTCTTAGGATCCATTGCACAGCTTAATTGATACAGTATATAGAAATGGAAGAGAAATAATTCAGCTTTACCCCTTTTTTCCCTGCTTGAGGTATGTAGTTAGGAGTAAACACTTCCACTGGGACCTAGTTACTGTAACTGAAGTGTAAACACTTTGGACTGGTAGTGCTAGGTCCCATCTAGAACTAAGCTATTTAATAGCTCAATCTGAAGCCACTCTCCTATTGGGAGAATTCATCTAAAAAGATATTTCTCAGGCAAAAGTATTTTAAAGCAATTATTTAAATTACTCTTACTGTTATTTTTTTCCACAGAGCCTGTCAGAAGTAAAACAGTGTCGTTTTACTTCAGGAAAAGCAGTGGAAGTTTTTCCCCTTGACTTAGAGCTGGACAGGCTAGGAAGCTTACTGGCACTTCAGGATCTCATGGCAAGAAGAATTCTGCAGAATCTCTCATAATTCCCTGCATTCAGTGCTGTGAGTACTGCTGCGTGTTTTAACCCTCCAGGTTCATTTTTGCAACTCAGCATTCATACACTTTCAGCTGTCAGGGTGTTGCTGATCCTTGGATATATACCAGTCAAAATGGGTAAGAGACTGAAACTAATTTTGTCAATCTTAGAAGAAATCTTGTAGAGAATCATAGAATCATAGAATCATAGAATAGTTAGTGTTGGAAAGGACCTCAAGATCATCGAGTTCCAACCCCCCTGCCATGGGCAGGGACACCTCCCACTAAACCATGCCATCCAAGGCTATGTCCATCCCCACCTTGAACGCCGCCAGGGATGAAGCATCCACAACCTCCCTGGGCAACCCATTCCAGGGCCCCACCACCCTCACAGTAAAGAATTTCTTCCTCAGATCCAATCTAAACTTCCCCTGTTTAAGTTTAAACCCATTACCCCTTGTCCTCTCACCACAATCCCTAATGAAGAGTCCCTCCCCAGCATCCCTATAGGCCCCCTTCAGGTATTGGAAGGCTGCTATGAGGTCTCCACGCAGCCTTCTCTTCTTCAGGCTGAACAGCCCAAATTTTCTCAGCCTATGTGTAAAAGTTATTAGTTAGAGACTAAACTTTAGGCAGAAGAGATTCTAATGTAACTTAGTTAAACCAGTAATATAATTTAACAACACAAGTGGGTTTTGGTGAACAAAAATATAAAAAATAATTCAGAGAAAGCATAAAAGTTTTTAGGCAATGATCAAGGTGTTACCCTGTTGTGGATGCAAGCAATTAATACATAGTCTTGATGAAGTACAAACAGCAGGTCAGGCTCTGTAAGTAAGAGGGTTAGGTTCTGTAAGTAAGCTTGGGAAATGCACCACTGGCTTTGAATTTTAGTGGAAATTTACATAGCTGAGACCAGTATAAACATCATATATATATTTAACTTCTTTTTCAAGTGCCCTTGCTACTTATTTCTTTAAGGTATATTATTTTTGTCTGTGTCAGTACCTAGACAGAAGTGCCAAAGCAAAAATTTAGCTGTATACTTCATTCCACTTCTGATGGATAAACATTAGAAAGCAACAGCTCCTTACATGTCCTTTGGAAACTGCCCTATGTTAGGAATTGAGTTGATGGAACTTTTCTACTTTTGCTTTTATTTTAAGAAGATGACAGGCATGAAATGTGGGTCACTCGGACAAAAGTATGTTTTTCAAATTAGAGACAACTGCGAGGTGGTTTTCTAATGCTACCTTTAAATGTTTCAAACACCTCTATGCAGCTTTGTTAACAAGTAGTCTGTCATCAAACAGGCATTGATAACAGTGAAAGTCAGTCTTGACTTCTGCCAGTAATGAACTGAATGAGCTGGTGTCATAGTTTAAGCCCACCCAGTAACTCAGAACCAGGCAGCCGCTTGCTCACTCCCCCCCTTCCTCCCCCCCACTCCTGGAGGGATGGGGAGGAGAGTCAAAAGAATGTAACTCCCACGAGTTGAGACAAGAACAGTTCAGTAACTGAGGTATAACACAAACCACTGCTGCTACCACCAATAATAATAATGACAAGGGAAATAACAAGGGAAGAGAATACAACCGCTCACCACCCGCCGACCGATACCCAGCCCGACCTGAGCAGTGATCTCACCCTTCCAGGTAACTGCCCCCAGTTTATATACTGGGCATGACATGCTGTGGTATGGAATACCTCTTTGGGTAGTTTGGGTCAGGTGTCCTGTCTCTGCTTCCTCCCGGCTTCCCCTCCTCCCCTGGCAGAGCATGAGGCTCAGAAAGTCCTTGGTCAGAGTAAACATTACTGAGCAATAAATAAAAACATCGGTGTTATCAGTGCTGTTCCCAGGCTGAAAGTCAAAACCACAGCACTGCACCAGCTACTAAGAAGGAGAAAAACAACTGCTGCTGCTGAACCCAGGACAGCTGGAACAAAAATTATCTCAGGCTAAGCAGAAATATTAAGTGCTAGAGACATGATATCCCTGTATTTATTATTTTTTAAAATCCTCCTCAGTCAAGAGGCTTTGGGCTAAAATTACATTTGAAAAAAAATCCATAAGGGCAAGTTCTGGTTCTAAAGAAATTGAATCCATAAGGGCAAGTGAGTTCAAGGAATATTGGTTATTACTTGTCTCTGTATTTAAGACATGAACTGTATGCAAGGAACAGAAAACATTGGTTTGGGTCCCATCACAAATTAAACAGTGCAAGCAAAACCGATCTTTCTCTGTTTTGAGCAGCTGTGGGACTGCCACACTGGACCTGAGCCACTCTCCCACCCCATGGGTAAAACCAGGGAAAACACTGATGAAGCCTCTCACATGGCACAGACCATGAAGGTAGTGGTCTCTGCTTATCTCTGCAGTCTGACTTCCTAATATGAGAAGCTGTGTACACTCAGCTTTCTCCTTCATTAATGGGAGTTTTCTCCATAGAGATTCTGAACAGCAAATCTTGAACTAGGAATAACTGCTTACCTTTTAAATTTCAATCTGCTGCAAGACATGTTTGCTGAAAATGTGGAGAAAGCAGTTCCGAGGGGACACATAATGGAACCACAATAAATCAGAAGCACAGGAGACTGAAAGGAAAAAGAAACACCCTCTTGTGTAAACTGAACAAATTACTTGATAAACTGGAGCTGTAGCAGAGCTGTGAACTTTGTCAAAGAAGGCACACCACAAAGCTTGAGATTTCACCACTGTTTTTCAGTACACCATGCTTCAATCAACTGAATAAAGGCTTAGATGGAGCTAGTAGCAAAACCAGAGCCATGAAAACAGCAAGACAGTATTGTGCCCCATTGAGCCAGCATGCAATGCAAACTTCCCAAAGAAACTAGGTGGCTCGTGGTGCTGTCATGAACAAATGTTCCACTGTAATTATGAGCTTCAGCAGCTCTAATGGATGTTTCGGCAAGCTGGCTGCTACCAGCATTATGAAATGTATTTCTGCACAGACATGGGAGAACAAAAATAGCACTTTCATTTCTTGTTAGATGTTCATGGCCAGAATATTCCTGTCCAGATTAATAAAGTCATTATTAATTTAGAAAAACATGTCTCATATATCCCTTTATATAAATCTGCCTCTGTGGTGATAGCTAAGCAGCAGGACATCTTAGTGCTCCACCTGTGGAAGCCTGCCTGACATTAATCAAGACACAGGCAGTCTCCAGACACCAACTGTAGTCATACGGGCAAAGCAGCTGGCAGTGCACCTCTAGCTGTACTTAGAGGGACTTAGAAATGTATAATGCTATATTAGTAAGTAAAGCTCTAGTTAGGCTAACTTAAAGTAGCTGTTAATCTTTGCTAATGAAAATCTGTGGTTATGATCTTAACTCTTTTTCCTGTTTCTCAAATACTTCTGAAGCTTTGGGTGCAATCCAACACCTATTGACTTACAAGCAAAATTCTGACTAGAGAAGGCCACATCTGCTGACAGTCCTGTACCAGTCCCAGTGGCTGCTCAACATGGGAGGAGTCAGAATTCAACAGAGGCTTCCCTGACTAGCCTAATACTCCTGTCACACTCACATGAGCCTCCTGCACATGCCACTAGCAGTGCAGTCAACAGTCACTGTGCATCAAACTCTGGCATGGGATGGGGTGTCTACAGTTTTTCTCCTCTACTGGGTGAAAATCACTGCTGTTACAGCTCAAGTGCTCCTGCAGGTAGCTCTTTCCCTTCTAAAGTGATTTTGAGGTTTTTGCACAACCAGAACCTGGGGTTCTAGTTTTTGCAGTGGCAGAAGTTGCATACTTGTGGGCTGAAAAAAAGACTGATCACATTTGTCATTTTTACTCTTCTGCTTATCCAGAGTGGAGATGAGCCTCCCAGCAAAATAATCTGCAGCCTCAGGGGACCTTTGGACTTGGCACTTGAGCTTCACTTTGTAAGCATCTCTTTTGCCAGCATGTCTAAGGTAGAAATGGCAAACCTGGACATGACAGCTGAGGACAATGAGAGCAGGTTAGGAAAGCACCAATGACTGCAGTTCACTTTCAGACTCCCCCTATACCTGGGAGAACTGACTAATGAGTTTTGAGTAGTGTAACATTAATGCATCTGTGCCTTTCTTCCTTCTGCAGCCCTGAGGCTGCCTTGCCCAGAAGCAGAGTGTGGTGAGGGCGGGCTCTGCAGGTGCTCTGCCACTCATGTAGTTTCCCTCACTTTGTAAAGATGTCTGTGCAATTTGTTAAGCAAGCTTAAAACTGCTCAGCTCTGCAGAGAAAAGCAGAGGAGCCTCAGGAGGGCCAGCACGTACTTGGGAGACCACCAGTATGGGGACGTGTCATTTTGCACAGGGAGTGATTGCAGAGTGGGCCCCAGGATGGGAGCAAGCTTCTTCAGTATAATCATTGACAAGCCTCTGCATGAAACTTACTTTCATTAGTGTCATCACTGTATCCTTATGTCATATGTAGAGAGACAGTGACAGGCAGGAAACCTGACTTAAAACTCTTCAGGAAGACACCACCTCCATTGGTGAGACAGGACCTCCGTTTCTGTCGCAGAGCACTGTTGCAGGCTCTGTACTCAAGTCCTGAGGTAACATTTCAGCAGGCCAAAATAAGCCTGTTTAATGAGGTCCGGGGGGCATTGTGCCTCTTGCCAGCTCCTCATTAGTAAACTGACTGTGCTACAAATAGGCAAAACCCATCAAGCTGTTACAGTCAGATACTGCTGCTGGGTCTGTTGCTGATTTACAAAGATCAGCTGTTCTGGGTTAAGCAATAGCATATGGGAACTTGTCGGGAACTTCCTTGAAGTAAGCCCTAAAGTAAGTTACATCTTTATGGGAAAATATTTAAAAATAAAACCATATGAAGGAGCATGCAGGAATAATGGCTCGAAGTAGAAAAAGCTCTGGTTTTATTTTGCTATAACTCACTGTCTGCATCTGGTAAAGAAAAAAGAGGAAGAAGCAACTTCACTAAAAGTGAAGTTACTACTTCAGGGGTGAAGAAAACAATGGTTACTCCAAACTTAGCATCAAAGATTTTTGTTGCTCTTGGAATTATTTATTCTTTTTTAGCCCTCCTCTATCTGGGCAGCAGAATTTAAGAATTTAATTAATGCCTTCATTTCTGTTTCTTCAGTTGTGAGAAATTGTTGTGATAGGGCCAGGCAGTGAAAATAGCATAAGCTGGAGTTGTCAACACTCTCCCATGTCCATGAGTATTTCAATATTGTTTTCATCTGTACTAGGCTAAAGTAGATCCTCTATGTGGGATGGTGACTCCAACAAAGACAAGACTTACTTAGAAAAAAAATAGTTGGTTTCAGTGCAATTGTAACTTTGACTATATGAAAAATACCGCATGTATGGCTGCGTGGAGATCTCATAGCAGCCTTCCAATATCTCAAGGGGGCCTATAGGGATGCTGGGGAAGGACTCTTCATGAGGGACTGTAGTGACAGGATAAGGGGTAATGGGTTCAGACTTAAACAGGGGAAGTTTAGATTGGATCTGAGGAAGAAATTCTTTACTGTAAGGGTGGTGAGGCCCTGGAATGGGTTGCCCAGGGAAGTTGTGAATGCTCCATCATTGGCGGTGTTCAAGGTGGGGCTGGACAGAGCCTTGGGTGGCATGGTTTAGTGTGAGGTGTCCCTGCCCATGGCAGGGGAGATGGACCTAAATGATCTTAAGGTCCTTTCCAACCCTAACTATTCTATGATTCTATGATTCTATGACTCTAGGACAGCTACTCCATCAGTAAACCAGTAGCTGAGAAGCCATGATACAGAGCCCATAGTAGAGTCCATCATACATGAACTGTATATGAAGGTGTCGTGGTTTAAGTCTCTATAACTCACGCAGTCACTCTCTCACTCACTCCCCACTCTTTCTTCCCCCAGTCTCGGGGGGATGGGGAGGAGAATCAAAAGAATGCACTCCCACAGGTTGAGATAAGAACAGTTTAGTAACCAAGGTATAACACAAACCACTGCTGCTACCACCAATAATAATAATGACAAGGGAAATAACAAGGAAAGAATACAATAGCTCACCATCAATCCCAACCCGACCAAGCACTTCACCCCCCACCATGCACCCCCCACCCTTCCGGGTCTCTGCCTTCCGTTTTTTTGCATCTTGGACATGACGTGCTGTGGTATGGAATAACCTCTTTGGTTAGTCCGGATCAGGTGTCTCCTTCCTCCCAGCTTCCCCTCCTCCCTAGCAGAGCATGAGACTCATAAAGTCCTTGGCCAGCCTAAACATTACCAAGAAGTAACTGAAAACACTGGTGTTATCAGTGCTGTTCCCAGGCTGAAAGTCAAAACCACAGCACTGCACCAGCTACCAAGAAGGAGAAAAATGACTGCTACTGCTGAACCCAGGACAGAAGGACATCAATTCATACAGTTTGTTCTTACCCTGGTGCTAAGAGAACATCAGGGTAAGAGTGTTTAGTTAGGAAATGCAGTTGCAGTTTACAAGAGATTTGACAGAGGCTTCTCAGGAATGATGGGCTTATGGTCCATAGAAAATTGTTTAATTCATCGTCTTATTCATGAAATGGCTTCTGCTGGGCAGGCCCAGACTTGGCCTTCCTGCAGTCTGATTTGCTGGCTTTCACACCTCTAGGAAAAAGGCCCATATATATCTGCTCACAACATCAAAAATTAATTACTGGCCACTTTTAGCCTCTGTTCTATTTCAGTGTGTTTTGCCTCAGGATTTGGTTTGGAGTTGTTTTCACAGTCAACAAAGCTGAAGGAAAACATTTTGAGAAGTTGGCAGAAGCATGCTAAGAATTTAGCAGGAAGCTGAACACTGTATTTCCATAGCAGTGGATGAACCAAGACCTTTTTATAAGTAAGAGGAAATGAAGCTTATGTTTTGTGGGTTTTAAAAATAAGTTGTTGTATCTTTCACATATTACATGCAAATAAAGGGTCAAGACAGCTAAAATTATTCACATATGCACAGTGGCACACACAATTTAATCTTACAAATATCTGGATTTAATACATACTGATACATTTGATACATTTTGATACATTGATAGCTAAATGGTATCTCTGACCTCTTTAAATTTTGTTTAATCTTTGTGGTCCTATTTTTCTACTTCTCTCTTCTAATTACTGCAGCCTTCATAGATCTGCAGAGCTGCCAGCGTGAAAGAAGGTGATGGTAGGACATAAGAGCAGATGGATGCAGGGGATTCAGCTGCCTGGCTGGGATACTACTGGATTCCACACGCATTCTCAGCAGCCCCAGGAGACTCCTCCAGAACACAGAGTGCAAACCAATGCTGCCCCATTCTCATGTAAACATCGTGGCTGCAAACAGTAGGCAATATGGCATAGCACTTACAGAACCTTTCCTGAAACAGGTGAATATTCCTTGATTTCACATCTTTAAGGGTGAACATTTTAATTTCAATGATCATGGCATGTTACTTTTCCTTTTTTGTAAATTCAAGTTTTATTTTTGTTTTCCCTCTATCACAAAGCATCTCAGGTTTGACCCTGTGCCAGTTCTTTTAGTATTCTGGATGGAGATTCCTTGTGAGAGCACATAAATTTCAGCCTTAGATGAACCCCGGATATGGTAATTTTAATTTCTGTAGTCACAGTTCATTAGCCAACCACAGTTTTGTCCCCTTATTCTACTTTATTATCTTTATTAAAAATGTAAGCATATGTTACATTTCATTTTTGACTTAAAATTCTTCTAACTTTCTGCCATCCTCACTGTGTAACAGTTCTGCTTCATTCTTTTTTTCCTGCTTCTTTTTCCTATTTATTTGTCTAACGAACCTTTCAGAATTTATGTTTTAAACTGAATTTGCAAATTCAACCTGACCATGTGTTTTGGCAAACTTCATTTTATTAATTTGGTCTTTGTCCATTACAACTTGAATACTTTATTTTCCAACCTGTCTCTACTTACCTGCACTCTAACTTAAACAAGCCTAAGTACAGCAGAGCCATTGTTCTGCATATATTTGTTGAAAATTTGCACTTACTTACTACACAGAAGCGGCTGAATATATTCTTCATTTTGAAAATGAAAATCAGTGGGATATTAGCAGGAATAGGTAGCTGTAGAAAAGGCACATAGAAGCTAAATGCTTTTATATGCAATTGGTGGATACCATTTCATTGACATTAAGTATAAACAGAAGAAAATAATAATAAAAAGTTTTTCTAATCATGTTGATGGACAAGGACAGAGCTTTCAGAATGAAAATTTAAGGCTCTTCTAAACAGTGAATATATGTCCTCTCAGTTCACTAAGGAGTTCAATTTCTAATTCATATTTTTGCAAGTGTTTTCTAAAGCCTTTTGAGAAAGATGGCAAGAAATCCTGGCACTGCATTTCTAATAGAAACAGGTACAAGCTATATTATAAAAGTTGATATTTTTGCGAATTCTGTTTGTGAACTACTTGATAAAATTGTCTAAAAAATTTAGTCCTCTTGCTGAAAATAGCTTTTCTGGAGTTTTGCAAATAAACAATAAAAGAGGGCAACTTCCCCCCCCCATGTGATTAATACTGGGCATAAAAATTAATTATTATTTTTTAAAAATAATCACAATAAATATTTTAAGCCTGACAGAATGGACTGAGCCAATGGACTCAGAATGGACTTATGCCAAAATCCTGTCAGCTGCAAAGGTATTGCTCATTTTTAACACCTGCAAAAGGCTGAAGAGAAATAGAGAGGAGAGGTTTGAGGTTTGTGAATTCACTGAGAAGTCAGGCAGTTGTAAACTGATACTAAAATTAGTCTCTTTTTAGTGAAAATACTGTTTACTCTCTCTGGTATTTGCTTACAGCTCCTGGATGTTGGCTAACAACATGAATCTTAACCTTGCATAACCCCTCAAGGATTATGCTGGGCCTTACCAGTGTCCTCTGGCCAGTAGACAAAGGCATGTATTCAAAAGCTGGACTTTCCCTTTGGTGCCAGCAGTTACTAGAATAACTCCTTACAAAAGCATCTCTTCAGCAAAATGTCAGAGTTGTAAAGACTTATGCTCTTCTCACTGTACCTGAGATGACTGCTTGCTTCTTACTAAAACACGCAGCAAAGAAATGATTTTAAATACTGTTATCTGTTTAGTATTTTCTTGAAATGTTCATAAACACACCTGACATTCTCAAAACAAATTTGTTATTTATAGCTCTGATGATCTGCTGTGGTAGATATGAAGTATAAAAGAAAAAGCTTTAGAAACAAGGTTTCCAAGAAAAAGCCAGTAGAAAAGTCATCAACCAAGTTCTAGCTCAAGGTATCTGAACAAAGTATGCAGCAAAATAAGGTACAGAGGGGGTGATATGAAATTGTGAAATTCTTATTAAAATAGAGAAAAAGGGCCGTGATTTCTTTTTGTTTGTGTTCTTAGACTTTCCCTTTGTGATTCCATACCCCAAGTCCCAACATCCTGCTATTTCTTACACTATACCTGAAGCAAAGGGACAGTCATCTTGTCTGAGGTCTCTGAATATCACTCTAGTCTTATATCCTAGGCTTCAGTACCAATGCTGACATTCACTTTCTGTGAGCCTGAGTAAGCAATCTAAACGTATCAAAGCACAGCAAACTATAAACTGATGAATATTATCTTTATTGTAATCACAGAGAGCTTTTCACACTTTCAGTTTCATGCAAAATATGATACAGTAATACTGTTCTATTTATACTAAAGACATAAGGATTCTCCTGCTCTTTTACTTAATATCACGTTAGTAACTTTTCTGGTCCATACAGTAAAGAGCAGCTAATACCATATATTTCACTGTGGCTTTTTCACTTATAAGTGAGTCTTCTACAGCTTCACTTCAGGAGTGTCCTGAGTTCAGCAGCAACAGTCATTTTTCTCCTTCTTAGTAGCTGGTGCAGCACTCTTTTTGACTTTTGGCCTAGGAACAGCGCTGATAACACCAGTGTTTTTAGTTACTGCTCAAATGTTTAGTCTGACTAAGGACTATCTGAGTCCCATGCTCTGCCAGGGAGGAGGGGAAGCCAGGAAGAAGCAGAGACAGGACACCTGACCCAAACTAGCCAAAGAGGTATTCCATGCCACAGCATGTCATGCCCAGTATATAAAAACGGGGGACAGGAACTTGGAATAGTTCATGGCTCAGTCGTTGGGTGGTGAGCAGTTGTATTCTCTTCCCTTGTTATTTCCCTTATCATTATTATTGGTGGTAGCAGTAGTGATTTGTGTTATACCTTAGCTACTGGACTGTTCTTATCTCAACCCATGGGAGTTACATTCTTTTGATTCTCCTCCCCATCCCTCCAGGAGTGGGGGGAGGAAGGGGAGGGGAGACTCCAGAGACTGTGGTTTTTCTGAGTTACAGCTGGGCTTAAACCACGACAAGGAGTCATATTCAATTTTTGTTATTTGAAGTTGTCTGGCCTGCCAAATTCTTTTTCTTCTTACTTAGCTGCTTGCTGACCTGTTCTTCAACATGTATTTTTTCTGCACCATTGAGTGCACTGGACCCAGGAGCCAGTGCATCAGCTTTTACACAAATGTCTTTATTCCCTCCTAGCCCTTTCCTGTTTTGGCATTATCACATAGTGTTGCTGCTCTGAAAGATATGAAAGGTTAATCATGTATGACAATACTGGTATCAAGCAGAAATGTTAACTAGCCTATTACCTGCTTATGCATACACTACTCTATTTTTACATAACAGTTTTGCTTTACTAATGCCTATTCAGCATTACAGAGAAAGTGGAGAGAAAATCCTTTACAGAGCAGTGGATTTCTTATGCCAAATTTTAGGCTATGCTATACAAAGAGGTGCTGGAGGACAAAGAGAAAGTAAGTAGAGTCTTTTGGCATGAAATTCTCTGGGCAACCTGCCTTTGGTGAGGTTTGGTGATAGCTTTATAACCTCTGTAGAAAATCTCTGAGTACATGGGAGTATCAAATAATAGTAGCAGCAATAAATAGCCCATTAATTGATTGGAAAATATTGTATTTTTTCAATGATTTTCAAGTAGATAACACAGTAAAATTATCATTATTTTGTGATGTTTTAATTTTGATATAACTTTTGCACTGAAAGACTTCCTTTCTACACAAGGACATTATAAAAAGCAACAGAAGATCTTCACTACTTATATTTCCTTGGCTTTTGTTTTGATTTACTCCCTCCACTATTGAAGTTGCCAATCAGATATGTATAATAACACCTTCTGGGCTTAGCTAGGCCAGAAATGCAAACATTTCGCAATGAGCCTGAAGGAGATTTCAGATTGTTACCAAGTAGATTAAACTTTTCTGCCAAAGGTCAGGCATTCTTTGTCACAGCTCTTATCTCCATTTCCACCTTGTTTTCTGTTTCTTTAAGAGAAGCTCTTTTCTTTCGTAGAATATTTTCCTGGTTCTTCTGTTTTCTCTAGTTAATGATTATCACGCTGTTCTTCAACAGGTTTATGTATCCATTAAAACACTGTAGAAAGACTTCGACTTTCTTACTATATTTGTTGAAATATTTAAACAAGCAGACTGAATTTGTTTGAATCGTAATGTTACTGAAATGGCTAAAAATATATTATTTTCAAAATTCTGTGAGGCTTGTTTGTCTCACTGCTTTGTTCAGGTCTGAAACATTTAGACTAGTGCTATGTGAATTCATTCTTTCTTCATGTTTTGGGCATTTTATAATCTTACAGTATGCTAAGCTGTCCCTGAAGTAGGCTGAGAAGAAGATTGGAATGGCTAAATGACTTAGTAAATACATTACGAGATCAAAATCCACCCAGAGGCTTGAGAGGTGGGCCCATGTGAACCTCGTGAAGTTCAATAAGGCCAAGTGCAAGGTCCTGTACCTGGGTTGCGGCAATCCCAAGCACAAATACAGGCTGGGTGAAGATTGGATTGAGAGCAACTCTGAGGAGGATTTAGGGGTGTTGGTTGATGAGAAGCTCAACATGAGCTGGCAGTGTGTACCTGCATTCTAGAAAGCCAATTGTGTGCTGGGTAGCCTCAAAAGGAGCATGACCAGCAGGTCAAGTGAGGTGATTCTCCCCCTATACTTCACTCTCATGAGACCCCACTTGGAGTCTTGCATTCAGCTTTGGGTACCATGAAGATGCTTGATGGCTGAAGCACCTCTTCTATGAGACAGACTGAGGGAGCTGGGCTTGTTAAGCCTGGAGAAGGCTCCAGGGAGACCTTAGAACAGTCTTCCAATACATAAAGGGGGCCTACAAAAAAGCTGAAGTACTTTTTACAAGAGTATATAGGGATAGGACAAGGAGCAATGGCTTTAAACTGAGAAAGGATTGATTTAGATTAGATACTAGGAGGAAATTCTTTACTGTGAGGGTGGCAAGACAGATTGCCCAAAGAAGTGGATGGGGCTTGGAGCAACCTGGTCTGATGGAAGGTGTCCCTGCCCATGGCAGAGGGGTTGGAACTAGATGATCTTAAGGTTCCTTCGAACCCAAACCATTCTATGATTCTATTAAAACAAGAAAGCAGTAATAAACAACCAAATGAGACTGTGCTGTAGACTATCTTAGTCTCTGTACATTACACTTAGAAACAAATGCTTCTTTGGCTTTTGAGAGTCAATATACTCAATATACTGAGAGATGCTTGCTGTATTAGGTACTACATTTGTGTGGATGTATCTACTCTTGTACCCACTTTAGAAAGCTGCTACTTCCATATTATGTCTTTATTTTGATATTTACTTATTTTTTAAGCAAGTTGTTTAGGCACTGAAGTATGGGAAGATGAATGCTTAGCTATTTAAATATATTGCCAGTGTTTCTTCTTAAAGCAGTTGGCATGACACTTTCCTTTAACATACTTTATGGTCTAAACAGTTGGCCCATGCATTTAGTTTTAACAGCTTTTCATATTGGTGTCTCAAAAGAGAGTGAAGTATATTTTTAAAGTAAGTATATTTTTATTAGACTTCGGTTTAACTGTAGTCCCTCGTGGTGTTTACACACGTATAGCAACAACAGTGTATTTTTTCAGTACTTGAAGAAGCAGGGTTGAAAATGGTATAGTCAGTGGCAGCCTGTAAACACTGTCAGTGTCACATGAATAGGATTACACGGGAATAATGCTGGAGAAGATGTCACTTGGCATGCTGAAGCTAGGATAGAGTAGTAGCCTATGGAGTGGTTCTGAGTGATGTAGGGACTATGTATTTTCCTCTACTCCTTCCTTTCAACCAACATGCTGTCATTTAGAAAGACCAGGATTTGCCTTCAAATGAAAATATTGTGGCTCTGTTTTCCTTACAGAGAATATGTTTCTCATTTATTTAAAAATATGAGTCATGGCACACTGTCTCACTCAGCTCACCATCTGCTAACCCACTATGGAGTTACTACAACTCACAAGTTATAGATAATGTGCCAACATTTTAGTGCTTCAGCAAAAATGTGTATACTATTACACTTGTCAATGATACTGTACCCATGCATGGGAGGTTACTGATCATTGTTAGATAATTGTTTTCTCTCTGTCCAACAGTCCTTTAGGAGAAGAGGGACCAGGGCATATAATCTCTGTTTTCCAAGGCCTTGTTATGGGTTGGGCTACATCAAATCCGAAATGGGGAAGGGGAACCAAAATGAAACCTTGCCAATCAGGGAATATTCTGTCCATCTGCAAACTAGTCCCACTTCTTTTATGATCAGTTTTGCACAGCTTTTTAGAAACCTGAAAACTATGTTTTTTTATTATAAAACTAAATGACCAAGATTTCATATAGCCTTTGTTTTCCTAATTTTGCCATTTTTTAATTAGGTGACAGTGGAAATTTTTGTCTTTCCCAGGCACCTTTCTGGAGGAGCATCTTTCCTCCCCCTTCATTTTGTCCAGCCTATTAAAACTTTAAAAGGATGGGAGAGCTTGTACAGGGCCTTGAGCAACCTAGTCTAGTGGAAGGTGCCCTTGCCCATGGCAGGCTGGCTGGAGCTAGGTGATCTTAAGGTCCTTTCCAACCCTAACTATTCTATGATTCTATGAGAGTGACTGCCTCCTATTTCACGGCCATGGCTTTGCCCCAAGGAGTTTCTAATGTCACCTGGAACCCTTTGACCTTAAGACATAGTGTTAGCTGTGGCATTTCTCTGTAATAGAAGCAATTAGCTGACCTTGAGTGTGAATTCCAGTTAGAGAGGGAATCCCCAGAAGACATATATATCTGCTGTAATATTGCGTGTCAAATATTTCTGTTTAGATTCTTGTGGCACATTTAACTGTCTGAAGATTATTCACAAGAAATAATAAGCAAGCACATTTCTCCATACTTGTGTTAAATGGTTCTAACTTTGAGAGTTAAACTTTTTGGAAGAAATTAGAACTGAATTTTAACTTACTTCAAGCATATTTATTTTTGTAAGCCTACAGCAGGCCACTTCTGACCAATTTCTAGAAGTGAGTTTCTATAATTAAAACAAAAAAAAATATTTAAGAACAAGTATTAGACAGTCTAAGCTGTAAGCAGCACTGAGATCTGTGCAATGAATCAAAGCTTCCTCTGTGACACCCATTTGCCCCTTTTACTGAATTCACAACTCAAAGATACTCTGCAATATAAAGCTCAGGATCGTCTACAGTTTGTAAAAGACTCATGCATAGTGATAGAGACTGACTTAAAACACTTCAAAGCAACACTATGATGGACTACAAAGCTAGGACACTATAATGGACTGAAGTGATAGGAAGGGGTGAGAGCTTGATGCAGCAAAAAGGGTGAAATACTAGGCAAAATAATATCAAGTGAACAGTGCAGGGTGTAAAACTTTATCATCCAATACATCAATCCCTTTATGGTGTATAACATTAGTATTTATTGATTGCACTCATACTTCCTGCCTAACTCTCTTTTAATATATTTTGCAAATTTTGCAAGTTTGCTTGTTACTAGTATGTGTGTTACAGAACCTTCCAGAGGAGGGAGGGTTTAATGGTGTGCAAGGACCACTTAATGAAAAAAACAAACCCACTCTTTCATTTCTTCCTTAAGGGAGGCAGGAAGGGAGTAAGAATTAATGGGATGGGAAAGATTTTGCTGAAACTTTTTCGAAATTCTCTATAATAACAAAGTCTTCAGTAAAATTACTCTCAGAGACAAAGGGCTGGGACAGTTGCTGTCTCCTCTCAGGATGATAACATTTCAAAGCAGCACACTCTCCCAAAGCCTTTCAATTCTTTACTAGTAATTGCACACCCAGCCATTGCTATTGTAAAAGCCATTGTATAAATCTAGGCATTCTTTCAATAAAGTAGTCTCTGCTTTTGTCAAGAACAAACATAACTGTAAGTCAAATATGTTAGTGAAGAATGAGTGAGGCATACAATAGGCATCTCCCTGGGCTTCAGCAGCCTTGGCTGCTGGCTCCAGCACTGCCATGATCATGCATGCTGCCTTTGGGTGGGCTGAAATTCTGTGAATAACAGTGACAACTTTCACAAGGGAATGATAAGGGCGACTCCTGATCTTTATATGTGAGAACATTTTCGCGAAGGTGTTCTACACCAGTGTATCTTGGTAAAATTTAGTACGAGTAACACTACTGCTAACATACCAATACTGCAGTTACCCATGTAATGGAGGCTCAGGGATCTGGATTTGCTGTCTAATTGGTCTTCATTATCTCTCCTCCATTAATTCTCAGGGAAATAAATCAGCCCGACAGGGTCAGAAACCACAGATGTCTGCTCTGCTTTGCCCCTCATGTCCTTTGCCAAGAAATCACATGCATGCCCTGGCTCAGTTTATTTACACTCTATTGGTCAGAAGCAGCCCTGGCTTGCTAGGCTTCATAGCGAGAAAAATGAAATGTGCAAAGCAAGTTTGTTTCCGAACAGGACCCCCATAGACAGCTACAGCTTAAAAGACTGGGAGGGCTATTACACAGGATCATTAGAAATATTCTGTTAACTAAATACATTACTTTGTGACCTATGAGCTATTCTGTTTGAAAAAAAGCCCATTTGAGATACAAAGCCAACTAATAAGGCACATTAAGAAACGCACTAAATGCAAAGGTATATCTCATGTTTTTGTTAATGTCAGTACTATTGAAATACTAAAGAATGCTCAGTTTTTCCTGAGTAGTTACTCAGGAAGTTTTGCACAAGACACATCACTTTCAGTATGTGCTGTGAAATCAATGAGCTGCAGGTGCCTTGACAGGGTGTACTACTTGAGCAAGTGAAGGAAGGTACCTTATTTTAGCCAGTTTGGGAGTGGGATCATGAAGTTCCACAGAGTTGGCAGCCTGCTCTGTAGTCCTTCTCTAACTGAATGGACTAGTTCAGGTTGTCCTATTGAATTTAACACATTTCTATTACAAACATCTGATAACATTAATGAAGGTGATTTAAAAACAGCTTATTCCAAACCAAGAATTGTAGTTGTAACCAAGCTCTGTAATGGAGCAAAGGACTGAAACAAACCAACCCAGAAATATTTAGGTCCCTGCAAACGCTTGCACATTTCTTCTGCTTTGAGCATGGTTCTGTAAACTGGTAAATATGAACTGCTCTGCTGCCTTACCACCTGGGAAGCTTGCATCCTGTGGTATCTTTAAGCCAGTGATCTTAAACAAAGCTTGGGAAGATTTCCAGACAAACTGGACCCAGGCCAATGACATTTTTTAATTAAACAAGCTTAAATAGTTAATGGCCAGCTATAATTCTTTGAAGTCTGATCATAGAGTATCACAAGATGAAACAACGACTGAGATGCCCATGCTAGCTAATGAAATAAATTAGTAAAAATATCGTAGAGTCCCAATCACTATTATATCTGCTTAGTGACTGGTTCTTGTCTCCAGGGGAAATTGCTCAGTGAACGTGTCTAGATCTAGAGAGAAAACTGAGACTTAAGGAAGATGTGAACAGTGATAACTAAGGTGGAATTCATATCAAGTAAAGAACTACTAATAACAGTTTATAGTTTTGAGGTATTAAAAGACATTTATAACAGGCTGAAACTTCAATAATTTCAACATTATAGGTTTTTTAATAGCTTTTTGATGATTGGTTTTCTTAACAAACAAAAGGAAAGAGGAATTTTAAAGATGTAGAGTAACAGCCAGAGAAGCTGGAACACCATATCTAGAGAATGAGAAATTAGAAGTCGGATGTAAAAGAAAACAAAAGGTAAGAAATTGGGATATGGTAGTCATCTATGTTCAGCTTGTCTGTGATAATTTCAGTGAAAAATCCCAGGAACAGTTCTTCAGCAGACTAATATAAATCCTGATTTGACTGCTTCCTTTTTCAGAGCTGCTGTGTCTCCCATTTCATTAAACTACCCTTCTGCTCATTATGCAGCAAATATTGCTTCCTCTAAAACCCTACAAGGTTTGTGGAGTAGTGGAAGCTTCTTCCAGATAGCACAAACTTTGGTTTGAAAACATACAATTCATGAAACATGAAGTGCTTGGTGGGAGAAGGAGTGTGTCTGTAACACAAGATGGGAGTCAATGCAGGCCTGGGTTGGACCAGGCATGGTGTTAAAGAGCATGAAAAAAAGTGTGTTTGGGGCTACCAGTACCTAATAAGTGTGGCATCATTTGGTATTCCACTGAAATAGAAGTTCATGGGAGCAGTATTCAAGTTTGATATTCAGTAAAAACTTACTGAATGGTTCAGGTTTCAGACAGAAATATATTGAGGTCATGTTACTCAATTCAATCTGTGATCAGTTCCTTGAAATCCAATTTGCAGAAGGGAATAAGCCTGAAAAAAGTATGATTTGTGCATAAATGCCTGATTTGAAATCCATGGTGGTTGAAGGCAGTCTTCATTCTCACTGTGAGGTAATTCTGGAAATCATACTACTTTTTAAAATAAATGTTCTTGTTTGCTCCAGGTTTTCAAAACTTCCCACAAAGTAAGAGACATCAAAAGGACTAAACGAGTAAAGAACCTAATCATTAAGCTAAAACTATGGCAGATTTCTCCCAAACCAAAGAAGTGTTTGTTGTGAAAGGTTTATAATGTTTAAAGGTTTAAAATAAACCTAAAATCATATATTTATGTCCTTGCAAACAGCTGCAAATTTCTTCTATCTGAAGCCTGATTTACTAAAATAGGAAATCTGGACTGCAGCACCCCAGCTCTGCTGTACTAGCTGATATTTAAACCTATGCATATATAATCAACACACTTAAATTGAAAAATAATGGCTCCACTAAATGATATAATTTGGTCTGGAAGCGTATGTTCCAGATTCAAAACCAGAATTAACTACCTGCTCCCATATTTACTGACACTATCTGTGTCCTTTTTTAGTAATACTTGGAAGCATATTAAGTGAAAATGAGGACTGGCTATCTTACCAAAGTCATGCTCACCATGTCCATACAATGTTAACTTTAAGGCTCAAAGTGTTAATAAAAGGCTCCAAAATGGTAATATTGTAATTTAGTAGATTTATAGTATATATATTATTATATATTATTATGTATTATTATATATTATTATATATTATTATATTATGTTACATTATATTATATTACATTGTATTATAAAATCACAGAATAGTTAGGGTTGGAAAGGACCTCAAGATCATCGAGTTCCAACCCCCCTGCCATGGGCAGGGACACCTCACACTAAACCATGCCATCCAAGGCTATGTCCAACCCTGCTTTGAACCACCAGTGATGGAGCATTCACAATTTCCTTGGGCAACCCACTCCAGTGCCTCACCACCCTTACAGTAAAGAATTTCTTCCTCAGATCCAATCTAAACTTTCCCTGTTTAAGTTTGAACCCGTTACCCCTTGTCCTCTCACTACAGTCCCTAATGAAGAGTCCCTCCCCAGAATCCCTATAGGCCCCCTTCAGATATTGGAAGGTGCTATGAGGTCTCCACGCAGCCTTCTCTTCTCCAGGCTGAACAGCCCCAATTTTCTCAGCCTATCTTCATACAGGAGGTGCTCCAGTCCCCTGATCACCCTCGTGGCCCTCCTTTGGACTTGCTCCAACAGTTCCATGTCCTTTTTAGTTGAGGACACCAGAACTGCACACAATACTCCAAGTGAGGTCTCACAAGAGCAGAGTAGAGGGGCAGGATCACCTCCTTCAACCTGCTGGTCATGCTCCTTTTGATGCAGCCCAGGATACGGTTGGCTTTCTGGGCTGCAAGTGAACACTGCCGGCTCATGTTCATTTTCTCATCGACCAACACCCCCAAGTCCTTCTCCGCGGGGCTGCTCTGAATCTCTTCTCTGCCCAACCTGTAGCTGTGCCTGGCATTGCTCCAACCCAGGTGTAGGACCTTGCACTTGGCATGGTTAAACTTCATCAGGTTGGCATCAGCCCACCTCACAAGCGTGTCAAGGTCCCTCTGGATGGCATTCCTTCCCTCCAACGTATCAACTGAACCACACAGCTTGGTGTCATCGGCAAACTTGCTGAGGGCACACTCAATCCCACTGTCCATGTCACCCACAAAGATGTTGAACAAGACCGGTCCCAACACCGATCCCTGACACCACTCGTTACTGGTCTCCAGCTGGACACTGAGCCATTGAGCATAACTCTTTGCGTGCAGCCATTCAGCCAGTTCTTTATCCACCGAGTGGTCCACCTATCAAATTGATGTCTCTCCAACTTAGAGAGAAGGATGTCATGGGAGACAGTGTCAAACGCTTGCACAAGTCCAGGTAGATGACATCAACTGCTCTGCCCCTGTCCATCAGTTCCGTAGCCCCATCACAGAAGGTCACCAGATTGGTCAGGCAGGATTTCCCCTTAGTGAAGCCATGCTGGCTGTCACCAAGCACCTTGTTGGTTTTCATGTGCCTTAGCATGCCTTCCAGGAGAATCCGCTCCAAGTTTTTGCCAGGCACAGAGGTGAGACTGACTGGTCTGTAGTTCCCTTGGTCATCCATTTTCCGCTTCTTGAAAATGGGGGTTATATTTCCCTTTTTCCAGTCATCGGGAACTTCACCTGACTGCCGTGATTTTTCAAATATGATGGACAGTGGCTTAGCAACTTCATTTGCCAGATCCTTCAGCACCCATGGATGGATTTCATCAGGCCCCATGGGCTTGTATATGTTCAGGTTCCTAAGATGGTCTTGAGCCAGATCCTCTCCTACAGTGGGCCCAGGGTCTTCATTCTCACAGTCCCTGCGTCTGCCTTCCAAGACTTGGGTGGTGTGGTCAGAGCATTTGCCGGTGAAGACTGAGGCAAAGAAGTCATTAAGAACCTCAGCCTTCTCCAAATCCAGGGTAGCCAGTTCTCCCGATAGCTTCTGGAGAGGGCCCACGTTGTCCCTAACCTGTCTTTTATTGGCAATGTACCTATAAAATCCCTTCCTTTTATCCTTAACATCCCTAGCCAAGTTTAATTCTAAGTGGGCCTTAGCTTTCCTAACCTGGTCCCTAGCTTCCCAGACAACATCCCTGTATTCTTCCCAGGCCACCTGTCCTTGCTTCCACCTTTTATAAGCCTCTTTTTTCCTTCGAATTTTGCTCAGCAGCTCCTTATCCATCCAAGGAGGTCTCCTGGCCCTCCTGCTGCACTTCCTTCTAGTAGGGGTGCATCGCTCCTGAGCTTGCAGCAGGTGATCCTTGAATATCAACCAACAGTCTTGGGCCCCATTATATTATATTATTTTAATATTATGTATTTATTATATTATATTATATTATATTATATTATATTATATTATATTATATTATATTATATTATATTATATTATATTTATTTTCCTGGTGTGACAGCTAGACTTCAAAATATTAATTCCAACCTAGTTGATTCTGTGATGAAACTATGATTAAAATAGTAGATTAGTGTTCCAAAGTCCTCATTTTGATATAGATTGGATACGAGGAAGAAATTCTTTAATGTAAGGGTGGTGAGGCTCTGGAATGGGTTGCCCAGGGAAGTTGTGAATGCTCCATTACTGGTGGTGTTCAAGGCCGGGTTGGACAGAGCTTTCGGTGGCATGGTTTAGTGGGAGGTGTCCCTGCCCATGGCAGGGGGGTTGGAACTACATGATCTTAAGGTCCTTTACAACCCTAACTATTCTGTGATTCTATGATATTTGATATGGTGGTTTTGATCTAATTGCATGCCGCTTAGCATTTGGATACAGACTTTTTACCCTTACACACAGTTGTCTTTATTTTAAGGGCAGAGAATAGACTCCCTTTGACCTTCTTCCAGGAGCAGTTAATGCTAAGTCATAAAACTATGTGAGCTTTTCAGCAGAACATACGTAAAGGTAAATCCCAGTATGGTTTACTTTTGCAGAAGAAAAAAACACAGTAGGCTGAGAAAATTGAGGCTGTTCAGCCTGGAGAAGAGAAGGCTGCATGGAGATATCATAGCAGCCTTCTAATACCTGAAGGGGGCCTATAGGGATGCTGGGGAGGAACTCTTCATGAGGGACTGAGTGATAGGACAAGGGTAACGGGTTCAAACTTAAACAGGGGAAGTTTAGATTGGATATGAGGAAGAAATTCTTTACTGTAAGGGTGGTAAGGCACTGGAGTGGGTTGCCCAGGGAAGTTGTGAATGCTCCATTGCTGGTGGTTCAAGGCAGGGTTGGACATAGCCTTGGATGGCATGGTTTAGTGTGAGGTGTCCCTGCCCATGGCAGGGGGGTTGGAACTCGATGATCTTGAGGTCCTTTCCAACCCTAACTATTCTATGATTCTATGATTCTATGAAAGTCAGCCGCACAATGTATTTTCAAAACTATGTTAAATGTGCTTTATATATTCACAAAAAAGGACCAAATATCAAAATTACTTAAATGCAGTCTATGTGATTTTTAAGACATAAATGAGATCAGACGAATAAGTACTTTGGAGAAAAACTGTGAAACCTTCTAAGTTGAAACAGAAGAGCAACTCCGTGCCAGTCTGAAATTTGACATGTATTTCTACGGAGATATTTCTTTGATACATATAAAAAGCCATTTTTGACACCTTATTTAAAAGATTGCACTCTGTATGAAACAATTCTGTACTAAGTGGAAAATAGTTTAAAATGCACCCTTGACTCTTCTGTTGGAGCAATGATTTCAGCAGATGGTTGAAATTTTGTCATATGTTCCTGTGATTTCCATAACCCAAAGGCAGCTGAAGAACCATGCCATAGTTAAACATCCTTTGAAGTCAAAAGGAGTCCTTCCACTGACTTCATCAGATTTGGGATTATAACCAAAATTTCATTCTAATGTGAACTACACTGCATACCTCATTGGTTTTAGATCCACTCATGAATTGATTCCCCCCTTTCCCACACCCCACCCCCCTCCCCACCCCAATACCATTCACAGAACTGAAACTGTAGAGCAGATTTTTTTTATACCTCACTTCTACCGGTCAGGTATTAGCATCTCTTTTTAGCTTGTGGTCAGTATTTTCTAAGGTGTATTCAGACACTGTTATAAAGTCTGCTGACCTTCTCAGGAAAATGCTGAACTCAGCCAGGGGTGCTTTCACACAGGTGATATAAACAGGGCAGTACACACTTACTTATAGTTGGATGCATCCAGTCTTGAAAACTAAGTTTGGGCTTCATGGTCACTACCTTTTATATATGGGAAATCGTGGAACTGAATATACCTCTGTCTCCTATGAAATTTCCAACTGTAAAATTAGTGTATAGCAGAATAGCTATCATAAATAATTTCCTGAAAAACATTAGGCCACAGTACTACTAACATAAATCATATCCTATGAGTTAGAGTGATACTGCTTACTAGTCTCTTTTGTAAGAGACATTAATGGAAATCCTCCTTCTCCCATTATGCAGAGGAGGAAAAGTCTTTCTTTAAGGCTGTTGTGCAGCAGCACTTGGAATAGGCCAGCACAGCACACACTGTTTCTACTTTTCTAGGGATTTTCTAATATGAGAACCTCCTCTATTTCCAAGAACAACAAAACCCCTCTATATTTTAGTTGTAGGCCAAAAAGTTAAAAATCATAAATACAATCAAAATATAGACATGTCTGCTCAAGTCTGTTGAACAGTGAATAAGCAGATTTTTCAATGAAACAATCTTCAGTTTGATCTTCTATGAAGAATGGTGGGAAAATTCTGTCATCGTTCCATTAATTTTTTTTTCCACAAAAAGGTCAAATTTGAAGATGAAGTTAGAGAAACAAAAGTAGTAATGTTTGTGGAGATATTTTGCTTGATCGTTTCATTATTTTCTTTTTTAAATTGGAAATCAATAAAAAGGGGGGAGAGGGAGAAATGTTTAAAACATTACTTTCCAGGAGAAATAACATGAAAAATATTAGGAGAAAAATACCCCCAAAACCTGAAAACAGTTGTGTTTCTTTTTCTATTTACATGCACTGGCTTCTTTAAAGTTTCTTCTCTTCTATGTTCCTGATTTTCGCTTTTTCTTGACAAAAGAAAAAAAAAAAAAACAACTATGAAAAACTGAAACAACAAAACCCAAAATATTCTTATTATAGGAAGAATTTCCATTTCTATTTTGAGAATGAGGAGAAAAATGAGCACAGTATCTGGTCATAAATTTCTGGCATTACTTATGAAGATGGCAATGACCTACTCCAGAAGGGAAGGGATGTCAAAGTCCTTGAATACTCCACAATTTCCCATGGTTAAAGTTTCTGTGTTTTTGCAATGCGGGGAAGTTGCACTGCTGTTTCTGTCTTCTGAGACAATCAGAAAAGGGTTAAAACTTAAGTGATTATTCAACACTGTTAGCAAAACCAAATCAGAAGAAAGCAAACCCCAGTATAAATTCATGTTCAGAAAAATACATATAATCACAAAATGGGTGTCAGCAGTGACATACAAGGACCAAGTTTTCCTCTCATGTACTGCTCAGAGAAGTCCTATCTCCCTCCTTTCACTGATATTTGAATCTTTCGGTGTTGCTGTCTTTCTGCCTTCTGTAGACTTGGTCAAGACATGATTTCTATATTAAATACTTTGAGGGTACTATGGTGAACTTTCATTTGATATTTCTTCAACTATGAGAAAGAATCGCTGGATTTATTCTGCTGTAATAATGAAACCTTCTTGAAAATACCCTGGCACATATAGGAATAGTTTATTTTGTTCCAGTTAACATGTGGAGCTATTTACATTATACTGCATATTCATTTAGCTGTCATCACCATGGGTGGGTTTCCATTTTCCACTGGATATCTGAATAATGAGTTGCTAGAAGACAGTTGCTTTGGGAACACAGGAAAAAGGTGATCTATAGTAGCCATAAAAGCAGGCTAGGAAAAAACAGGCAGGAAATCTGTCTTACTCGTTGGTATTGATATTTCATTGCACACTTCAATCCCTATTGATCAATTGCTCATAAAAATAAAATGCTCTGGTTTAGCTGGCAAAAACTAGAAATGCCATATATACTTCAGACTGGAGTTTCGGGAAGTAACAGTCCATCACTCAATTAGAGTCCCATTGTGCATGAGATGTAGGTCTTACACACCCCAGAGAGCATTCCTGGCTTGGAATACGGGAGTGCATACATGATAAATATGACAGAGGAAATAATTAGATAACAGAAAAATCAGAGGTGTTGAGGACCCCATATCCTGAAATGGAAGTAAAGATGGCATTTCTTAATGCGTAGTTTCTATTACCAGAGGGAAAAAAATCCAACCCTCCCCGCCTCTAACTATTGCCAGTATTTCAATGAATCCCTTGACTGCATGGCATTCTCTTTTGAATTACATTATTGCTAACAGACATGGAACAGAACCAAAATAGTTGCTTCAGATTTAATTTTTGATATTCCTCAGTAGTACAAAGTATATGCATTTAGTTGACTGAATGATACTTAAGTTGCCATTTCTTTTGCTGGGCTTGTCATTTACTGTCTCTGCACCCCATGCCTACGCTTATCACACAGTGCCTATCCCTTTTGTGCCCATGCCACTTGGGCAGTACTTATATATGAAAATAAATAAGCATTTACCTAGACTGAAATTTTTGTATCAGAAGATTGAAATGTTACAATGAAAGCGCTGAAGCAATACTTTCTTCTGAAGATTTAGAGAGTTTTCTACTTCAGATTTTATTTTAGCTGTGACATTTTAGAAATTGAAGGACAAAGATTTCTAGTTTTCATGTGGGTTTTGTTGCGTTTTTGGTTTTGGAATAGGTATTCTGAACAACATAAAGCATTATTCACTAAAGCTCTATGTGGCTGTAGAGCCTTGTAGGATATTTGGATTCTTCCCATAATTACATCACTTTTCTGTAAGCCTTCTATATAAACATCTTGTTGTTTGGAAAATCACTTATTTTGGTCTTCTGTATTCTTTGCTTTTATGATACTTGCGTGACTGAAAATCTTTCCTGAACAGAGCAAATTACAAAGTGTAATTGGAATGGCTAAATTCCACGGAAAGGGCCCCAAATAACAGACTTAGAAGAACCACGGGATGTTGACAAAAAATTGCAAAAGAATAGTACCTTGTCTATTCTAGAATAAGCCCTACTGTGCCAAGGAAAGAAGGTGGGAAGCACAGAAATGTAAGAGATTCACTCTGTGATCAAAATCTTCTGTCTGAATGTTAAACCCTGTTCCACAAATTTATTACTTTATTAAAAAATATCGTTCTCTGCTTGAGATTCAGAAAAGATAAGGTTGAAAAGTCATATTGTTGAGTTAAACATAGTAATTGGGAATAAACAGTCTGGCATAGGCAAGTTCATTTATCTGTGTTTGCTTATGTACAATCCACCTAAAGAATGGTGCAGACCAAGATAAGAGCATTTTCAAGCGCTCACTGCTCTTTCTGAAGCCTAAAGGCTTTCTCTTTGGGTGGACTTGAGCTCTCTTACAAAACCTTACCAGTCTAGTAACAGTGACTACTGAGAGATGTAAGAGAACAAAAAAATCTCCAAAAATCCTATTAAAATGTTAGGAAAGCTTGGATGTATAAAACTACATTTAACAAACATTAGAACAATAAGCATGGATGGCATTTTTACTTTTTCAGGGAAATACTATTTTCAAGTTCAGCCATGTAGGAGGTGCTGACTTCTCTTTTTTGTTTGGTAATTATTTTCATGGCTTACTTTGTAAGAAGTCTCTAAAATATCTCTAACCACACTTCAGACATGACCTTAGAGATCAAACTCTGATTAGTTTACTGACCTCTTTAATTCATGTTCCTTGTTATTGAACTTGTCTAAATCCCAGCAGAAAGGACTGGCTTGAGATTTGAAAGATCTGCAGCTTGATTTTACCTCTGTTCCTTTTCTGATGTGTGCTTAAGTCTGCACAGACAAGATTAAGGATATAGCAACTGGGTGACATCACCCTGGCATCCCTGCAACACGGCAGACCCAAAGGACACAGTCAGATGTAAGGCTGAGCAGATGCACACACACTTGCAGTCTGATATTGCTACAATTTCTACTGAAGAAAGCAGTCCTCTAAGTGCTGTGTATACCTCTTAAATCATGTCTAAGTTGATAAACTTGAATACTTTGGGGATGACTATAGAGTGTGGGTATGAAATCTAAAGGTCTGGATTAAGAAAAATGTAAAATTCTCATCTCTGTCTGTGAAATCTATAAATACTCTGATGCTTAAAAAATTGTAGCCATCCAATGAGATGGTGAGGAAGGACTTGAAGAGGACAAAAGAGCTGAATGTTGCAGCTGAAGAGGAGCTGAGCTGAGGGACTGACCTGAAGGCAAATAAACCTGTGCTGACTCTGGTTGATCTTTTCAAGCAGCCTGAATCAGACATTGTCATACCTCCCATGGACCACCAGCTGCATTCCTCCATGCACCTGATGAGCCATGTTGGGGAAACAAGCCCATTAAAAATAATAGAATTTTTAAAACATATTTTATTTGTAACCAACTCATCTCTGTGATCAGATCAACACTGGCACAGCACAAGGAAGGGCTTAGTAATAAAGGACTGGCAGAGGGAGAAGGGGGGAGACTGTACCACTGATAAGACAACAGATCTAGATCAGCCTGAAATAGTAATGAAGCTTCATCCTGCAAATGTCTGTGCCCATTCAGAAGAAGTTTATGCACTCATAGACCCCTGAGGCATGTGGGCTTTGACAAGGTAAAGCTAATTTGTTCAAGTGCAGAGGGAAATAGACAAGTAGGAGAATATCTGTGCCTCGCTGAGAATTGCAGAAAAGAAAAAATACATCTCAAAGGGAAGACAGAGAACAACTTGGCAAGAGCCAAGGTAGACCCTGATTTATTATTATACAGATAATGTTCTTTGGCAACCTAAAGTAATGTGATGAAGAAATTTTCTAGGCTGAGACTTAATTTTATACTAATTTTTCAATTTGTTTAATTTTGAGCTTGGCATATGAAGAAGGAAGACACTATTTGAAGGAGCCCAATTTTCTTTGTGATTCACATCTCATAAAAAAATTGTGATTTTTATGAGTCATTAAATGCTAACAGCTTTCCCCTATCAAACTTTATTTAAATTATTTGTCACTCACATTAAGCTGTTCCTAGCATGTTTTCTAAAGATGTATGTAATATGTTATGCTGTGCGAATTTCTTCCAAAGTAGCTGATAAGGATAACTAATTTACCTAGAAATAACTTTTTTTACTGCTATTGCAATGTCCTTCTAAAGCTGAGTAGAGAATAATTAGAATAATAGTGATTAACCTGTCTCATGGAAAGCATCGTAATTCAAGTGTTGCTTCAGGGAAATTTCTGTTGTAAAATCAAAAGGATACATGAAGCAAAATAATATCTGAGGTGAGCTGCCAGTCAAATTATGTTTGGACAAGTTCAGTTCAGTTGATTTATGTTCCTTTGCTGTCGGCATCATGGATTTGAAGAACATACTAGGAGCATGTAAGTAGACATAAATATAGAGTATATAAGATGGAATAAAAACAGCATTGCAATTTAGGATTAGAAAAATTAAATAAATTGAAAAAAATATATACTCATGGAAAATGAAAATAAGCCTGATGTAATTAGGCTTACACCTATTATTTATGGAACTCTGGGTTTTATACTTACTGAAGAAATTGTGTCATTTACTGAGGCATGTTGGTAAAAGCATTAAAAAATATTGGGTAAGACCAAAGTTCCCAGTATGCTGTTCCAAGCAATGACCAGAATCATAGAATCATAGAATAGTTAGGGTTGGAGAGGACCTTAAGATCATCCAGTTCCAACCCCCCTGCCATGGGCAGGGACACCTCCCGCTAAACCATGCCATCCAAGGCTATGTCCAACCCCGCCTTGAACACCACCAGGGATGAAGCATTCACAACTTCCCTGGTAACCCATTCCAGGGTCTCACCACCCTTACAGTAAAGAATTTCTTCCTCATATCCAATCTAAACTTCCCCTGTTTAAGTAAGTTTGAACCCGCTACCCCTTGTCCTCTCATTACAGTCCCTAATGAAGAGTCCCTCCTCAGCATCCCTATAGGCCCCCTTCAGATATTGGAAGCTGCTATTAGGTCTTCATGCAGCCTTCTCTTCTGCAGGCTAGGTCAGACCAAAGATGAAATCAGAAAACACATTGGCTAGAGAAAGCTGGTGTGCTTATATTTTTTAAGGGTTTTTGTTTTGTTGTTTTTTTTTTTTTTTTAGTTTTGGGGGTTTGTTTTGGGTTCTTTTGTGTATGTGTGTGTGTGTGTGTGTGTGTGTCTTTAACCTTGTTCTTGATGGTCCCTGACATTTGGCTTTATTTTTCTACTGCCTGAGCTGATGTTCTCATGGATTGTGTATTACTCTGCAAGATGCATTCTGCAGTAATTAAGAACCCCTCACGTTATATATGAAATCATAATTTATCTTTCCCTCATCTATATAATTTCACATTTAATTTTTTTCATTTTATCTGTCATTTCAATGACCAGGCACCCACCTCAAAGTTGTGGGTCTTTTTAATTTATTTCATGAAGATTCAATCTCTACTCCTACTCTTTGTTTTCAGATCTCTAATCCTTTCCTTTTGGTAAGGGAGGTTTTTGAGAGCCTTTTGGAAAGCCAAATAGATTATAACAGGTGGATCTCATTTATCACATACTTTTTATCTCCTTCAAAGAACAGTACAGAATAAAGACCCTCATCTATATTCTAGTTCATATATTTCCATTTTTCTTTCACTTTCTAATGATTCTTAAGGTAAGGCAACCAAATTTACTGGCTTGTAACTATGTGGCTTTCCATGACACATGAAAATATCACACATTTGTGATATTTTCTGTTTTTCAGGCCTCAAGTACCAAGGTGATTGTAAGTTAGAGGTTATAAAACTAAGACAATTTAGTTATTAAATGCCAGAGTACTTTTAGAATGGCTGGAGATAGTCCTGGCAAATCTGCCTCTTACATAAACTAGTCCCTTATCTGGACCAAACTGATTTTATTGATGCATATGTTCATAAGTTCTTAACTAGCTTTAGATATATCTATTGTATAGTTGAGTTTTGACTGCTCTGACTCCACAGACAGGCAGTAGACATAAGAAATGCCATAGTTTTCTTCTGCTGGGCTGTTCCTTAAACCAGCAGAACTGGAACCCTGCTGTAACACAAGACAACCCTCTTATACTATTAAGGGGAGGTCTGGCCTCTGCTGACTGGAAGTTTTGCTGCTAATTCTAATGGATGTAAGTTGCCATATTCCAGAATTTTATTTCCCAACTCAGTAGTTGCCAACAAATAGAAGCAACAGGAATATCACTTTCACAAACAGAGGAACAGCAAAGTGTTCATGCCATTTGTCTGCTTGTTGAGAAAAAATTGCCTGCACCTAGAAGCACAAATACTGAGGAATGTCTAGTACCAAAAATCTAGTCTTTTTCACTCAAGAACATAGACTCTTCTCTCATGAAATTCTGGAATTATCATCAAGAAAAGAGTCCCCACCTCTCATTCATCTGCCTTACTTGAACAATATTAGGAAGCATATAGTGGAGATCTGACCTAGCAGAATCTCTCACTGTATGTACTTTAATCAAGAAAACTCTCTGCACCTCTTAAAACATATAATGGTTTTCCAAGGACTCAAAAAATATTCAGAATGCCACAGCCTACTGCTGCACCAACTGCATGAAAGTTAACAATGGATTCCTGCTAATATAAGAATATTAATGTTCAGCAGCAGAGACCATGAGCTGTAATGTCATACAATTAGGTTTAAGGAGAAAGAAATAACTGAAATATTTGGTAAAAAAAAACAGATAAAAAAAAACCCTAGGAGAGTAAAACAGGAATTAAGACTTTCTGCTGCACGATGAGCCAGATATTGTAGTCACAGCCAAACCACTGCCATGACTAGCACATGGGCTGATGGCATGCACTGCTTGGGATGTTGGTGAAAGTTGGAGAATTTATCTGGAGCCAAAGTCCTTTAAGAATTACTGTAGATTAATTTCTGTTGGTATTTAAGGTGAATCTGTCCTAAATCCTTTGCTTGTTATGAGTCTCCTCTGCTCAAGCAGACTGGAAAGGCATAAGGTTGAAAAAGACAAAGATTACTAGGGAAATAAATACTGCTGGGATCTATACCATCATGAGATGCTTCAACTTCCCAAGTGAATAATAAGTATTACCAAGATGATTCAGTCACTGTGGGTTGTAACAGGAGAAAGATTTCTTCACCATTTTTAAAGCAAAAGATACTCTTCATTCAGCCATGAATTTTGGTGAAGGCATTAGTTTGAAACTTATAATGGCAGAAGTGATGTAAACTGAGAGCTCACACATCAATTTTGCATAAACATCATCAGCAAATAGTAAGCTTCAGTTGCAAAAGGACAGACTTTTAGAAAGTAAGAGAAACAGTTTATGAAATTAGATGGGATAGAGAGGTTAGGTTTTTTTTTAAATAAAGGCAAAAGCTGTCTGAAATCTTATCCCAGTAAGATGTGAAAATTAGTAGTTGAGAGATTATTAGACTAATAACCTCCTTCAGTAGGACAGCAAAGAGCAAACAAAATTTGGAATAGAGAGATTTATTTGTAACAACAGACAAATATTAGAGATTTAGGCAGAGAAAGGAAGATCTAGGGAGAAGAAGAGAGAAAGTGAAAATTGCCAGACTTTGCAAATGAAATTAAGAATACAATTCCTTGGATAGGCAAATGAAAGAGAACAGCAGAAGATGGGAGATTAAAGGCAATGCAGAGGGACTCTACAGGGTATGAGCACATTACATTTTCAATAGGAATATGCAGTTTGTGGCTGTGAAGACAGGCTAGTTAATACAGGACTGTATTGGCTAGAAAGTGTGACAGCCAAGCTAGCAGTCAAATTCAAGGACCTCAGTACACTCACAGTGAAGGACTTAATTACTATTCCACCCTCACAGTGCTGAAAAACCTGGCACATAATGTTGCAAGACTATAAAAAAGAAGTTTAATAATTCTTTCAGATGTTGGTATAAGTGGTAGAGAATGCCTCATAGCTGTGAACATAAAATATGGCAATGACACTGAAGAATGGAAAGAGACAGGGAAATAGGTGGAGGAGAAAGTTAAGTGATGGGAAGGAAACAGAATGTGAAAACTCTTCAGCCCTTTGCCTTTGCTTTTGGATGGGATTTTCAGTTGTGTCTCAGGTCAGGAAACTAGTCTAGTTTGGAATGTGAGCTCTCCTTTTCCACTTTTTAAAGAACTGCACCCATTCCCAAGCTACACAATACCATACATCTTTAAATATGTATTCACATGGACCATAGATATTTAGATGCTGACAGGCAGCAGCTAATATGATTTGTAAAAAGTAATGAGTGAAGTTCAATGCCTAATCTCATAACATGTGCCTACTAAGATGGAGTGCTAGTGTTTATAGACAGCTATGGTGTATGGCATTCCTTCTGGACTAGAGAGACATTTATCTATTACGTTTGTCAATTTAATATGGACATTGCATTGCCAAGCAAATAAGAACAAGTGATAGTAGCAAGTTTAGTAATTATTTTCATTTTAATGTGTGGATTTCAATCTATTTGACATTTCCCATTCTGCGGTCAGCAGGACGCAATCATTTTTATCAGCACTTCAGGTGCTACAATATGCCACCAAGACTGGAGAAAAATGGGTATATGAAAGTAATCTCTGTAACAGGTAGGGGTTTTTACATATAGATAGCATGCTTAGTTTGATAAATAGTTCTTCATGTAGTCAGATATTTTTCTAAATATCTGCTATCAAGAAAACACCCAGAAGGTGCCAAGTTCCATTTCTGTTTTCTAGATACAACAAAATGGACTGAATTTATAAATGCCATTTGTATACCACTTGTTTACTGATATTAAGTTCTGAAAATTGTGAAGAAGGACAGCAAACAATAGGCTATTTCATTTTCATATAGAAGTGATGGTTCTGTGACCTTTTTATGTCATGTTGCATAATGATCTTACCAAGCAACATGAGCGAAAATGACATTTGGAATGAGTGTCCAGCATGGTGATTGTAGACACAACTGGTTGTTTTTTGTCTTTTCCAGGTATCTGTCTTGAAAAAAAGGGAAATCTGAAAGTAAAAAAATAATAAATTGTGATTACAACATAAAATTGAGTAAAACTTTACGATAAAATTTACTGTATTAGTTCACCCTGCCAAAAAAATAACTGGGTTACTAATTTCTTTGTTCTTTGCTTTGTTTGGCATTTCCACGATGACTTCAATTTAAAATAGGAAAATATATATAGAGAGTTTGTTCTTCTAAAAGAAAACATGAAGACACAGTGCTAACAGGGTAACAAAAGCCAGACTTCTAAATTTACCAGTTGCTGGTTTGCATTCTTTTTTCCCCCAGTACAGATTACTATTGTGCCAGATTAGGAAAAAAAAAAAAAAAAGAAGACAACATCAAATATGATGTAAAACATACACAAGTGTTTCAAGACTGTTTTTAAGCATAGTGTTGGAACATGGTATGCAAACTACATGGGTGGACTATACTGGCTACGCTGGTTTTAATTCCATGTGAATCTGGATCTGATTCCCTATCTGTCGCAGTGATGATGCAGCTAAAGCCTAGGAGGGGGCTTACGCTTGGTCATCATCTGTCCCCAGGTTCCCTTCAGCTCTAGAGATGTGATACTGCAAGCAGGTCAGCAGAATTTTCATACCTTCACCCCTCAGTAGCCATGGGATAGTCCAATGTTACATGGTGCACAGAAAGCAAATACTCAGTGAGCAGCACCCCATGCTTTGTTGGGCAGCAAGGAGCATTATGCTCACACTGGAATGAGTGTACCCCCTCCTCCCAGCATAATGCCTGACTTTTTCAAAATGCAGGAAAGAACTGATCATGCCTTACAGCCTTTTTTATTGTTGTTCTTTCTGTTCTTGATACTTATTTTATTTGGCAGATCTTTCCCCACTTTTTTTTTTTTAAATCCTTTTTCCCACAGAACCTGCCCCCACAGTGGTTGCAGATCTTCCCAATTTACATGAGTAGCCAAGGTTAGGCTGAAACATGCTACAACTGAGAGCTATACTTTCCTGCCAGATCTCAGTTCTTCTGCATTATATACATATTTATACATATAAATACACACATACATATACATACACATGCATGTATGTTATGCATATATAGATACATATGAATATGTAAATCAGCATTTATATACATACATATGAGAAACCTAAAAAAGAAAATTTGCACTGTGGATTTCTTCCCTGGAGATTAGACTGATCTGTATGAATTCTGATTTACAACAAGATACTCTGCCAAAATCAGCAGTACAGTAATTAAGTATCTTCTGCCAGTGCTAGTTTTTGGCACATTACTGTTTCATACTATTGATGATCTGGTTTATTCCGTTTTAAAGATGAAATATCTACCATTCTGGTTTGCAATAGAATTCACAGAGAATATCCATTTCCACAGCGGGAACATTTCTGCAAAGCTGAAGCAGGCTTTTCTTTTTTCCTAGTTTTCATAATAAAAAAAGACTGCCTGTCTCTGCTAGAGGAACTTCAGTGATGAAAAAAATCCTTCCCTATTTTTTTTTCATTTTACTTTTCAATAACCTATTTATTAACTATATCCAAAGAAACACATTTGTTGCCTTATTTAAGTACCTTCCTTTACAGCCTCCACCACTTTTACAAGTCTTAATGGCATTTTTTGCCATGTAGCATTTAGATGAAACTCAGAATAACTTCATGGGCTAGTCACTGGGGTAACACACTATGGAGGGAAGGAGGAAGAACTTGACTCTCCTTCTCACTCTCTCCGGCATCATTTATTTAGATGGGAAGAAGTGAGGTTCCAGGATTCGGAAGAACTGCAGGGAGCTTTTAAGCTCCCTCTGTGCCCGGCACTGCTTTCCTCCCACCTGGCACACTCACATGCCAGGCAGGGACGAGGGAAGCAGGGTGCAGGAAGGGTTAGCAGACCAGAGCAGTATTTCCCCAGCAGGTAAGTCCCCTCCTTACCTTTGTAACAATCCCTTTTTTTTTTTTTTTTAATGAAACCATATAGGTTATTTTCTCAGTTTCTAGGAAAGGATTAAATTGATGTATTTATTTTAACTGATCATAGCCTGCTAGGACAGACTACAGCTGCAAAAAGATTTTAGCAGCTTTCCCAAGCTAAATCTTATTTTTCATGGCTAATTAACTTCAGTGAAATCTGCTCCAGGCTTAAATTTTACAAGATGATTCTAGTTCTTAAAAGGTTTTTCTTAACAACTGATAAGTAAAAATGGTTGGCAAGTTCAATGTTATATAAAAATAAGTTATTAGTGTTAGACACTATGTATTTACAGGGCTTGAAAATGTCTTAGAAAAACGTGCCAAACTATTATCACCACTAATTATCTTCAGCTCTGTTCTGAATACATTTACGGTAGCTTTGAAGGAAGTGGTACTCTTCAATGCACATGAAATAGGCTTATATTATTTTGTAAAAACTTTAGCTATAATGTCTTTGTCAAAGGTAAAGGGTATTCAAGATTCAAGCAGAGAATTATGTTAGCAGCCAGCAAACTGTCCTTTCTTTCACACCCTCCGAGTGCTGTGCAAGAAGAGGAACATCTGGCAGAGCTTTCCTCATTCCTTTGCTGGCTCATTGAAGGCAATAGTCACACTAGGGTGCTCACAGTCTTCACTCACCACACCAACCCCAGAGAGTGGCAGAGCCCTGCTCTGTCCTCGTCCCTGGGCAGCATAGCCAGAGCAGAGCCCAGGGAAAATGCTCAGACCTCCTGCCAGCTGACTGCACTCCCCATTGCAGCTAGCAACAAAACAAGGCTGTGAATTTTCAACCCCAGAATCAGAACTCATTCCCCAGTCTGGGATATGTGACCTTTCTGATCTTCTCGGCCAGAGGTAGGACAAAATGACTTTCAGCCATGGAGTAATAATCAAAATGAAGATGAATCTCTAAATCATCTTTGGGTATATAATGGGACCCTGCCCACACAGGACCGCTATTATGGATGCAGATTACCAGATTATTTAATGCAAAGGGTGTGTTCTCCTACTACCCCTCCCATCAGCTGCAAATGTGCAATAGTAACGTTGCTCTGCAAATGGCCCTGGCTCTCCTGATAGACCACAGTCTAATATTTACGGAGCAGGGAAGAGCAAGCATGTATTTGACACTGCTTAAATTACTCCCACATACTTAGCATAACATGGCTAGTAAGAGGCCAAGGCTACTGAAGAAAAAATAGTAAAGAATACAGTTAACAAGTTTTGTTTCTGTTACTATGCTTTTGATTTACATTTTCAGATACTAACAGAGCTTGGTCTTTAATTTTCTGCCAAAAAATATGGTTGGATTTTTTTTTGTACTCCCTTTCAAAAAATGATTTAGGGTTTGTCTTTTTGGAAGGGTTGGGGAGCTAACTGCCTCATTTAAACACTTAAAGCAACATGGACCTTGATTTTCACACAGTAAGGGTGATGTTTCTACTATAAAGTCAGCTTGAAAAAAAAGCTTTGAGAGAGATGTTGCCACAGAATCCAAACCCAAGTCAATACTTTATCTTTTCAAAGTCAAATTACTTTTTAAAAGTAATATGTATTTCACAGAAATTGAATTTATTGATGAAAAGATGGGAGAAAAGATGTTTCCAAAAGTAAACCTTTTTTTCTAATAGGTTTTTTTTCTTTTTTTGGAAATGCTTTTTATGCTATACGGTATATCATATGACTGAAACTGCTTTAAAGAAAGTAAAATGGTTTCAATATGTATGAGGAATTTCCTCTGGTATGTCATCAGAAACTGTTTTCTCATGAGATGGACAAGATTTACATCTGAGATGCAGTAACATGACACCAGCCAGGCTAGTGAACTACAGCATTTTAAGCAGGCAGAAGGATGACTGGTCTGAAAAACCTTTTTTCAAAAGCCAGCTGAAATGACATTTCTCATTTTGCTGGCGCCTGGAGGTCAACGCTTCTCTTGGGTTTGAATAAACATGATCTGTATAATTATTTCTTAAAATTTTAGCATCCTTTCTTCCTCCCTTGTCTAGCCATTCTGTGCTTTGTTATATCCCTAACAGTGATGTCTGGGGCCTAGTTTTCCTCCTTTCCATTTTCAAAGATGACCTTGCTGGTAAATCTGTTTTCAAAGGTCCCTCAGCTCCATTTAAAATCCAGACCTTTAAATGTGGTCTTTAATAGTTGTAAAATGTTCTCATAAATTCCAAGCTACGTATTTTCTATATTGTTTCTTTCTGGTTCATTTAGTGTGACATTATATAAAAATTCAAAAAAGACATTTCCTTCACAATCACTTTGGAGTGAAGTGTCTGGAAAAATCACTCATAACTTTCTGCTTGAGCCATTAATTAGCACACTGCTTGTTAACTGCTGCTGTAACTTTTGATTCATTGGCACCAGCACACCTCTGGTGTGATGGATGTGTTAGAAAGGCTTAGATAGACGGCCTGAAATGTATTTACATGTCAAAGTAAAATGAGATGTGACATTCACTTTCAAAATGATCCTTAGAGGATAATACTTTTTAGAAGTGATGATGCCGATCTGGATGCTGAAGCTGTGTAAGTAAATACAAATAATGCTCCATGTGTTTTATCAGCCTTTGTCAGAGTAACCTTTAACATAAAATCAAGAAAAAATCACTGCAGTATTTTAAGATGAAATAAGCATTATCATAGATAGCATAAATAAAAGTCAAGAATTTATGTAGGCAGCTATGAATAAACATACAAAGGTTTCCTGAAAGGTCCTGCTGTGAGGGAAAATCAAAGAGCCACATAAAAGTAGAAGGAGCTACTGGAAATCAGACCTCTTGAGATGCAGATGAATTTAATGGATGTGGATTTATTTTGATTCTTCTCCTACAAAATAAAAGAAGTTTTAAGATTGACCAACAATTTTCTGTGTGAATGGTGTATAATGAATTGTGGTGTAGAGAGCTTTACGTCTAATGGCAATTAGCAACTGAGAAAAAACAAAAGACAGAGAGAAGTATGTGGAGTTACCACAGCACTGGTCACCATCCTCTTTCTTGTCTTGATGAAATGTGGGGCCATAGGACACTTGTCTTCCAAATGTCCTGTAGTGCTGCCATAGATAAAGCAGTGTGGATGCAAGGCTTCTGGTTACCATAAGGGTGTTCACCCACACAAACCTGGAAAAGTGGCTATGGTGAGCTGAAGGGCCATGTCTACCAGAACAGTCCAAGCATGGCACTACAGATAGATACAAACAGTGTGCAAAACTTACCCAAGAAGGTGGTTGAGTGAGCTCATGCTGACCTCTGGGCTTTCAGAATCTGCCTTAACCCTCCTTGAAGATCTCTATGTGCCACAGTGGTGCTTTAGGTGTCCTGCTGCAGCTGCAACTATGGGTATGGCTTTGAAGCTGCTGAGCGATTAAAGGCAACGTGGTGATCAGATGCTACTGTAATGAAAGGGCTGGAAAAGTACCCCAGAGAGAAGACAAACAGATAAACCACAACGGATTACTCACCCTGATTTTGTTGGTCACCAGCAGCTATAACACAGCAGCAAAAAGTAAGGCTTAAGCAACACGTGTTATTTGGCCAGAATGAATGGGCTCTGAAAGCAGTGCTACTGCTAGAGTGAAAGCCATCCTAGTGCTGTGATTTTGCATGGAGGAACAGGGCTGAGTGACTACCTGTCACTAGACCCTGCTCCATTCTCCTTTTGGTCCTTACATCTGGTACTTCTGTATGTGGCATAATTATAACACTTTTTGGGTAAAGAAAGTTTCCACTGGCAGAAATAGCACCAAACCTCAGTTATGGGAAAATCATGCAGGACTTTCTTTTGGTTGACACCAGTAGAATTAATGAAAGGATAAAATATAGTATTGATAGAAATAAATGCTTTTGGAAGCTATATGAATCTAGTGAATAATCTGAGAAAAAAAAAAAAGAAAATATCAATAGTCAATACCACATCTACCTTCTATAAAACTTTGTATTATTAAGAAAACTCAAATGGCTGGGTTTTGGCTGTCAGCATTAAATGAAATTTTGCTATGTTGCTGTGCATCATCACAGGACAGAAAAGTACTATACAATGCTTGTATTTAATGTATTCTACTTATATCAGTCAGTAAGTGATAACGTGTCCTATCTAATGAAATCCAGATTTCATGTACATCTTTTCATTTACTTACTGTGCAAAGAATGGAAGCTAACATTAAAGCATTAAAATCAGACAAAATTGCATTTCATATTAATACCATGTGTGGAAATGTATAATTTAAACATATCTTATGGAATATAATCTCTTTTATATATTGCGTAGAGCTCTGACATTGATCAAGAATTTCCCAGGAGTGTATGATGAGAGAAAATGAGTATGTTTCCCTTCCTCTAGGGATCAGTCAGCTTCTTGCTGATCTTTCACGCTGCTGCTTTGATTGAAACTGGTTCTTGTTTGGTCTGTTTTCTTTTTGTTGTTTATTAAGGAAGATTAGTTTCTAAAAGGAATATCAGAATTCAGTCAGCTTCTCTCTAATCAGATATTTTGCAGAGCAATGGGTTAGCAATCCATGGCCTCTTCAGCTCTGTCCATTTTGTGATCTCACTGGAAATGAAAAACTCTACGTGTGGTATATAGTTTACTAAGACAAGCTTAGCTTTGTTTTCTGACTTTCAGACAAAGAAAGGCCTACGGGAGCCAATACTGTCTTGCTGACAAAGCATGGGTAGTGGCTGGACTCTTGATTTGAAAGCTGCCCTTAGCAAAAGGAAGGCACTTTGAAGTGCTGCAAAACAGGCAAACTGCAGTTACTGCCTTCAGTAAAGACCACCTGGACAACTTGAATAGACAGTTCAATTTGTTGCAGAAGGCAGCTGCACTTTAACTTTGCATCCAGTTTAAAAACTTAGCCTGTTTAGAGAGGGAAAAGGTTTTAAATTTACTTTCCTAAATACTGCAGGATAGTGTGTTTAAGCAGACTAGAACCAGCCCTTTTATTGTTTTGGTTCTCATGTCATTCACACTTTTTATAAATCCTCTAAAGTCTATGGAAATTACGTTGGGCAAAATGCAGTAAGAGCCAGGACCTGTACATTTCTTGCGCAGGATCTTCTCTTTTCCAGAATCTGCTATACCAATGATGCCTCTCTGTGACTAAGGATTAATATTTTAAATCATAGTTTTTACTTGTAACAAAATCATTCAAATATAGCCACACTGTGCTAAATACATACACATTCATAATTAAAGCTCTTCAAAATCATTGTCTCTTATTCCTTGTGGAAATATGTCCAACAATAAATCCTGTAAAAATTCCATATATGTAGACTTAAGGTAGACACTCGGTACTATTAAAATTAAGAAGGGCTTTCAAATATTGGAAATTAGAGACTTACCTTTTAATATTGAAAAGCAATGCTTTAAAAAAAATTATTCAAGCTTATACAGCAGCAATATGGAAGTTGTCAGGTGTCCTGCTACATTTCTGGAAACCAAAGCAAAAATTAGTGATGCAGGAGTCTGAAAACTGAAATGAAAAATGAACTCATAAAATGATGACAGGAAGGTTGATTATATCCACAGAACAGTAATTGTTACAGTTGTTCAGATTTTTTAGCTTTTTCATGACAAAGGCATTTGAAAATGTTCAAAGAAGAAAATTATCTCAGAAAAATGAGACCTTAACTCTTTTCACTCAGTGTTATGTTCTCCCTTGGAGAAGCAAAATTATCTGCCAAGTGTGAGATGATTCCTGTGTTTAAATGCTGTCGGGGGGGGGGGGGGGGGGGGCAATCTGCTCTCTGCTCAAATTATTTAATTTTGCAGCTGTCTCAATAATACGGCTGCTTTTATCAAACAATGCCCTTTCTTCCTTGCTGGTGGAATACTCACTTGCAGTCCAGAAACAGCCACTTTGTATTACGTAGATTATTTCAGAATAAAAGTGAAGAAGTGGGCTTTTGACAATGACAGGAACAACAAAGCATGAAGAAATCAGAGAAGATCAAAGATGCTCATTAGTTTAGGTGGTAAAAATAAAGCCATTAACAACAACACAGTATCTTTCTCGTTACTGCTTCATATTGTATGAAAACCTATAATTGTCACATCAGAAAAAGCCTAACTTACTTTTCAATAATCAAATATTTAAAATAGATCCTTATGCTTTCTATGACATAGTAGAGGGGCTTCCTCATTTACTGTATTACTTTGATGTATTTTTTCGCTACTTGAAAAGTCAATTCAAATTGCTGAATTTTATAAAAATTTTTTAGACTTGGTATTCTGACTGATCAGAAATATCTCTCTCTGATATGCTCCTGGCTTACCTCTCTGCTGTAGTACTCAAACTAAGCCAAGCACAGGAATAGGCTGAGGGAGCAAAACCCTAGTTGAATCATCTCCCATATTCCTATATTTCTAGTCATAGCTTTTCCAGAACAGCTACAGACGTTTCCCATATATATATATAGCTAAACATATCAATAGTGCAAAGTCATTTCTTTTTCATGTCTCTTTTCTGGTAAGACATACTTTTATAGAGGGAGAACCTAATTTGGGCAACTTCATCTTATAACCTTTGACTTAGTTTAACCTAAAACTAGTCTTGATATTTATTTTCTTGCATTAAATATAAATATATGTAAATCTAGTAAACTGTTTATCTGTCTTAATAATACTGTTTCTCTGCTCCATTTGAATTTGAAGGATAACAGTAATACAACTGATTTAATTAAATTTTTACTACTTATTTATGCCTGCTTTTGATTACAAGACTGTGGCTCCATGTATATATACAGAATTATTTTTATTCAGTAGCATATCAATAGTTACTAAATTGTATTCACTATGGGCTTGCTCCATGTATATCCTGCTGAAGAAAAAGGGAGTAGTGTATTTACGATATTGTGAGGAAAAATTCTGGACAAAGCAGTGGATGCATCAGTGAAGGACAAAGTACACTAAAATATATCCTCAGCATCCATAGTAAGCAAACTGCATAGTGAAGAAACTAGCCCACTCAATGCCACAATGCTTACATAAAGCGCTTGTTCATAATATAATGGATAGACCTTTCTATTTGCTACTAGTGAGAAAAACCTCATCAAGCTATTTCTGCTTGCTTATACAAGGTCTGTGTAATCCACGTTGCTCAGAAGAGCAATCCTACTTCAGGCATTAGGTCTCAACTACATTGTGAGAGGGTTGAAAAACTAGTCTGTCATCCAGTTACATGGCCAGTGCTTCTTCACCTGCTCACAACAATTTTGTATGTGCTGTCTAACCAGTAAATCAGTATAAATGATTTAATGACATTTTGCACTTACTTGAACCACAAACTTGCCAATATTACTGGGTGTGCACAGCAATGTATTCCCATCATCTGAGCATTTAGTGAACTCCAGAAACAGAGAAATTTGTGTCTGTGCTTTATGAAGTCATCGTGTTTTCTTCATGATGAACAGACAGGAGGTTAAGAGTACCCTGAAGTTATGGGAAACATCCATAACAAAGAGACATGGGAGGGTTTGTGCAGTTCCTCTCCTTCAGATTATGCTGTTGCAGAGTCTATCAACAGCTGCTGATGTGGTTAACCATTAAAAATGATAAAATATCAACACTGGCAAATGTTTGCAATGATATGGGTGCACTGTGAGAGAAAGAGAGGGAGGACGGGAGGGAAAGGAGAGAAACAGAAGACAGATTTTAATCACTTATGTCTGCTCCCAAGATAGAGACATACCCAATGTCATTCAGAAACATGAAGATGATATGATTTGACAATAATCTTTAAAAAATGGCAATAATGAATTAAATAATGCTTCTCTGTGCTCCAGAGTTTGCTAAGAAAATTAGACCCTGCATTATTTGGTAGGAAGTCTTACCTTACTCCAAAAAAGAGGATATAAACCCACAGTATTGCACTGTTAAATAGATTTTGTATTCCAGTTAGATACTAAATTTCCTTTATTAAATATTAATACTTGGAAAAAATCCATACTGTGTTAAAAACTACAATTTCAAATTCTGTTCTAGCCTTTCAGCTTACCCAAGACTGACACAGAAAGGAACCTCTGAAGCGCATAAAGGATATAGGATTTAAAACCTGTTTACATTTTCCCTAAAAAAAAATATCAAAACCATGCTTGAGTAATCACTTACAATGAAAGAACATATCTCTGTGAGTTAAATGCTCATCGTAAGTCTGATGTGACAGAAGTGCATCTCAAGACTATAAGGCCTAATTACTGCATATTTTCAAGACATCATTATTAAAGCAAACACCTTTTAGTGCTTGTTAACTGTCACGCTACTGATTTGCAAGTATATGAAACTCTCGTATTTTTCTCATACTGTTTTCTGATACTTTTTTTCTCGTGCCTCGGTATGTGGAACAGGATCCTATTTTCAACAGGGTTTGTTGTCTCCCATCCTTGTAACTCCATCAGCTAATGTAAAAATAAGGCGAGGGATGTATGCATCATGCCCTGAAACACACATGTAAAATAGCACATATTTTTCTGTTAGAGTGTTCAATTATTTAATACACTTATAAAGAGCATGCTGAAAGGTGAGGCTGTAACATGCAAGCCAGCTACAAACTAGCAAACATATCGGTATTTTCTCCACCCACCTCTCAAATATGGAGGGGGTAGGGGAAGGAAGGGAGATCTACTACACAGTAAAAATTCTCCCAACTCAGCCTAAGGGCAGAGACATTTTTATGGTTCTGTGATCTAGATCAGTCATGGGCAAGATCAGACCTAGGCAGATGGATCTGACCAAGGCAGAACAAGCCCAGCAATAAAAACCTCAAAGAAATCTTTCAGTCTGCATATCCCAGGCTCTTCAGTAGATGCGCAGAGCATCATTACTCTAAGTTTTAAAAAGCAAAGTGTAGGAAGCAAAGCCATTTGCCTTCCTTTTTTATTGAATCCCGCATTATGTTTTCTTTTACACAAAGCAGGCCAAATCTAATGACTGTAGCCATCTTACAACCTACAGGCCGTTTTCTGCCAGCAAGCTGTGATTTATGAAGTACACTAGAAAAAAAAAGGGCAGCCCAGAGCGGGATGCAAAAGCTGCTGTAGCTGCCAGCTCTCTCCCAGGTGCCCCCCTTTTTGAGCAGCAGCACCTCCAAACTCATGGCATAGGGTAAGAAAAATCTTGAAATAATTCCCTTGACAACAGTAATATCATCACTGAAACTTATCATAAAAGCATTTCACTTCACTGATTTCAGGGCAGTCAAAATTTACTTACAGCATGTACGATTTTAAGTAAAAGACTCAAACTGTGTCAGCTTTTAAGTGATTTCTTGATCTTCAAGATACTTGCAATCTGACACCAGAAATTCCACATCCCTTTATCTGTTTTAAGAAAAGCTTACAGATCTGGAAGTCATTTTCCCATTCTATCACAGTTCTACAAAGGACATGAGAAAGGTCAGAAGAAAAGCTCTGGTTTCTCTGGTTTCGACCACACGAGTTCTCCAAAAAGCATATTGAATATCACTGCACCCAAACAGAGAAACTTCATACCATCATCTTTTTTGTCTGTGGGGGAAGGCATTATATGGCAATAACAGAGCAATACAAGGGCAACCTTGTTTTTTTCTGGTTTCATATAAACCAAATCCCCCAAATGAAGCCCAAATTATAAAGAAAAACAAAGAGACTTAACTTTAAATGCTAGATTACATAGGTGTGCCAGTTCATTAAGAGTTCTTCAGGAGATCCTTTTAACTCAAAGCATGCGCAAGTTCAAAATCCAAATTCAGATAACCATATATTTTTCTCAGCATGGCCTGTGTGCTTTGGTGAATCTCAGGCTCCTAATTATCCAGATCAGGAACTGGACCAGAGAGGCAACGCTGGAGCCTATGTGGGTCTGGTTTTATTTTCCCTGGACACTGAAATGCAGGAAGCAGAAGGAAAGCTCTTATTTGCACTAGGGTCTCCCCTATGTAGGTGAGGCCTTGTTGAACCAGTCCTTCTGATAGGCAAACACATATCCTTCCATATGACAGTGCAAAATTCTTGCTGTAAAACATTCTGAAGCTATGTTAAAATTCAGCAACTAGTCAGAATAAAAAAAAATATAAAAAATATTATCTATTTACAGTAACACCTCAGCAGACTTTCTTTTAAACAAAAATGTCAGGACCAAGTCATGTTTATTTTATAGCTATACTGCAAAAGCATTGGGTATCTCTATATGAATAACATGAAGGTATAGTGAAGTTTAGAACTGCCATGTAGACATGTGTTCCATCCAGAACAATTGCAATCTTTTACAGAAGAAATTGCAAGTTAAATTAATTGATACATTCTATGTTTATTTGCTATTTTCTGATTTGCAAATGGGTGGAAGCGCAATAGCACACTATTTGTTAATGGCTTAGCAGGAAGTAGTTACCTGTATGTGGGATGAAGTCTTCCTGGGGGAGGAAGAACTTCCCTTCGACTCTCCAAGAGAAGATGAAATGAGCTGTGTATGGGTTAGGGGAAGTCTAATCCTATTAAAACGACACTTTAAAAAATAAATAAATAAATAAATAAAGTAATCAACCATGAGAAAAAGAATGAACTGCATTTCTGAGCAAATGCAACCCCTTAAAGTGAGGCAGCTAGAAATGGTTTATAGTTTTAATAATCAAGACTGGCAATGACAGTACAAATTAAAAACAAAATAGATACTATGGCCTTTATCATTCTCCCTGCTTACAGTGACGGAAGATATTTGTGCCTGTTGTGAGTTTACAAACACCCAATTTTCTGAAGATGGTAAGTAGTGGTAAATGAAATGCCAATGTTAAATTATAAAAGCACTGTTAAAGGAAGTATATTCAAACAGGCCCACACCTCAGAAAACATGCACTTCATACAGATAGCTGCAGCCCATTCATAGTGCTACTGGTGTGGAATTTCTCAGTGTGGTGGAAAGGGACAGGCTGTGGGTTTTGCAGTTTTCCTAACATGTTCAAGGACATATTGACAGGTAGTTCTCCACAGGCTTCAGGGACTCAGACCTTTATTCACTCCACCAAGCAAATTAAATGCAGTGAAACCAAAAATTGAACTCTTTATGAGGCAGGTTCAGTAATGAGTGGAAAAACAACTGTTTTGTTTATCTGAAAGTTATTATAACTGTTATTATCTGAAAGTAATAACCAGCAAACTGGTTGATCATAACTCCCAAATCTCTACATAAGTACTCAAAGGTTGAAACACTTGTGTCTAGGTATAAACACTCCAGGTCTTGGACTTGTACTACTTAGTCCTATGTAGTGCTCATTTATTTCTTTCCTCTGAGCAGTGACGCCTGTCAGATGTGCATTATCTTAGTGCTAGAAGCAAAAAGCTTTATTATTGCTGTCTTTTTAGGCAATAAATGGTTTCATTCACACTCTACAGGTAGGATGTTAGCTGAACTGAAGTGTCTTGACTAAGTTCACAGAGGAATTACTTAGTCTGAGCTGGTGATCACTTATCTTAGTCACATAAAAGAATGTGCATCTTAGAAGGCAGCTATTTATCATTAAATACATCATGAACCAAAGAATAAAGACTGAACAACACTGTCATCATTCAACAGAAAGACATCTTGTAGGGGTGAATCATCACAAACCAGAGTTTTGCAACAACAGAGAGTTTTAGTGAAAACAAGGGTGGAGGCTAAATATTACAGTTACAGAAAGCATATAATAAATGGAAGATTACTGAAAACTTACCTAGTTTAAAAAAAAAGAAGTGGATATGCTATGAAACACATCACAGGTTTCAGATTCTTATGGTTGCCTTTTATCAGGCTTAGGAAAACCAGTTCTGATATATGGCTTGATGCTGAAACCATGTGAAATCCACCTTTTGTATTTTGATTTGAAAATCAGCCTTACGCACTTCAAATTTTTCAAGGCTTTTAAATTCCCAGACTCAAATAAAAACTCAGGGCAGCTAAAACTGCAACATTATGAGACGAACAAAATTTTACAGGAGACCCTGAGTGTCAGAAGATGGCGGAACTTAGCAAACATCTACTGAATATACAAACTAGAGTATTTAGTATCAAAGTTTTCTATTTCTGTAGAAACCATAACCTGCACTGTTATAGTAAGCTTGCCTTCTCACGCAAGGTGAGCCGAACTGACCTAGCACCATTACTTATCGATACTTCATTACAGTTTTTGGTCATTGGCAAATTTTACTATCAATAATTTCATATCATTTTTTCTTGTTAGTACATTTACTTGATAGCACATGTCATTCAAGAGACTGAATTACTCTGAATCGAGTGTATTTCGTTGGAAGACTTGTTATAAATGATGCCAATGGAGATTTCTTATTCAAGATAAAAATCTGTAATCTAATAGTTGATCATTCTTAAGCTTACATTGAGATATATTAACTTTGTATAGGCATGTTTGAAATATGTTGTTTCTATGTCATTAATTACAAGTATTTTGAAATTTTAGATTTTTTGGTCATTTAGACATGAGTGTTTGCTTTGAACTTCATTATTCTAACTAATAGGCAAGTTTGCAATTTGATAGTCAGATGCAGAAAAATAACTGATATTTTTGTTCTATAAATTTTTAATATAAGCAGTATTAAACAATTCAACTAGAAAACTTATTGGTATTTTTAAACTGATCTATATCCTTTTTATTACTATGTTTTTAGTGCCCTGTTTAAGTTTTACAGTTTATGGTATTTTTTGATACTAAAGGTTAAGACCTCTGATAAGAAAAAAATAGCACATAGAATATATATAGAAAGATTAATTTTATTGTGGAAATGCTTCATCTCCTAATCTTTAGGATGAAAAAAAATTCAGATATAAACTGTAATGCAATACATCTTACTAGCTAGACCTGCAGAAATTCTTAGAATGAGAAGAAATATGCATGCTATTGACAATCAGTACTTGGTGATGCACAGGAATAACTACACTTTTCCAAGCACCTCCAAACTCTGACTCTACACAGTCAGTATTAGCTTCTCTTTCAAGACAACAGCAAGGATGAGCAAAGCCTCTATGCCCACCCAACACTGACCCTGAGCCCATAGGAGAGCAGAAATGGCAATTGTATATATTTGCTTTCCACCCCTTCCATTGGCCCCATTTGAGATAACGGACTGTTTATATGAAACAATCAGAGAATACAGTGTATTTTTCTTCCAAAGGTTCTTCTGAGGAAAAAATAGATAAAATTATTTACTCTGACTGGAGATATGTGAGCTATGTGAGTGTCTACAACAGGCAGAGAAATTGGCAGGCTGTAGGTATCTAGGTTGGATATCTGTATTTGCTGACAGCATGTTCTTTCCATGCTTCTCTATTTCTATCAACTGCTGCCTCTGGAGCCCCCTCCACTGCTGCTTAGATTGAAATGTATTACATAATGAAGGATGAAGAAAGGTGACTGAAGAAAGGTAAATACAGGAGGAACACCGTAAGAGAAAAACTATACTTTAAATGCCATTTAATTAAACATTATGTTGTTTTCATGATAAGAACCTGTTGGTGTCTATGAAAATCATTTTATCAGGGTCTGAAAGGAGGCTGGTAGACAACATTGCAAAGCCATGCATGAGAACTCTGTCAAAGTCAGCACTAAATACTACTCCACAGAGCTCCCATCAGCATAAATTTGATGACAAGAGCTAGAATGCTTTCAAATTATGTTCAGAAAAAAAAAGAAAAGCTTTTCAAAGGATTTAATGCCAAATTATCTTTTTTGGTGCAGGTAATAACATGCTAGATTACATCTATTAAACTTTTAACTATTCATTTTGATTTAGTCTCGGAATTCTGATTTGAGTCAAGAAGTTCTGGTCTTACAATATGTGTTTTTATCTTCCATCTCTTTCAGTGTGTAAACTCAGGCAACACTTTTGTAATCCGGCCTCACAGCTCTAAATAGCACTGAGGGATTTTTGTGGTTTTTATTTGTTTATTCATTTGTTTGGATTTTTTTAATGGCTGTTCTCTTCAAGAAGAAAGTGAGTTTTGTTAAATCAGTTAATTTAAAACTGGGCTTGGAAGCTACTGAATTGACATTAATAGTGTAATGTTAATTTGTTTATTTGAATAACAAACTATTTTGATTTCTTATTAATGAACAAATGGTCTTCAAGTATTTTAAGTCAATGTCACAGCTCAGAGAAAACTACAGAGCTTACTGAGTACAAACTGACCAGAAACCTCAGTCATCTCTGTGTGAGCTCAGGCTGCTAACGATTTTTCACTGAATTTTTGATAGGTCACATACAGTTCAAAAGCAGAATGATTTTTATTCACCATGGTATGCTTCAGCATGCTATTTTTGAGCAGATTTGATGCTAAAAGTATGTGAGTGGAAATAAAAAGAAAAGCAGTCACATCTTGATTATACTTACCACAGAAATAAAAAAAAGTTTCACAATATACCAGAAAATAATGTCCAAAAGTATTCAGAAAAGACTTCAAATTATTCATTGTAGCATTTTTATACAGTCAGAGAGGTTGGCCTTGGTGAGCTGTGTTTAGCATAAGGTTGAATAGGTACTAAGAAGACTCAAGGTGGCTTTATACCAATTGTGTCTTTTATGACTTCAAGGTGTTAGAAAAAGGCAATTTGGCTTCCTTACAACAAATGTTGTGTAAAAGCAGCTTCAGAGCTGCCTAAATCACATCTGCAGGATCTATGAAGCTATACAAGCCAGAGACAAGTAGTGACACTTGGATGCTTCCTACATATCACATTGGGATTTCTAAGAGATTCTTATGGGTCATTGGTTTCCAAATGTTGAGCAAAGATGACAGAAAAGATGGCGAGATGGAAGCAGTTTTTCTACCCACCCATTTAACAAAACATAATCTTATTACACAAAAATGTATTTGCTTTAAGTAATGACTTGGTATCACGTTATGACCCAGAAAAGTATTAATTGGAAACTAAAGCATGTATAATTTCTCTCTTCTGCATCTTATTAATATAAAAACAAATAAATTAACCTCAAAGAGTCATAAAAGGAAACTACTGTACAACTGGCTCTCATGGGTTCATCAGAAGAAAGCTCTACAATAATAAAAGTGAGGTAATGTCAAAAACATCTACCAGCTTCTTCAAAGAAGTTACTCATTTCATTGCCATCTCACTTTTTCATAAAAAAGCATTAAAAATATATTTCTTTCTAACCAGGGCATACTTCATGAGAATGCCACAGAAACTTTTACAACGTGGGCAGCATCCTGGTATGAATTCTGAATCAAGCAAGCTCTTTACTATTTTGGTTGTTGTTGTTGGTGGTGTTTATGGTGAATTTATCAAGAAAATGAGGAAAAAGCCTTATAAATCCTTTTTTATAATGCTCTATTTATACAGATTCAATACGGGAATTGAATCTGTATAATGAAAATATGATATTCTTTAATATTTAAAAACTTACTATAATGCCTTTGTTATAATGGACACCAAGAACACCGTACAATAAAGGAATTTAGAGTATTCTCTTTTTTTGCCAGTGATACACTGGGGAGGTAATCTGTGTTCAGTCACTGCTTTAGCCTAAAAATAATTGAAATTGAAATTAGAAAATACTTCGTCTGCCTTTGGCAGTATGAAGGAGTAGGAAATGTAAGACAGATTTGCAAATCCTGATTTATTTAGGAAATTAGGATTCACAAGTAAATGAGCACATAATTTGAAAATGTGTCCCTACAAAAAAGGGATAACAAGAGAGCAAAGGTGACCAAGCAAAATCAAATTAAGCATAATGGGGATGGAAGAAGCAGCTTACTGGAACCAATAAGTAACTCATATAGGATAAATGTAGTACATCAGTATTAACTTTTTTACTCACCTCTTTTTGCCTTTCAATGTATTTGCATTTACTCACACTTACTTTACAACAGCATATTTGAATTTCCTTTTATTTTTCCATTCACTCATTTTTTGTACTCCCTTGTATATGTATTTGTATAGCATCTCTGAAATAGAATAGAAAACCCAAATAAATAATTGCATGACTACTGGATTATTTATAACCGAATTCATTTTTATTCAAATTTAGGTTTCTAACTAAATTACTTCTTCTCCCTCACTTACTGTAAGACAGGAGAAAATTTGCTGCTTGAGCTAAACTTACAGGACTCTGCTTAAGAAAGATCTGTTACATTTCATACTTGCTAAGACAGCACAATAGTGGCTTAATCTCTGAAATGTTTCCTGGTTTGATAAATATTTTACAGATGAATGTTATTATCATGAGTGAATAGGGATTTCCAGTGTTGATTTGAAAAGGTGCATATGGGCACTTAGCTAATGAAACTGAGAAGTTATCAGTGCTCAGCAAGGCCCATGGAATCCTAATACCTGCAGTTAATGTTGAGATTAACCTAGTATCGGAAGAGACCCTTGTCCAGTGAAAACAGCTTCATTCAACAGAAAATTCAATTTCTTCATTCAAAACAGCTTAAAATTACTCCAAGCACCTACCTGTTCACTAGTGACCTTTTATGTAATTGAACATGATGCATCATGAAGAGTTCATTTTTCCTAAGAGTTAGCATAGATTTCCCTTTGCTTGCTTTCATTCTATTACTTATGCTTAGACTGCTTCAGATCATCCTAAACATCTCCATGGTTACTACCAGCACCATACCTATTGATAGCATCACCCCAGTGAAGCTTCCCATTCACTCCCTTTCAGCATATTCAGTGCAATCACAGTGGACAAACTGTGTGTCTGAACTATTGTGGTAATAAGCCAGACACCAACAAGGTGAAAATGTTGCAAGAACCAGAAAGATTTAAAAAAAACCCCAACCAATAAACCAACAAAAGACAAAATTTGAAGAACAACATTGTATTTGTGCCTGGAAAAAAAATTTAGAAATCTACTAAAGCAGACATGTATCCTTCCAAGTTTTTATGGAGACAATAACCCAAGAACTGGGTAATACATTCAGATTGTCTGTTTTAGGCAGACTCAAACTACTTCTCTGGTAAAATTACTGTTTTATATAACAGTTTCTTCTTTTTGTTTTGATTAATGACTTAGCTAGTTTCTAAGTAGCAACAGTTCCTACAGCCACATTGGAGAAAGTGCATTTTTTGGAACTGCTGTTACCTGCTGGTGAGAAAATAACTGACCTGCCAGAGCATTTTACAGAATGTAATTAAATCTTGTCCTAAAATAGAAATTGCAGCTTTTGAACACACAAGAATTTCTGGGCATCCTGTTCTTGTTTTTCTAATTCAATTGCATTACATACCATGTGAATATACAGACAAGATAAATTGCCTTTGTTTGAAATTAATTTACTATATAAACACATATTCTCTCTAAATATCATTGGAAGCACTCATACTTCCTCACAACTCCTATTAGTAGCTCAGTTTTTAAAGCTTGATTTTTTTTCAGGCTTATTGCTGTAGAAGTACATTGTGCACATGACCTGTCTGTTGCAGAAGCTTAAATACTGCTGTGGTTTTTCTGTCTAAACCAAAAGCAGAAAACTGGCAGAGCTAATTCTGATCCAGAAGATGAGCTGTTTGAGATGTGATGAACAAACACAACATGCAACCCACTGCTTCCACTTCCTCATCAGTCCCATGTCACTTAGCAAGTAAGAGGCAGAACATCCGCAACCAAGTACAAGCTGCTGATCCAACCTGTGCTTCAAAGAAACTGGACTAGGGCAGAGGAACACTAGGGCACAATACTGCAGTTGCCATACTTTTTAAAGAAATACCTTAAAAACTTAGCTTTTCTTTGGAAAACAGCAAAAACTATGAAAACAGAACAGCTAATTTCCAGGTCACTATGATTTAAATGGAAAAAAAACTGGGAACCAGGTCTTTAAGAAAGTATTTGAAATTTATAGCAGGAAAGACGGTGCTTTTATTTCCAACTGCCAAAAGTCGAAGCTACATGTATAAGATTTTTTCTTAAAAAACTGCATGGGGTGAAAAATGCTAAAATGATAGCCAGATTTTGAGAGAGCATCTGCCAGAGATCTGTGTTCAATTGTATGAATTGGACATATGGATTTAATTACATGAAGTGAAAAGAGTTTGGCACACAGGAGTTGCACTTCTGTAAAAGCCAAGGAATATAATGCAGAGGAGCCAGGAAAAAAAAATGAATAAAAAAAGTGTCTTTCAAACTAAGGTAGAAAGAGAAAGGAAAGAAGATCAGAATTGTGGAATCTTCTGCCCTGCAATAACAGGAAAGGAAATTTCTCAGAGCATTCATGAATCTACCTAGAGCTTAGTGCCATGTGCCAAAAATAAATCAGAACGATTTGCATACAGAAAAGGTGAACAGCCAGTCTTCTATGATAAACTTACTTGGTTTTGTTTCCAAATCCTGTTATTGTGGATCATTGGTTTCAGTTGTGGTTTTCGTTGTTTCTTAGGTTTCATTTTTCTGTTTTGTTTGGTTGGTTGGTTGGCTTGGTTTTTTCTTCTTTTTTTTTTAAGAAGAAACTTTTTCTGCATGTCCTGGGTTCAGCAGTAGCAGTCATTTTTTCTTTTTTCCCTTCTTGGTAGCTGCTGCAGTGCTGTGTTTTTGATTTTGAGCCTGGGAACAGTGCTGATAACACCAGTGTTTTCAGTTACTGCTTGGTGATGTTTAGGCTGGCCAAGGACTTGCTGAGTCTCATGCTCTGCCAGGGAAGGGTGGAAGCCGGGGGGAAGCAGAAACAGGACACCTGATCCAAACTGACCAAAGAGGTTATTCCATACCACAGCACGTCATGTCCAGGAGGAAAAAGAACTGGGGGGCCGGAACCCGGAAGAGGGGTGGGTTTAGTTCACAGCTCGGTCGTCAAGTGGTGAGCAGTTCTGTCCTCTTCCCTTGTATTTCTCTCGTTATTGTTATTATTGGTGGTGGTAGCGGTGGTTTGTGTTGTACCTTGGTTGCTGGGCTATTCTTGTCCCGACCCGTGGGAGTTACGTTCTTTCGATTCTTCTTCCTCCTCCCCCTTACGGAGTGGGGGGAAAGAAAAAACTCTTCCCTTGTATTTTTCTCGTCATTATTATTATTGGTGGTAGCAGTGGTGGTTTGTGTTGCACCTTAGTTACTAAACTGTTCTTATCTCAACCTGTGGGAGTTGCATTCTTTCGATTCTCCTTCCCATCCCTCCAGGAGCGGAGGGAAGAAAGAGAGGGAAGTGAGTGAGTGAGCAAAACTGTTTGTGGCTGAGAAGCTTAAACCACGACACTGCATCAGGAGGTAATTGTATTCGCACAAAGGACATTCTAGAAATGAGTAAAGCTATCTACAACAAACACCAGGGGCTTTTCCAAAGAGGAACACTGTCCAGTGAAGGACACTGGCCTTCCCACCACAGGGCCAGGCAACACTACAATAGCTTCCCCTCCCAGTTCCTTATCAGCCACGTGGTATGTGGTGACTCTGATTTTCACTTTTAACACCTTGCTTGCCGAGCCTTCAGTTTGACTTTTATGCTTTATGCCAACATTTTCCCTTCTTTCCCAGCTTCTGGCTGCTGTTGCACATCTGTGGATATCTCTTTACGCTCTTTCCAAAGCTGTCAAGATTTGGAGTGAGGTGAGAGGTCTCCCCTCCATTACTTTTGTTTGGAACGGTGCAAGCCAGAAAGTAATTTTACTTGGAGATTTGAACTTAGGAATTTCTAGGCACATTATCATTCTAATTCCTTGCAAAAGGCCCATGTGAATTGCTTGGTTTCAATCCATTTAATCTTCAGATGCTACTAGATCAGGTAATCTGGTAATCAATAACTTTATGATATGTACTTGGACTGATCAGAATGATAATCTGAAAATGGAAGATGGGGGAAACTACATGCCAGTCAGTGTCACCTCTGCATCTGGCAGGATCATGGAACAGATTCTTCTGGAAATCATGCTAAGGCACATGAAAAACAACAACATGGCTGGTAACAGCCAACATGGCTTCACTAAGGGCAAATCAAGCCTGACCAATTTGGTGGCCTTCTAAGATAGGGTTACACAACTGATGGATAGGGGCAAAGAAGTTGATGTTGTCTACTTGGACTTGTGCAAAGCATTTGACACTCTCACGCATGACATCCCTGTCTCTAAACTGGAGAGACATCAATTTGATGCATGGACCACTTGGTAGATAAAGAATTGGTTGGATGGCCACACGCAAAGACTTGTGGTCAACATCTCAGTGTCCAACTGGAGACCAGTAATGCTGAGCTGTGCCCCTCATGGGTTGGTCTTGGGACCAATCCTATTTCAACATCTTTGTCGGTGACATGGACAGTGGGACTGAGATCACCCTTAGCAAATTTGCCAGTGACACCAAGCTCGGTGGTTCAGTTGATATGCTGGAGGGAAGGGATGCCATCCAGAGGGACCTTGACATGCTTGAGAGGTGGGCCAATGCCAACCTCATGAAGTTCAACCATGCCAAGTGCAAAGTCCTACACCTGGGTCGGAGCAATCCCAGGCACAGCTACAGGTTGGGCAGAGAAGAGATTCAGAGCAGCTCTGCAGAGAAGGACTTGGGGGTGTTGGTTGATGAGAAAATGAACATGAGCCAGCTTCAGTGTGCGCTTGCAGCCCAGAAAGCCAACAGTATCCTGGGCTGCATCAAATTGCAGGAGCTGATCCTGCCCCTCTACTCTGCTCTTGTGAGACCTCACTTGGAGTACTGTGTGCGGTTCTGGTGTCCTCAATATAAGAAGGACATGGAGCTGTTGGAGCAAGTCCAAAGGAGGGCCACGAGGATGATCAGGGGACTGGAGCACCTCCTACATGAAGACAGGCTGAGCAAGTTGGGACTGTTCAGCCTGGAGAAGAGAAGGCTGCATGGGGACCTCATAGCAGCTTTCCAGTATCTGAAGAGGGCCTACAATGATGTCAGAGAGTCTTCATCAGGAATTGTAATGATGCAATTTAAACTTAATGGGTTTAAATTTAAACAGGGTAAGATCAGGTTAGATACAAGGAGGAAGTTCTTTACTGTGAGGGCGGTGAGACACTGGAACAGGCTGCCTGAAGAAGGGGTAAATGCTCCTTCCCTGGCAATGTTTAAGGACAGGTTGGACAGAGCCTTGGGCGACGTGGTCTAGTGCGAGGCATTCCTGCCCATGGCAGGGGAGTTGGTATTAGATGATCTTAAGGTCCTTTCCAACCCTAACCACTTGATGGTGCTATGATTCTATAAAATCTTTGGTGATGCTTTTCTTATTTCAATAAACACTCATTCAAATCATCCTTGCAGTTGAATCTTCACTATACTTCCTTATCAATGGAGTCAAAAAACCATGAAGGCTAATGGAAATGTTATCTTGTCACACACTTATTGTGCAACCACTAGCCACTTCAACCACAAAGTCTGAACACTCCTACGTAGATCATTTTGCACTAGATACTAAATTACTCTTATGATACTCCAGTCACATCACCTATGTCAATGGCACAGGAACTGCATTTTCTCAATAATTTTATGCTTTCATTTTTTCCTGGAATCATTGTCAAGGAATGCTAAAAATAGTAAAAATACCAGGATGCTAAAAATGGCACTGTAAGACAAATCTGAAAAAATTGAGGTTTTAAGCTCTCAGCCTGATGACTTCAGCTTTACTGAGGATCAAAACCAGCCTTGTGTTTAATATGAAGTCTTAAAGTTTGTCTGTATATTATTTCTTCATTCAGCTGTGGGCTAAGGCCTTCTAAAAAAAAGACTGACACATAGAGAAAGACAATCAAGCAAACAGGACTGGCAGTGCCCAGCAAAAGTCTGAGGAGCTGTGACGCACCAGGGGAAAACTACAGAGCTAGTCTGGGTGAAGATTTTGACCAACTCTGTCTTTGACCTTTACTCAGTCTTTGTAATTATTGTTATTTTCTTCCATTTTATGGTGGTTTTTCAGAATGTATCTGCACTTTACAAATGCTCTGTTTGCTTCAGTAGGAAGAATCCAAACAAACAAGAAAAAAAAAAGCAACAACAAAAAACCCAAGCCAAAGCACAACCCCGAAGCTTGAAACTGTATATTAGAAATGTAGCAATTGCCAAATTCTGCATGCTTAGAAATCTCTCTTATTCCTAGCCATGTGTTCGGAAGGGAGAAAGCAAACAAAGCTGGCCATGTTTCTATGCTGCTTCATTCGACCCTGCCAACCCAACCAATGCCTGTTAGCGTCTACACATATACCCAGGCAATCATGTACCAGTTTCCACAGCTGGGCGGGTCTACCAAAAATCCCGAGTTCCCGAGGAGCTGTCGAAAGTGCTGTGCAAACCGGGTCTGGATACCCAGGCTGCCTCCCCGCCGGAGAGGATCTAGTTCATGCTGGACTGAAAGACAAACTACTATTAAACAAAGGCCGTAGTATTTCTGTACTATCTATAAAAAAAGAGATAAGATTTATACTACTTAATTCAGAAGTAAAACACAGATAGGGGCTCAAAAAGCCATTTTTTGTCCATGTAGTGGAACACTGCTTTATGATCTGAAACCAGCATCTGCCAAAAAGGTTTTCATTGACATGTACAAATGAACCATACTGCAAGATTGAAAAATTAATTAAAGCATTGTTTATTCAACTACATGCTGTGCCCCTGCTCCATCTAGATAAACAAGCTGAATAAACTTCTGAAAGCTCTCAGTCTGAAGAGCCTGAATCCTATTATCAACTGTTAAGTTAAATATTTAGAAGGCTAAGGATATTTCTGAGGACCTGTGCTTCTTCTAAAGCAGCACATTTAAAACATTTTAGTATTTTAAACAAACGTACCTTGACATTTTTAAGAGCCTAAATATGTCCGCAACTGAATTAACTTTCGTGTAATGTTTTTCCAGCAATTTTTATAGGGTAAAATATTTTATTTACATCAACCAAACAGAATCATCCAATAAATAAGAGGTAGTGTGTCTGACAGTGTAAGATTTTCTTACCTGAAATCACAGGTAATACAAACCAGTGTGGAATTCCTCTCTACCTTACCCAGAGCGCTATGACTACTTGTAGTTACATAGCAGAATACAAAAACTTTGTGCTTTTGGGCTGCCATCACAGCCACCTTAATTGTACTCTCTTAGTACTTCCATGACACTGACAGGGGCATAACTAATTTTACTTGTAAGGAAATACTACAATATGTTAATGGTGAAAGTAAGAGGGAGACTCAGGCCCAGGACTAACAGCATTTACAATTGGAAAAAGCTACAACAACAGGCAAAGCATATGTACTTGAGCACAGAAACCACCTGGCAAGTGTCACTTTACAGTCCAGCATGTGCAGAAATGCTTTCAGAAGTGATGAAGTTTACAGCACCACTGGAATCATACACTTTTACTACATGAGAAACTGGCAGCAACAGCAGCTGCAAGACAAAACTTCCACTGGCCAACTACACCCTGCTGGGGAAAGCTCATGTATTCAGAGACTGAAACCAGAATATGATATGTATTTGTCACAGGGACACCCACTGGTTCAGCAAGTTCAATTATCAGCACTGAAGCAAGTGCGTCGTGTTTATATTTGGCCTTTGGACAGAGATTTTATTAAAAAGATTAGCCAAAATAAATTGTGAGAAAAAACGTATCCCATATAAATTTCTGTCTTCCTTGGTGACACAGAACATAAAGCCTATGGAACTATTCTAACTTAAAAAGCATGAAACAAGTAAAAAAATATTGTCCCTGCTGAAAAACAAAGCAAAGGTGGAAGAACTTAGAACCAGACAGACTATTTACTCTTTCTGAGGAAGCAAAGAGGGTCAGTAATGACTGAAATTTCCATAGCTCATGTTGAGAAAGACACAGACTCACATGCTAGAGAGTCAAAGAGCCACTAACTCTAAAAAAGATCTGGTTTGGAAGAGGGCAAATGCAGTAAGCACGGTTTTGCAGGCCACCTGCCCCAAAACAAAGAGCGAGTGTTTCTCTGCTCTCTGCTCTACTACACGATCACCCTGGCAACACCAGTGCTCTAGAGAGATGCACTAAAATTGCTTAAGAGAATGGATTTTTTTCAGTGTTTTAGGTAGTTCAGAGTTGTAACTACGAATTCATTGCAGCTCCACAAGCTGAGATCAAAGACACAAAAAAGCTTTAATCCAAATATAAAAGTCCTAAAGGAAATTTATGTTAGCAGCAACCTACTTACTGGCAGAAGTGGTTTACAAACACTGCAGGACTGTAGCTCCCATGGCCTTGGCAGGGGAGGCAGCTGGGCCAGAGCTGCTTGCGCAGAGCTACAGCCCTCCTCTGATGGCCCCGGAGCCTTTTGGGCCAGCTTTACCCTGAACAGTCTGAAGGTTTCCACTCTCCTTGTCTTCTTTCCATGCTCCATTATTTTTAGACATTTAGTGCTGCTGCACCTCAGCCCTGCTTTCTGTGCTACGCTGTGGAGCAATGCCTATCCAGTGATAGTGTCTTCTTTTCCAATGTAATCTTTGGGACTCTTTCTGGGTCTTTAATAACCTTTACCACTACCAAAACAGCATAAAAGAGGCTTTACAGTACATGCTATTGACCTATTTCTTGATATTTATTTCTATAGAATGACCTTTTCTTTCCCTTAAAGTTTTACACTGATTATTCCAATTATTCCCAAAGTATTATGCCAGAACTGGAAATAAAAATGGAGGGTGATAATATAAATGAAGATCTGACATCTCTACTTTTAACAAGGCAAAAAGGGCTCATTTGTCAGTCCTCTCTCTTCCAGAAGAAGAAAATACCTTTTTTTTTTTTTTTTTTTTCAACTCTGCTTTAAAAGAGAGGTCAGAAGGACAACAGCTGGCAACGAATATAGCTAGCTACCTACTCTTTTCAATCTACTGCTGTGGACATTCATTGAAATATCAGGTTTGGTCCTATCTCTGTAATAGATACAAAATTGCTTTTGTTGAATTTATCAGTAGGTCGCATACTATTTATGAATGTGTTTTTTTCATAATCACTGTTTAAAGAAACAGCAGAAGTCTGTAAATGTGCATACTCAGTTTTCTGATGTAAAGAATAAAATATCTCTTTATGTATAGTTTTACTTGACTGTGTTTGAGTCTGTCCATCCCTCTTCTTTATAACTTCACTATATTCTTGGAAAGCTTATAGGAACTCTTCAACTCCTTTAAATCTTCCCTTGTGATTTAGCTTTCATATAACCTCTTATTTTCTTGGGTTTGCTTTTTTTATTTTCAAAAAGGATTCAGAAATAAACCCTTTCTCAAAGCCCCTACATGAAAATTATTGAAAAGGCAACCAAAGTTGAACCCAACTACATTTACTTCCATGGTTCATATGGCACAAAAAACCATACTTGGGAATTAATTACTCTCTGTTTGATAACAATTGCAGCACATCTAGAGACTACACCTATCTGATAGCCTAACCTGCAAGAATACTGATTAAACATCAAAGCACTGACTGAATCAAGGCATTTGAGCAACTTGCTCATTTTTTACAGGACAACATAACAGAAGTGACAAAATAAGTAATTGTTGCCTTGCCTCTGTTTCTTGAAACTTTTTTTGAGGTATATCTTTGCTTTGTGGAATGGGTTATTGTAAGGTGTGTACTTCACATAAGCCCTTAAAATTGGAACCTAGTTACAAGCAGGCATTTTGGTGATGAATACTAACACCATTCATGGCTTTCAGCAAGAGGCTCTTTTCAGCACCTAATTACCTAGTGAGCAGCTTTCTGTACTGCAGCACTTAGCATCTCTCCTGCAGTGACTGTGACTGAAAACGGCTCCAGTGATTCAGGTATTTCTTTTGAGAGGCTGTCTCAGGTCTGATTGCAGCACAGGGACACAAAACTACTAAATAATCCCTCTACTTAAGTTGCCAACACTTACTCAAGTCAAAGGGGAGGTTGTCTTAGAAAGTTATATGTGCACTGGCTACCTATGAACTATGGCTACATTACTCTGTCTTTCCTGTTGAATTTAACTGTACCAGTCTGATGTAAAAAAGGGCAGAGGGAAGCAATGATCCATCAGAGCATGCAAGCACTTCTTTAGTTTGCAGTCCTTGCACTGCTCCATTGGAGTTAGTTACTCTTTTCTGTATTTGGACTTATGGATATGTAGTTTGTCTGTTTGTCCTTACCTTGAGTTTAAAGAGTTTTGACATCTCCTTCAATGTTCATGTAAATTGACATAGAATTTTAACAGATTCATAAAATCCAACCTGTGATATTTCTGAATATAAAGCAAAGAATATAAAGGAACCTTGATTCAGACAGAATGGCTGAATCGTTATGTGAGATCAGAGACTGACATTTTTCCTCCTCCCAGTGTCCATTCCAATTAATTTGTATACTGCTTTTTTCTGTGGTCTAATAAATCACAGGTAGCTATGCAGGCCGATGTAACATTGCTGCAATGCTCTGAGACAAGCGCTGTTAGTTATAAAGATGAGAGTGTGTAGGCAAGAACTCCTTAGCATTAACTAATCAATCCTCTAACAAAGTCACACACAACTGAAATGAGTGTCAGTTACCAAAGACTTGAGGCTTTCAGAGAAGGGCTTGTTTGCTTTTGTTTTGATTGAAACTATTTGCTGCCTTCATTGCTCTGTAAAAGAAAAGAGTAAATTTCAAAACTGAGCCATGCTTTATGAAAGACCTTACTTTTATTTGGAATAAAAACCAGATTTGCCTGGGAGTGATCTGAAATGCAGTCTCACTGGGCTGTAGCAGTAATAAAACAATGCGATACTGCAGAGATACAGGTGTACTTTTCTGAATGAGAGTGACTTCATAGCACCATTAAAAGCTCCTAAAAGCCAACTGAAGTAGGTATTTGTACTTTAAAAAACAATCAGTCCCTTGAAGACCTCAGGGAAAGCATGGATGAGCTTTGGCTTCTGCTGAGGCTCGGAAATGCAATAGGTTGCAGAGCGTGAAAGTACTGTGGAAAGCTGGCATGAGCCACTCTCTTGTGAAGACTATTTCCCCTTAATTTCATACTGTCCTATAGCTACAGAGAGCTCTTCTCATTGTTTGTTTAGGGAGCATTTTTTTCTTTAGATGCAGTGATCCTCTCTACCTTCCCACTTGAGAAATGGCCTCTGCAGGGGGAGAACTGTGGATATTTATTGTTTGCCCTCTTCATCACATGCTGTATGCCTTTCAGAAATCAGTGGGTCAGGAAGGAAGACAGGAGGCAGAACCTTCTCCCAAAAGCTGCTAAGCAAACCCAGCGTAAGAAGCTTCAAGAGGATTCAGGGACAGAGAAAGCAAATCTGGAAGCTGGAATCCACACACGCTGTTGCAGTTCGGAAAGTTGTAGACAGTCAAAAGCTAATCCTAGAAGCAAGAGGCAGCTTGCAAAAACTGCCACAGCCATATGCCAGGACTTTACAAGCCCATTTTATTTCCAACTGCTCTTGCTTTGTTGGTTTGAGTTTCACTTTTTAAAGAGTTTAAAATTTCAGTCTAAGCAAATCTCCCTCAAAGCTCTGCTTGAATCTGTCTCCCAGGGCTATAAAGACCTGGCCAAGCATGCAAAATTACAAAGCATTTCCAGGGAACAGTCCTGGTAATGAAAGAACAGGAAAGCTGAGGATGGCTCATAACATCAATAATTTCAAAAGGAGCAAAAAGTCCTTATGGAGGAGAATTTGGGCACAAGAGAACTGGGAACAATTTCCAGCTTCACCATGTGGCAATTCACCTAATCCGTCTCAGACTATGCCTCCATCTATACATTGGAGATGTTTGCTCTACTTCCTTGAACTTTTTTGTTACTAACACAAATAACATTAATTTAATTATTGATATGTCTCAGTAGCAATTAGAAATGGGGGTTAAAACCTTTTGTTTGAAACCTTTTCAGAAATCCAATCTCCCTTTCCCTGTAGCTTCAGCTTGAAGCCACAGAGTTAGAAGTCATCTCCAAGGTGTGGTGAATTCTTCCTGCTAAACTGATCCTCAACAGAACTGGAGGAAAGAGCAGGTTCCCTGACAAGTGCACAAGGATGTATAAGGAGAAGATGCATGTCCCTCTTTCTGTTTTAGTAAGACATATTTACACACATAAATTAACATATTTTTCCTGCCAAAAAGTCTTGCTCTTCTTTCAGCAATAGGACAGCAATACATGTTTTGACCATGGGAGAGTAAGAACATTGGCAAGCTCTCGGAGAGTAAATACAAGCATTACAGGGTGCACACTATGCACAAAAGGAGCTACCTTCAGAAAGCTGGCTGACTTAGCATTACCCAATATATGTATATAATAATTACAATAAAACATTGCCAGTATACATGGAGTAACATGCCAAGTAAACCACATTCCAACATAAATGAGACTCCAACATTAATAAAGTACATAAGAAGCGTACTTCTAGCATTAGTAAGCATATGCTTTGTTCAATTTGGATTTAATTGAGCATTCATTTGAGAATTTAAGTTAGGAAACTAATTCCAATATCTCTTGATTGAATAGAATTTTCTCCATGCTTCTCTTTATGTGACTGGAAAGTTACATGTTTTCACTAAAAATCTCTCCTAACTGAGACAGCTTGGAGTAGAAAATAATTTCAAATAAAGCTGATTCTTGAAAGAGCAGATCTCATGAAAACAGATCCTTCGCTGGTCTACACTTCAAAACACTTATAGAACTACAAAATAGCTCATGACACAACTGGGTTGACATTCTGCTCTAAGGAACTATTACTATAAACATTCATCAGTAGGCAATGACATACTGGGATAAATGTGACAAGTACAGAAAGACCGTTCCATCCACCTTTCATATCCCTGGTATGGCAAACTGAATAATTTTTTGTAAAATACCAGGATATATTTCTTAGAAAACCATAAAAAAAATAAAATGTTAAAATCTTCCCTTTCTTTTAGAGGGACAAAGGGAATGAATGCAACAGCTGGTTGTCACGGAGAAAAGCAGTAAAATCTCCATGAAAATAAAATATTTTATAATTTCATTGATTTTAGCAATTATTCTCTTGTTTTCTAAACCAACAGAATTGTTAAACTTGCAAAAGGGCCAGAGTAAAACTGAATACCAACTCCCCAGAAGTTTCAGTCTGGGGCCCAAAAAAGGCTGTGGGTGAGGACACACCTCCCTAGGCTAGCAAAGAGCTCCACTTACTGGCAGATGCAGCCCCTGAATTATTGCTTCCCACTGAGCGAGCCAAAAGTAAACAATAACCCAGTTGATAAACCCAGAATAAAAGAATTACATTGCTTAAAAGTACCTGCTGACAGATCACATCCTTTCAGATACACCTCCTGATTTGATATGAAACTTCTACCATGAATAAGTACATGGACAAATGTAAAGCAGCGCTTAGGCACAGCCGTGAAGCAGAGCGAAGTGTTCCAAAGCCCACTGGAGTCTTTCCCATGCCATCAACAGTTCTTAGCTCAGCTCCAGAACATAAGGGGGAGATTTTGATATTACCAGTACTTTCCGTGAACACCAGATTATTGTATTCTGGTATACATTCAGAAAATGAATCCAGATTATGTATAATCTGCCTATGTTTTGGCATATTGTAGTGCACAATACATGCAAGCTGCAGCATAATGCTGCAGGGAAAGATGCTGCTCTTACTAAACTGTTTTGTAAATTGCCTTTATGAGTATTCTCCCACGTCTTTATCTTTCGTTATAATATTATTCTTTTCACCTTTACAACAAAGTTGAATATAGCCAGTAATTTTACCCAGCACCTCTCCAAAAGCACCTCGTCAGTGTTCACTCATGTGGATGAAATTACACTTCATGGTGTACAACAGGGTATTTTGCATGTAATGAATGTTCAAAACCTGTTTTGTTCTATGACAGTAGTAAGTAAAAGAGTATACCACTACTCACATTCATTTCATTAAAAAATTAAAATTGTTTTTCAAATACCTGGGAGGATCCTGTGGAATAACACAGTGACAGAGAACTGTAACAGTTTGTTAGTAAGGAGATAAGAATGATAAATGCTCAGGAGAAACAGAACAAGGACCAGAGATGAACTGAAAATATTTTAAAGGACATTAATCATAAACTATTTATGTACCATCAACTCAAATTACACAAAGCGCATATATACTGGCAGCAAAGTTAATTCAATGAACTTTACCAAGATCATTATGGAAACATTATGATTTTTTTCAATTATCTGTCTAAACTGATCTTTTTTGTGGCAAGATTTTTCAACCAATCAGTGAAGGACAGATTGTGACACATTGCTAGAACTTCATACACTGTATTCACAGTCTGCTGTGTCACCAGATAAACCAGCATTATCTTTATCCTTTAAGTCAATGTATACACCCCAATAAGATTGTCCTGAATGAGCCACTGGAATAGCAGTGCTCTCAGGCCTAGGAACCATTTAATGTGGAAAAATTATACCAGAAAGTGTTCAACAGGCATGAAAGTAACCATAACTTAGGTGGTCTCTTAAATTTGGGCTTCAACTGTTTTTATCCCAGAAGCACTGTGTAGAGTTTAGAAAGCTCTGTTCTTTCTCTTCCTGTGTTGAGGTCTGTTCCTTTCCAGTCAAACTACTCATGCTTTGGCTAATTGGGCGCAGTTTTCCACCATCACAGTGGTCTGTCTTGTCTTTTACAGGCATGTAACCTTTGACTTTTCACACATACTTAGGACTATTGTCACTATACTTGAGAACAGTATCAGGTCCACACAGGCATTTACTTAAAATGGATGCAGATGGGAAAGTAACAGTATTCCTTTTGTCTGGCCTGTTTAATTAGCTCTTTGGCAATACTATTACAAATGGAAACCTATCTTTTTTCAATTAGCATCTGACATAAAACACTTTCTAAAAACAAGCTTCAAGGACACATGCATATAGGAATTAATTTAAGTCTCTGAATTAGTGCATACAGAAACTCCTGATGCATTACCCAGTTCTAACCTTGCACTTGTTTAAGTGACAGAAAATACACGAATTATGCAGCTTTCACCACCCAGCAGAAGTATTCTGGTAAGATAATAAGCAACAACATGAGACAGATAAGCTTCCTTTATTTGTAGACAGGGAATTGGGAAACAAGTTCAATTCTTTTTCCCTACAAAATATTACACATAAGTGGCCTCTAGAGGGATCCAGGTTACTGCTTTTCTGCTGAAGTCTCTCAAGCTATTTTTTTTCCCCTACTATTACTTTTTAACAAGTGAATCATTTATCTAGAAATAATGATCCAAACATTTTACATTAATGGGTGGTAGAACTACAGAGTTCATGACCAGCAGGAAGCTTCTTCAAAAATCCAGGAACTGCAAAATCTGCAGGGCAAGGTTCACATGCAGTAGAAGTCCAGTCTCAAATAAATTAGCTCTCAGCTCATCAGATTGGATAAAACCATATAAAACCTAATCAGTGCCTAGACATTTAGTTATCTATCTAAAACTCAGCTGAATTGGTGAGTCTGCACAATTAGTTTAAGAATGCGGTAAGAACTAGTCTTCTGTTTCTGGGGAATGAGTCAGTTATTTTCCGCTTCAGCTCCTACAATACTCATGAAAAAGTATACTGCTTCTAAATTGTTGTCTCAGTCTTGGACTTTTTTTTTTCTTGCCTGACTTATTTCAACTACTTTTAATTTTTACAGCTGTGATTTCATAAAGCAGGCTTATACTTAGTAGTTCCAAGTTAAACGAAGAGCAAGAATTTCATTCTACAGTGTCTATATTCTATACATTGTATTTTCTGGTTTGACCAAACAATGGATATGACGAGAAGCTTCAAGCCAGTTTCAAAATTCAATCTAGTAAGCTTTTTACTGAATGTGCTCTTCGTATGCAATCAAATATAAGTAAAGTAGATGTAATGACTGTAGGCATGGTGAAAAGCTTGTGTACAGGTGTGGTCGGAAGTCCTAGAAATGTTCCCATGCTGTCTGCAGCTAAATGTTCAAGTTCATATTCTGCAAAAAAGGGCTCTGTCAGAAACCCCCAAGTGTACATAAAAACATTATATGAAGATACTCAGCTTACATGTTATTCTTCTATACAGTGGAAGCGTGGGCTGGCTTGTGCAAACCAAGGTAGAGATTGAAAGGGATAACAAAAGGATTACACCAAGGCCTCCTTGGTCAACACCCTGTGATGGGAAAAGCAGGTCACAATCATGCTACTGGAGATGATTTGCTGAAACTGGGCCCTATAAGGAGGCTCCATTACAGTTTGTAAAATACACCATGATAAAAGCCAGTCCAAAACCAATTTGGTCCAATGAATTTAAATTTACATAGAATTATATTCCTTCTGTTAGAGTACTAATCAATGTCCTGATAGCACATCAAGACAGAACAACAGTTCTGCAGCACGGGCATTTGGCTAGGGTACAGGAGATGTTGTTCATGCAACACTGAACACAGTACCAGATCCACAAAGATATTTACTGTTTCTAATGTTCCTTGTTCCAGCATATAAGTGCAAATAAATCATGTTCTTCCTGACGACAATTCTGTGATGATAATTCATTAGTATCTGGAGGCTTAGTTAAGCAACTCAAACACAAACTCAGGTAGAAAAACTCAATGAATTAAAACAGACTTTAGATAACAAAGAAAGACATGATTGTCCTCCAGTGAAATCAGTAAGAGCTTTTGTCTCCAACTCAAAAGGAACACTGTGCAGTTACAATCTGCTGATGATTTAAGGTTTTAAATTTCAGTTTGCAATGAAAATAAAAAAGCATTTAATTAAAAATGCTAGTATATACCAGCAAAGTTGCCTCATGCTTTACAGTGCGCTTTACAGTATACTCTTAGAAAAGCTTCAGAATTGAACATTTAAGCTCTTTCCTGGGGGTAAAATAATAAAACAATAAATAATAAATTGAAGTCTAAACAAACATTTCTCATTTTACCAAGTCTACTGACAGCTGAATTATTTGATTACACCTTTTATCATTTAATAATCTAGACCATGAAATAAGTCCTGAACCAACTAGCTTCAAAATAATTATTATATTGCTCCACTTAGAAATAATATACAGTGGTTTTCCATTCATGGATTAAGTAAAACAATCCGTGTCGAAAACAGTTTTTGTTGTTCAGCTTGTTATTCCCACATGCAATTTTCTCTATGCAGGTTTTTTTATGTTACCTGCAAATGCAAATATAAATTTTTTTCTGTAGTTTGAATTCACTGAAATAATTGAAAGGTTAGGTTTTCATGGTGTTTTTTTTTGTTTGTTTGGTTGGTTGGTTGGTTGTTTTTTTTCTTTACCCTCTGGAACTTGAATCCACATTTCTACTACCTACCCAATGTTCTATTGACAAGTCTATGGTACTCTTGAATGATTTAAGTAAGTGGTTTCTACCTAGGGCCAATCCAAAATTCCTTGATATTTCTCTTACGACCTCAGGAGGAAAAGAATGGGGTTTATGTGATTTTTTTTTTTACTACTCAGACTCCACTTAATGTGGCTATCTAGTGAGACTCTTCTCACAGGTCAGGGCTATTTGTCAAAAAAAAAACAACCCAAAAAACAAAAAGACACAAGAGAAGGAATCCTCAGACATTCAAAGGAGCATTTCTGTACTGAAAGTAGTAGCATACCATTTGCAGAAGACCACTAAGTTTTTTGCACATGCTTTACAACTTTTACAGCAGTTTACCTTACAGTAGGACTTGGGAACTTCAGTCATGTGAGTCTCTGCTATGTTCAGTTCAGAGGTCCTGAAGATCACTTAAGCTAGTTATATTTTCTTAGCTGCAGTGGCTGTATCTCAGGCCCTACATATGGCCAAAGATGCTGGATTTCTGTCATTACTAACTACAACAAATCAGCCTGGGTGGAGGAAAGAGAGGTTACAAAATCACTCCTATTTAGAAAAAAAACCCCGCAAACTCTAAAGGTAGCGAGCATTAATGCTTTGTATTCTCCAACTGGCAAAACATGGGAAGAAATGTAACATGCTGCTTTTGAAATAAATTCAAACCACCATGACACGAAACAGTGAACAGAAGAACCAGATGTAGGAATTTGTGGGAACAGCAAACCATTCCTTTCCAACCTCAATTTTTAGTAGCACATCTACTAACAACCATATATTTTCAATAATGAAACGCTAAGTGCTTTGGAGGGCAAGAGCTGTTGGTAGTGTTTATTTTTTGAAATAAACTAATGGCTTATTCATTCTTGCTTCACTATTTGATATGCACTGTTACATAGGTTGAAAAAATCCAGGTCCACACATTACATGAAAAGAGAAAAATATCTGTTATAGTGCTCCCTCATTTAGCAGTAGCACTTTTGGAAAAGAGTATATGATTTATATTCTTAAAGACATGAGAAGATATTTCAAAGAATCACAGAATCATAGATTCACAGAGTCACAGAATGGTTTGGGTTGGAAAGGACCTTAAGATCATTTACTTTCAATTGCCTTGCCACTGGCAGAGACACCTCCCACTAGATCAGATTGCTATTTCTATATCCTCTTTTTACATTAGTAATGTTAGTAGCTCTGGTTGCTGGATGAAGCATATAGGAAGTAGGTGCTAATTTTCTGTAATATTTCAGCATATCTATTTTGTTTATATTCTCTTACCTTGTCACTGCCTATTTTGTCTCCTTACCTGCTCTTTGTCACAGACTTTGCATCTCCAGATGAACCATGAATAAAAAAGAAAGGAGTAGAAGAGCTGCAATTTTAAAAGGCAATCAAGCCTGAACATAGAGCCATTCAGCAGAAGCCTAAGGTTGGTTTATGATAGACATAAATAATGAACAGAAGATGACCTTTCTCATTTCCAGGAACCCTTTTCCTCAGATCTTTAACAGGATTCTGCTATGGAGTATTAAAAAATCCTTCGGAAAACAAATTTTCTTTCTAGTATTTCCATCACCCACCACACCCTCATTATTTTTGGCTCACCTGGCATTGTGTCTAATGAATTTCCTTTGATACTCTTTATCCACAGAATGGATGAAGTCAGATTGTGTCAAGTGGTGTAGATGATTCAATTGCTTTTTTTAATTTGATGTCAAGCCCTAACAAATCTATTACACTTACTTACATATCTATACATATTTCAAACTTGCCAAACAAGGAATTGGGTTAAAGTTTGAAGAGTAAGGATTAACTTCTGACATTTAATTTGAGTACAGCAGAAATACAGCAATTTTTTCATTAAGAAGTTGGCACATGAAAAAACGTGTAGAGAAAGCTACAAACTGAGGTCTCCAGTGCCTAACTTTTTACTCCAGTACTTAACATTTCATTAAACAGCCTTGTAGCTAAGCATGAAAATAATTGTTTTCTGCACAGTGAGAACTAGCACACAACCAGCAATATTTAAAGTCAACTCTAAGTTTGTGGTCAGCTAGCTCAACCCAAATAAGTGTGCATTACACCTTGCAATTCACACCAGAACTCCATAGTTTTCTTATTTTAGCATGAGCTGATTGGAGAGGTTTGCATGATATGGTTTGTTGGTATGGGCTCAAGAACAGTCAGTCTTATAGTTGCTGTTACTTGTCAAGCACTACTAGCAGGAAAGTATCTTAACAAACTCAGGCAGGAGCACAGCAACAGTGATAATGCTGAAAAAAATCTGGTGTTGCATCTCCTACGTAAACTCCATCACCACCCTCGGACTGACAACTACCGGTCACATGACTACCTCAACCCCATAGAAAGAGTCAGTAAGAATGGTCCATTTTCTGTAAGTTCATGCACTTTCTCTATAGCTGTCTCACAAATATCTAGTTTCAGGAAATTCAGCTGAAGTCTTGGTTCTTGGGGTTTATAGTTGCTTATGGCATAAAATCATTTTGAAAAAAAAATAGTGAGAATGTGTATATATATATCTATATCTATATTTTAAATGTAGGTTACTTTTTTTTTTTCCCCCCACGAAACAACAAATTCAGATTCTAATTCCTCCCTTCTCAGCTGGATACCCCCTTCCCATAGCCATCTTTGGTTTAGCTCAATACTTTCCCAAGAAATATACAAGTGGCTGAAATGAAAACATGCTAAACTTAAGCTGTGCTCAGGCACTGGTGTTAGAGAAGTACAACTATAATAATTAAACTTACTCTTTCAATTACACTGCATTTTTAAGCAGGCTGCCCTATTTAAGGAGTTTATTTATTCTGGTCTGACTTTTTCTGGTCAAGCCACTTTGGTTTCACATCTTTGGAAGTGTAAAGAGATTAGGCCCCCAGCCTCCTGCTAAGGCTTACATGCCATATTGACACCAAAATTTCCAGTTTAGTAAAACTGTTGAATTAAGGAAAGAAGATAAATGTGCAACATGAAGTGAGGTAAACCTCCTTCTCTGTGCAATAAGTTGTCTTCCTCAAGGTGAAATTAGCATTTGAAATAGTACCTCTCTCGTATATACGTGATTTATCACCATAATTTTCTTTTCTCTTTTTGTGATCCTGGGTGATTTCTTGCATGGTGCCTTGGCTATTAATATATAGGAAACTTAATTGTACTACAATTTCCATTTCACCTGTGATATTTTGTTTTATTAGGCTTGTGAATTATGGGAAAAATGAGACAGCATCTAGTAAACAAATTTTCCATTTTTACTAGGGAACAGAAAAACCTTTTTCTCCTAAGGAGTGTTCATGGGATTTTGCTGGAACCCAAGGAAGCCCCAGGAAAACATCCTCGTTAACGTAAGAGTTGTAATCATAATGGCAGCCTTGGCACTCTCCTGTGAATTTCAGCCAGGAGCTGCTGCGTTTCTGGAAGAACTGCATGGAAAGTGAATTCAGAGAATTTACCTGATCCTGTTATGTAACTAACAATGTGACTGGTTGTTTTTCCACTGCAGAGAAGAAAATATGACTTTGCCTCCTCTAAAACATAGTGTACCTTTGAGAAGGTACATGAAACCTCCCTCTTCTACCTGGCTATATATTTTCATAAAATTTTTAGCAATGACTTGCACAAATGAGGCTTCAGTTTAAACTAGTCAATCAGTTCAAAAGTAGGGGAATATAGACAAACACTCACACACCGAGGGACAGACTGAGGGACAATAAGCAAGACAGTTATCTCATTAGCATCAGCACTGGTCAACAATGGCTTGTCTCAAAACAAAAACTAGTCAAATTTGTTTGCTTAAATTTCAAGAGCCTGGTTCAGATAAGCTATTTTCTACAGCTACTAAATGATTACAAAAGTATTTCTACTGGCTTGCCAGCAAGACATTTCTATTTCCTTTAATGAAGATAGACTGTAAAAAACCCAAAGACTTACATCAAGTAACAGAGATCATGAAGCAGTTTGTTTCTAATGATTAAGTCATAAAAAGTTCATAGAAACATAAGTCTCCAAGTTAGACAAAACGTTTTCTTTCCCAATAGAAAACAAAACAAAATAATACCCAAGCTTAGAAATGCTGTGAGCAAAGTAGAAATGTAGGTACTGAATTCAAAAGAATGAGACTTCACTGCTTTCTCACTAGGAATACTGACTAATTTAAGTGGTGTTTTCTAAGAAGCAGTCACTTCATGTCTGACTGCCATGTATTTTGATAATCACCAGAGAATGAATAAATTAATGATGTTATATTAAGCAAAAGCAAAGCAATGTATCTACTCGTGGTAAAATTTCACACACATCTTTTTAACACATTCCCTGAAGTGATCATGTTGATTTCCACATCTGTATAATGCATATATACATATGCATGCAATATATTATGGCAGTTCAGTTAGCAATATTTTCCTTATTACAAAAGCTCACTTGATTCTTCCCCCATTCATAGAAGGAGTTAGGAGCCATGAGGCCTGCACTGATGTATTTGCCCTGAAGCAATGGCAGTTTGACCCTCAATATTACAATGGAAAAGGCTGCTGTAAAATCTTACATGCTTAGGGCTAGATCTGAAGCTATACAACTTTATTGTTAATGTTGTTGCTCACAAGACAGAATAGAAAGAATTATTCTCTTCAGTAATGTTTGCATGGATGTACTTTCAGATCCTGAACAGATGAATACATCAGCGGAGATTACTTCTGAGGTCATTTTACTGATTTCAATCAATCCTTATCAGATGGCAAAACATCATGACAAAATGAAGCACTAACATAAACAATGGGATTTGTTTTGATGGGTACATGGATATTTAATACAAAAGATATGATGCTGCAGCAACTGTAAATACAGCACAGAAAATACTTCAGTTCTTACTCTTTAATAGTTTACAAGAATAGTCTGAATACCATAAATTCTGAATCTTTTATGAAGCATTTAAATGAATCTCTATGGTCTCTTTTTTTTTCTAATTCAGTGCTTTCAATTAAAAGAGGACATCTGAATTCCTCCTTTAGGTGATATGACATACCCTCAGGAGTTGTTTGCATTTCTATCATCTTCTAAAATGATACTGAATAAAATGCGTCCAACCTGAGTTTGAAACACTGTCTTGAAACCAAACTTTAACCACTTGAACAAACTGCGAATAGGACTTAAAAATTATCTCATTTTTTGTGCCTGGGCTGCATCAAAAGGAGTGTGACCAGCAGGTTGAGGGAGGTGATCCTACCCCTCTACTCTGCTCTCGTGAGACCTCACTTGGAGTATTGTGTGCAGTTCTGGTGTCCTCAACATAAAAAGGATATGGAACTGTTGGAGCAAGTCCAAGGAGGGCCACGAGGACGACCAGGGGACTGGAGCACCTCCCGTATGAAGACAGGCTGAGAAAATTGGAGCTGTTCATCCTGGAGAAGAGAAGGCTGTGTGGAGACCTCATAGCAGCCTTCTAATACCTGAAGGGGGCCTATAGGGATGCTGGGGAGGGACTCTTCATTAGGGACTGTAGTGAGAGGACACGGGGTAATGGGTTCAAACTCAAACAGGGGAAGTTTAGATTGGATCTGAGGAAGAAATTCTTTACTGTAAGGGTAGTGAGGCACTGGAATGGGTTGCCCAGGGAAGTTGTGAATGCTTTATCCCTGTCAGTGTTCAAGGTGGGGTTGGACATAGCCTTGGATGGCATGGTTTAGTGGGAGGTGTCCCTGCCCATGGCAGGGGGGTTGGAACTAGATGATCTTAAGGTCCTTTCCAACCCTAACTATTCTGTGATTCTATGATTTGTAAATCACTACCCAAGTTTAAATTGCATGACTCTTGAGAACATCTGTTTCCAAGTTAAAGACAGAACTGAAAACTGTTTGCTTTTCAAGTAAAATAAGTCTTAAAATTAGGATGCCAAATATGCAGGAGAAAAGGTAGTATGGATAAGACACTTGTACCTTTACACTAAGTAAAATACCTTTCAAAATGTGCCCAGTTGTAGAAATGCACTGTAAATTGTACTGGTGAAAACCAAATAAATTTTCTAATCTTTTTTTTCACAGTGGATAAATCTTCCTGCTACAGCAGATGCAAAAGAATTATTTATGCAAGTATATGTATCAGTTGATGTGGTTGCTGGGTTCATCAGCTGCAAATGGTATCTAGAGTTGGTAAGCCACAGAAAAGCCATTCTGCTACACTGGAAATGGCCACAGTTGCCAGCACTATAACATTGGAAGTTAGGAGAAGCCAGATGAGTGTGCCTTATTTATAAATATGAATTCTAGCAGGGTCTAAAGACTCGCTTTGTTAAAGTAAGTGAGAAAAGTCCCCATTGAATTTAGAGAACTTACTGGATTTCAGAGATGAGTTGCAGTATATAACGAATTCAAAAGAAACACTGCGGGTATTGCCTCTTTTTGAAATGCCTGTTTTGAGCTCTTTGCTTACATTATTAGTGCATTTAAGAGGGCTGAAAAAGAAAAAACAATGCTCACACAATGTCAAAAATGACCACGGATTTCTCAGCCATTTTCAAATCTTAAAAATAAAACCCAATACAAATGCATCAGAAGGGGAAAAAAAAAATTAAGCATGATAAATGTTTACACCCGTCTGCTTTGTTTCTCTGTGATGTGATGATTTCTCATAGAAATAATACGCCTGAAAAAACATATCTGCGTAACATTTAATTTGATCAGTTTGACTGTTGCAGCATTACAGCTGAAGACTGATCAATATCATATTACCTTGATCAAAGTCAAGTTTACAGCCCAATCGGACCATTGCATTGTCAAAGCATTTCATAGAATTATAGAATAGTAAGGGTTGGAAAGGACCTTAAGATCATCTAGTATTGTGTTCAAGGTAAAGACATAATTTGCAAGTACAGATCAATTATCTTTTTTGTTTGATACTTCACATTTTGATCTGGTTTTCATATGAAAAAGGAAATACATATCTCAGACCCTCTTTACCATTGTCACATAACATGAGTGTATGAGTACTATCCTATCAATAAATAATGTTGATCCTCTCCTTTGTAAGAGTAGTTGACCAGGTCACATTCACTGAAGGCCTCTGAAGCCTGCAGTGTTCCATGTGGCAACTGCATATTGCTCCAGCAGAAGACAAATGAATGTATAACAAGTTTTTCCATTACTAATTCAGCTGTTTGAGCACTTCTCCACTCGATGTTCCAGACTGGAATAACAAACAAAGGTAAGACCATGCAGGTTTCATTTTCCCATTAAGCACCTACAGGTAGAGCTCTCCTGTCTTAGCTTAGTCTGTCATTTCTCTAGTAAGACTAGGGTTGAGGTTGCGTGTATATCTGGAATAAGTTTAGCTATAAACACAGTTCTAAAAGTGTTTTCAAACCCATTTTAATGTAAAACCCCATTCCTGATCTTGATTGTGCCACAAATCTTATTGTAAAAACATTTCTGGCACCAGTAATCAACATGCAATTTCATTTTGGCAAACCTTAGTCCAGGTACTGCCTATACTGAGGTTTCAATCAATGCTGTTAAGTGGTTGGATAAGCTGGCTTTCTTTCTTGACGGTACATTAAGTTCTTTGTAATGAGTTTTAACTCAAACTGATCCAAAACCACAAGACACTGAATATGGCCTTTCCACACCACTGCACAGACACCTCTGCAAGGTTGGTGTGGGTAGTTACTGCTGTCTGCCACCAAAATTATAATATTTATGAACAGTCCAGATATAAACACATTCTTATAATAAACTGTTCATTGCTTTGTTAAAGTAGAGTTTGTGTGTTCTGCATTTTAAGGGATTAAGCCTATCATAGATATGTATAATTATCCTGTTTCAGGTTCAACTGTATTATTAAGACAGACCTATCAAGCTTTTTTTGGTAGAAAAATCAACCTGAGTGGTATTTCCAGTTGCTTTTTGATATTTACTTCATGATGAATCAACAATGCCATGCCTGAGTTTGACACATTCCTAGTGAAACAGACTTCCTGGTAGAATCCCAGGTGAAACAATCATGTCCTGAAAACAAATATTAAACTTCTAGTTATTCCAAAACCTGAGGTTACATCTAGAATGAAAATCTATTTATAATCTATTATGTTTACTGATTCATAATCAGTTCTCACACTATTTAAAATCAAAATAGAAAATTAAATCACATTCAGAATTATTACAAACAAATACATTATTTGGTTTCTTACTCTTCCTCCTCCCCCTCATCTGTTGAAAATTCTGAGTACAAATTTTTAATTAAATGCAATTCTGGTCCTTCTTTGCTTTCTATCGCTACCATTTGAAAAGTGTAGTATTCAGTGTGACAGTGAACACAGTTTGGGGTGGGAAGTATTTCTCCTGGTACTTTTGGTATGACAGTTATAATCTCATAGATCTCCCTTTCTAATTAGTTCACCTATCAACATACCACATTCATTCCTTTGACTGTGCTGTTCATCAACAAAACAGCCAGCAGTCTCACCTGACAGCTTCTTGTTGAAAGGCATCTTCCCAAAACAGTATTCTTGCATACATCAAAGTATTTTTGGAAGCTTTTTACAAATAATTCTAGCAGTTTTACAATTTTCCTCATGCTTGCACCAGTAAGAATTCAGGCTGTTGAAGCCTTGAATCCTATTGTTTTTCTAGGGAAAAAAGAATCGAATTATTCTGGTTTTGGTTGAAATTAAACCCATCAGACTTCATCTACTAAACTGTGAAGCGTAAGTTTTACTCTCAGTCATCTCGAGTCATTCCTCATAAGACAGACGTGGGATAAACTGGCCTCTGGAATTGCCTGTGTCTCTCTATTTTGTATGGTTAAAATAGTCAACAGAGAGTGCAGTACCTTCAGAAGGTGATTTTTCTCATTTTAAGATTTAGATATCTATGGTTAGGTAAGATAGACCAAATACCTCTCTCTTAGGTAATCCCAAGCTGGAGCTTCAGGTATCAAACTTTTTGTCAAAGATTTAGCTTGACAACAGATGAGAAATCCAGAAGTGCTCTGAAGAAAGGCGTTCTCAAGATTCACAATACGTGAAACACTGCAGACCTCTGAAAGTTACACACTGCCAATCAAAGGCTGTGCAGTGTTCACAGTCCTTGACAGCTACACAGAATACACAGCCCAGTTGATAATACAACAGCACCTCTTCCCAATGGTCACACCTAAGAAATGAGGATGGCCTCACTCAAACCTTTTTCACCTCATTTCCGTATATCTTGCCCCTTATTTTTATATCACTGTTACTGCTCTGCACTTTCTCAATATCAGGATTTAATAAATGCACAAGGGGTGGCTGGACACTGCAGATATTTCTTATCAGTATATTTCATTCCAGAAAATAAATAAATAAATAAATAAAATTAGGGTATGGAGTTGGCAATGTCATATCTGAAATCTGCTGTTACGATTAGGGTGCCTTTCTTCCTCATGCAACCTGGAGTTTGTTATACATAGCTCAACATGTAAATTAGAAGATATTGGGTGATTCAAAAGCTAGAGAGAACATAAAATTATGTGGCTTCATCTTAAATAATACAGGCAGAGGGAAATTAGGGATGGAAGGCTTATTAAATTGTCTAGCTCCGTCTCTGCCATCATGGGATTATTCCCTGGAATGTATTTTACAGCACGTTATCGAAAATTGTTTCCATATGTGATTCTGCTCTGGAAAGAGCTTGTAAAAGTGGTCTGGTACAGTGTCATTCTGATTGAATCAATGATTTCTCTCTCACACAAATTTTAAAGAAATATTTTTTCCTATCTGTTGAAGACATCCCCTTCTTCAACTACCCACAGTATCACTTGTAATAGATGGTCTGTGTGGCACCCTCACCTTTAGTTGCATTGTGTAACTCCACAGCTCACTCCTATTGCCTTAGGTATACTGTGATGCAGGAAAGAGGGTAGAGGTAACAGCAGAAGCAAATGCTTTATGAGAGACAAAGTAATACAGATTCTTTGCATTACACATGTGCACTGAGACTTACATTAATACTCTTCCTTCCACAGCTACTCTTCTCCTATTTCTGAGACCACAGATTCTGAATCCTGACCTAATGAATCCTTCATTATTATCAAATTCCTTCTGATATTACTACTGAAATTATCCAAATATTACTACCACTCTCCCCCAGAGACCCGCCTTTAGCTTTGGGTGACTGAATGGGTAAGTTACCTGAACCCTGAAGTTGCTGAGATTATTATTCTGCCTCATAGTAGGCTGGTTTGCTATTAGTTTAGTGCCCCTTCATCTCTTTGATTCTAAGCATGACCTTTTCATTTTTCTCTTTGATTTTATTCATAGTTCTTTTATTTTTCCATTTCACAGTTTCACAGTTCTTCTAGGACTAGAACATAATTGTGATTTTCTTCACTAGGGTGACCAAACAGGCCACACTTTTTTACTGGGTAAGAATTATCTTTGTCAGTTCTATAGGGCTCATTCCAGGATTTATGTAATTAGTCCTCCTCACTTTATTATCAGTGTCCATGCTTTAAGGTCAGATGCAGGATGAGTGTGAGGGAATGACACTCATGCCTTGCTGACTGCATGCCCCTCAGATCACTGACTGAAACGGCTCATCTGGGATCTCACGATTCTCAGCCAATCAGTCATTTGTTTTTTTAAACAACCCCCTGCCCTGTTATGAATCAGATTCTTGTTCTCTGAAAATTTTGCAGCTCCTAATTTTTATGCTGATTCCAAAACAGTCCCAATTCTACTGCTACCAAACTGCTTTTTAATTATTTGCTACCACAAGGTAGTGTTACATTCTCACCACGGCCAGGGGATGTTAGCAGCTCTGTCGTCATGACTTTAGCACAAATCATGCTTTTTTTCTCAATCTTCTCTTGCCTGTCAACATTAGCTTTTCTGAGGCTCTTCACAATGTCCTTATGCCGTTTCCACGCTGCGGCAGGCAGGCAAGCACAAAGCATAACACAGGCATCTTTGGGAAACATGACGTGCCCTCTCAGCTTGAAGCCTTCTTGCAGACAACCTGTTCGGTCTCTCTGGTGTGGTAATTTGCTATCAAATGTACAAATGTGGACATATGAGGGCCCTGAAAGCTGCGCTTAAAGTGTACCTATGTTTATGCTTGCTGCCTCTCTACTGTATGACCAGTCAGCTTTAAAAATGCAGCATAGGTTTAATGGTCATTACATATAGATTCCCTGTCACCAAAGCAGAGTTACACCTCTTCAGTTCATTGCAATCATTTTTTCTCATAATCACAACAGCATCCATGGGGATGGAGTACTTACAGAAATCCCACCTCACACTTAGCTGCTGTCTTTTCTAGGCTGAAGCTCATCTTGCCTGTGGTAGATTCCTCTGCCTCATCTTTTATATCTTGAAAGAGAAAAAATAACTTTGGCAGTTCTTATTCTCACTGCAGGCTGCACTGCAGCCTGAAGCTTCCAGGGGCATTTCAGAGAGAGAGAAGGAAGTGCTGACTGTAGCAGTTAAAGCATTAAGCAACACACCCTGGGAACCTCTGCTGTATTTTTCACTCTGTCACAGTCTTGCTGAAGGACTGTGGCCAACTCCTGGAGCCTCTTTCTGCTTTGGCTTCACCATTTTTTATATGAAGCTAGAATCATGGAATTATTCATGTTGGAAAAGACCTTTAAGATCATCGAGACCAAGTGTTAAATCTAGCATTGCCAAGTCCACCACTAAACCATGTTCTTAAGTGCCACAGCTACACATCTTTTAAGTAGCTTCAGGGATGGTGATTCAATCACTTCCTTGAGCAGCCATTTCCAGTGCTTTATACAACTCTTGGTGAAGAAATTTTTCCTAATATCCAATATAAATCTGGCGACTCTTGAGGCCATTTCCTTTTGCCAGACCACTTGTTGCCTGGGAGAAGAGACTGATACTTGCCTTGCTGGGGACTCCAGAAGTCCAAGGTAGCAGTTTTACTGACCCTCCACCTTACCTATCCAAGAACTGAAAATTGTGTGTCCACACACTTGAGGAATCTCCTAAGCTGTTCTCTCTCTGCTGTATTGTATTGTATTGCTGTATTGTATCTAGTAAATTGATTTCCCCCCCCAAAACAAGAGCTTACAATTATAAGATTTCTCCCAGCTTGTATAGAAAAATTCACCTGCCTCATCATCCTGGTTGGGTGGTCTGTAACAGACTTTCGCCATGATATCTGCCTTGTTGGACTTCCCTCTGAGTCTTACCTATAAATGCTCAACCCTATTGGCACCACCATTAAGCTCTAGATAACCAGAACACTCCCTAACATACAGGGCTACCCCACCACCTCTCCTTTCTTGCCTATCCCTTCTGAAGAGTTTATAGCTATCCACTGCAGCACTCCAGTTGTATGAGTCAGCCCATCATGTTCTGCGTTAGCAACTACGTCATAGCTATCCTGCTGCACAATGGCTTCCAGCTCCTTCTGTTTTTTGTCCACACGAGTGCAAGGGCGTAGATGCACTTCATCTGCGCTACTGATGCCACTAAGAAAAATGGGGCAGAAGCCCTAATTCCTATATGATTATACTCAGGCACTTCCATGGTTTCTAACCCTTGCATCTTTGCTACCACACAGATCTCCATCCCCTACCTCCACTGAGATGGCAGACCAAAGGACCTTGCTAGCACAGTGTCTCTCAAACACTGATGTGCTGCCCAGGCTTATCTCTACTGAGCCTGGGTTTATCCCCTTCCCCCTTCAAATCTAGTTTAAAGCTTTTTCAACGAGCCTGGCTAACTCATGTGCAAAAATCCTTTTTCCCCTTTGAGACAAATGTACCATGTCTGTTGCCAGCAGGCCTGGTGTCATGAAAACCATCCCATGATCAAAAACCCCAAAATTCTGCTGGTGACATACAGGCTTGGAGCCAAGTATTGAACTCATGTTTCCTCCTTCATCATTCCCTGCAACTGGAAGAATAAAGGAGCACACTAGTTGTGCTCCTGATCCCTAATGATATTGGCTTCCTCTATAATATGCTTTCAGGCATACTGAAGAAAAATAGCTCACAAGAGAAAAGCTATTAATGCTTGGCTGATGCAGCCCTTGCTATATTCTCATCACAATCACAGGAAAAGAAGTGTTATATAGCTACAGTGCCTGTAAACTCACCTACCTGATAGAGGAGGTTCCTCCTAAGCATGGTAGTGAAGGACTCTGAGCTATCCCAGAGCCTCTGGCATCTGCACAAGAACTGCAGCGGGTCTGCCAATACTACAACTTCTTCAACTTTCAGCTTTCCAGAAACTGTCTGGTCCAAGTATTTATTTCTTTTTTATGCTAGAGGGGAAAAAAGGAGAGATAATAGAAATTAGATAATTTTCATGTTGTACCATCTGTGATTTCCGTTTCTGATATGGTTACAACAATAAACTTCTCCTGTTGTGCCACCCAAAAAGACTGGAAAATGTCCATTCTAACTGTTTTCCTTAGGCTATGTTGTGTGAATGTTCAGCTCCCTGAGGACGAAGTGTACTGATGTAAATTTACTGCGATAGAGCCACACTGCTGCTGATTGTTGCAGAACTACCACTGAGTAGTAAATGCTTCACTGCTCTGCTACCCAGGGGGATGAGCATTAACTACACTATTGAACAGCAAATGCTTATCATCCCCTATAATTCAAACTATATAAATCACTGAAGAGAGACAATGTGCCTGCAGGGAACTCACATGGTCTATAAAAATGTAAAAATCTGAACTATATTTAGCTGACAGAGCTATACTCAAAAAAAAAATAAATAAAATTTCAAAAGATAATCTTAGACATTAAAACTCATCGTCATTACAATCTACTGAAGCTTTAGTGGAGTTTAATCTTTCTGGCAAACATTTTAATCTTTAACAATATTTAAAAAAAATAAAGATTTAAGGAATAAAAGCTACTACTCTTTGCATTCTCTTTCCTCCAGCTGTTCACGCAACACACGGAATGACCCCTCTTAAGCAAAGCAAAACACCAGTATTTTTTCTTCATTGAGCAAAATCACTTCTACTTTGCCAAAAAAAAAAAGCCCAAAACACCTTCCTCGCCCCCTCCCCCCCCAAAAAAAAAACCAAAACCCACAACAAAACAAACCAACAAAAAACAAAACCAAACTTAATAGGTTTAAAATATCCTGGCTGTAAAACATGCATCCACTGAAAGCAGAAGACACAGTTCCCTTTTCTTTAAAGGCATAGTTTCCTTTTCTTGAAGGACATAATTCTTCAAATATAGGGCTTATGTAAGGTTCATTGCACTGACAGAAGAAAGGCAAGTTAAAACATTCCTCCAAGGAACTATACTGCAACTGAGGACATAAGCTTCCATTTCTGAATAAGCAAACAATCTGAAGTGGACACAAGTAGTTACATTACTGTCAATGAATTACTCATGTCTGTGAAGTTAAACAAACATGATCATTTGAAGCATTACAGGACGTTATAACCAGCTGGTGCTGCATATTCCTTAACATATATATAAAATTTGATTTTTCTTTTGGCCTAAACCACACAATAACCTCTGAACAGGCCTCACCACTACTCCTGTAATTATCATGGAATGATTATGCAATTTACTGCAGAGCTGAGGCCTTCAATACTATCATTCATTAGAGAATTTCTATCAGTAGAGAAATAAAACATTGTAATCTTTAATATACAAATGTAATTACAAAAAAAAAAAATAAAAATAAACAACCCAAAAAACCCCCACAAATCCAGATGAGAAAAGCCTTGGGGGAGAACTGGTATGGGTCTTTCTGAGTGCTCCATGTAGAATACAGAGAGCTGATAAAAGAGATGTTTGAGAGCAGAGTTGGAAAATGATCACAAGCAGTCAACATTTCAAAGGGGTCAGAATAAAAATCAAACAGGAATACTAAAGCTTTTGCATTAATCCATGGACAGCTTAGTAGTTTCCCACTAACTTCCATCCTTCATGAAGATGTTATTCCAAGTAAACAAAGCAGATATTGATTATTTTAATCTTATAAATGATTATGCCATCAATGGTTTATGTTTGATTTTTTTTTCCTTACACAGAGGAAATACCTGTAATGATTAGCATGGGACTTCTGCCATAGTTTGTGAGCCTCAAATAAGCAACAGTAATGAGGGATTCTTAAACAGAAATATAATTAAGCAATGCAAATATGTTTGAAACACTAAAAGAAAAACATGAAGTATGGCTTAAAAACTGGTTCAGATGAAGTCAGACAGTCAGAAAGGAGTTCTGCCAGAACCAAAAGCAATGTACATCAAGATTAGCTTAAAGAATTTTGCAAATAATGCCAACATACTCCAGATGCTCACTCAGGGCACCTCTTTATCAAGAATGGAAACAGAATCATAGAATCATAGAATAGTTAGGGTTGGAAAGTACCTCAAGATCATCTAGTTCCAACACCCCTGCCATGGGCAGGGACACCTCTCACTAAATAAGTCTTTCCTTAAATATTTGTAATGTGGCTTGAAGGTGTTGCCTTGAGTTATCTTTAAATGAAAAGCAGAAAATTAACTGTAAGCAAAACTGAGGAAGCTCAGAAAGCAAATAAAATCTTTAAAAGTCAAGTCTTCTAAAGGCAACTTCCATAAAGCCTGTGGCTTTATCTTCTATGGACTTTAATGTTCACCAGAACAGCAACACTGAGAAGAGAATAAAATATACTAAGAAATTGCAGCAAGAAATGGTTAATTCGTGACTCATGGCAGAAAATTAATGTGATACAGCAGTAGTTTAATATGCTGGCAAAACGAACACTTACAAGTAATTCTCCAAAATGTACACCAGCTGCAGAACTCCAGATGAATTTACGATGTCAGTCCCACAGGACTACTCAAGTGAATATGAGCTCATGCTTCAGTATTTTCAGATCAGAGCCATATGCTGTACATGAGCACACTTGCAGAATTAGTACCTTGCACTAAATTTCTTACAGCAATATTGAATACAATTTCCAATGCCCACAGTCAGCAGATTTCTGTCATTTCCCTTGGGAGATAACTCTGCAACCTGGATCAACCCTACAAGATCCTATTCTGATACTAAGTTGAAAGCATCTTTCTTATTTAAAGAAACATTGGACATCCATAACTTCAGATGCCTGGAAAAACACTGGTGATGAATAAACTCCCCGATTTAAAGAATTTCTCCTAATGCTACTAATTGGTGCAAACTGCTGCAGTGCTACCAATAGGAATGGAGGGGTGACATTTCATACCAATGAGGATCTCCTGGGTAGCCTACAGCGTTAAGCTAAGTGCGGCTCAGGTGTAAGCAGTTCCTTCCGCTCCTGGCATATCATGATGTCTTATGCATTATAATTATACCTTTTAGATTACTTTGATCCTAACCATTTAAGCTTCCCCTTTGACAAAAAATAAATATCTGTAAGTGAAAAAAAAAAATAGGCCTCTTAAAAATTAATCTAAATTGCATTATAGAATCACAGAATCATAGAATAGTAAGGGTTGGAAAGGACCTCAAGATCATCCAGTTCCAACCCCCCTGCCATGGGCAGGGACACCTCACACTAAACCATGCCATCCAAGGCCACGTCCAACCCCACCTTGAACGCCGCCAGGGATGAAGCATCCACAACCTCCCTGGGCAACCCATTCCAGGGCCCCACCACCCTCACAGTAAAGAATTTCTTCCTCAGATCCAATCTAAACCTCCCCTGTTTAAGTTTAAACCCATTACCCCTTGTCCTCTCACCACAGTCCCTAATGAAGAGTCCCACCTCAGCATCCCTATAGGCCCCCTTCAGGTATTGGAAGGCTGCTATGAGGTCTCCACACAGCCTTCTCTTCTCCAGGATGAACAGCCCCAATTTTCACAGCCTATCTTCATACGGGAGGTGCTCCAGTCCCCTGATCATCCGCGTGGCCCTCCTCTGCACTTATTCTAACAGTTTCATGTCCTTTTTATGTTGAGGACACCAGAACTGCACACAATACTCCAAGTGAGGTCTCACAAGAGCAGAGTAGAGGGGCAGGAGCACCTCCCTCGACCTGTTGGTCACACTCCTTTTGATGCAGCCCAGGATACGGTTGGCTTTCTGGGCTGCAAGCGCACACTGCTGGCTCATGTTCATTTTTTCATCAACCCACACCCCCAAGTCCTTCTCCACAGGGCTGCTCTCAATCTCCTCCCCGCCCAACCTGTAGCTGTGCCTGGCATTGCTCCGACCTAGGTGGAGGACCTTGCACTTAGCATGGTTAAACTTCATCAGGTTGGCATCAGCCCACCTCACAAGCGTGTCAAGGTCCCTCTGGATGGCATTCCTTCCCTCCAATGTATCAACCGAACCACACAGCTTGGTGTCATCGGCAAACTTGCTGAGGGTGCACTCAATCCCACTGTCCATGTCACCAACAAAAGATGTTGAACAAGACCGGTCCCAACACCGATCCCTGGGGGACACCACTCGTTACTGGTCTCCAGCTGGACATTGAGCCGTTGACCACAACTCTTTGCATGCGGCCATCCAGCCAGTTCTTTATCCACCGAGTGGTCCACCTATCAAATTGATGTCTCTCCAATGTAGAGACAAGGATGTCATGTGAGACAGCGTCAAAGGCTTTACACAAGTCCAGGTAGATGACATCAACTGCTCTGCCCCTGTCCATCAGTTCCATAGCCCCTTCATAGAAGGCCACTAGATTGGTCAGGCAGGATTTCCCCTTAGTCAAGCCATGCTGGCTGTCACCAAGCACCTTGTTGGTTTCCATGTGCCTTAGCATGCCTTCCAGGAGAATCCACTCCAAGATTTTGCCAGGCACAGAGGTGAGACTGACTGGTCTGTAATTCCCCGGCTCATCCATTTTCCCCTTCTTAAAAATGGGGGTTATATTTCCCTTTTCCCAGTCATCGGGAACTTCACCTGACTGCCATGATTTTTCAAATATGATGGACAGTGGCTTAGCAACTTCATTTGCCAGCTCCTTCAGGACCCGCGGATGGATTTCATCCGGTCCCATGGACTTGTATACATTCAGGTTCCTAAGGTGGTCCCGAACAAGATCCTCCCCCACAGTGGGCCCAGGGTCCCCACCCTCACCGTCCCCGCGTCTGCCTTCCAAGACTTGGGTGGTGTGGTCAGAGCATTTGCCGGTAAAGACTGAGGCAAAGAAGTCATTCGAGACCCAATATTACACTGCATGCTCATTATGTCTGACCTGAAAAGAATATTAAAACTCTCATCATTTTGTTTCTAGCTTTCTACTTAATTATTACCATAACAGGCAGGTAATCATTATGCTGATTACTCAAGACTGAGATGTAAATAGCTCACATAGGGGTTAATAATCAGGTAATAACAGTAAGTACAAGTTCTGTATAATTAAGTCAAAAAACAGCGGCCTGGGAAGAATATGGGGATGTTGTCTGGGAAGCTAGGGACCAGGTTAGGAAAGCTAAGGCCCACTTAGAATTAAACTTGGCTAGGGATGTTAAGGATAACAGGAAGGGATTCTATAGGTACATTGCCAATAAAAGACAGGTTAGGAACACCGTGGGCCCTCTCCAGAAGCTATCGGGAGAACTGGCTACCCTGGATTTGGAGAAGGCAGAGGTTCTTAATGACTTCTTTGCCTCAGTCTTCACTGGCAAATGCTCTGACCACACCACCCAAGTCTTGGAAGGCAGACGCAGGGACAGTGAGAATGAAGACCCTGGGCCCACTGTAGGGGAGGATCTGGTTCAAGACCATCTTAGGAACCTGAACATATACAAGTCCATGGGACCAGATAAAATCCATCCGCGGGTCCTGAAGGAGCTGGCAAATGAAGTTGCTAAGCCACTGTCCATCATATTTGAAAAATCATGGCAGTCAGGTGAAGTTCCCGATGACTGGGAAAAGGGAAATATAACCCCCATTTTTAAGAAGGGGAAAATGGATGAGCCGGGGAATTACAGACCAGTCAGTCTCACCTCTGTGCCTGGCAAAATCTTGGAGCGGATTCTCCTGGAAGGCATGCTAAGGCACATGAAAACCAACAAGGTGCTTGGTGACAGTCAGCATGGCTTCACTAAGGGGAAATCCTGCCTGACCAATCTGGTGGCCTTCTATGAAGGGGCTACGGAACTGATGGACAGGGGCAGAGCAGTTGATGTCATCTACCTGGACTTGTGTAAAGCCTTTGACCCTGTCTCACATGACATCCTTGTCTCTACATTGGAGAGACATCAATTTGATAGGTGGACCACTCGGTGGATAAAGAACTGGCTGGATGGCCACACGCAAAGAGTAGTGCTCAGTGGCTCACTGTCCAGCTGGAGACCAGTAACGAGTGGTGTTCCCCAGGGATCAGTGTGGGGACCTCTCTTGTTCAACACCTTTGTCGGTGACATGGACAGTGGGATTGAGTGCGCCCTCAGCAAGTTTGCCGATGACACCAAGCTGTGTGGTTCGGTTGATACATTGGAGGGAAGGAATGCCATCCAGAGGGACCTTGACACGCTTGTGAGGTGGGCTGATGCCAACCTGATGAAGTTTAACCATGCCAAGTGCAAGGTCCTCCACCTGGGTCAGAGCAATGCCAGGCACAGCTACAGGTTGGGTGTGGAGGAGATTCAGAGCAGCCCTGCGGAGAAGGACTTGGGGGTGTTGGTTGATGAGAAAATGAACATGAGCCGGCAGTGTACGCTCGCAGCCGAGAAAGCCAACCGTATCCTGGGCTGCATCAAAAAGAGCGTGACCAGCAGGTCGAGCGAGGTGCTCCTGCCCCTCTACTCTGCTCTTGTGAGACCTCACTTGGAGTATTGTGTGCAGTTCTGGTGTCCTCAACATAAAAAGGACATGAAACTGTTAGAACAAGTGCAGAGGAGGGCCACGAGGATGATCAGGGGACTGGAGCACCTCCCGTATGAAGATAGGCTGTGAAAATTGGGGCTGTTCATCCTGGAGAAGAGAAGGCTGTGTGGAGACCTCATAGCAGCCTTCCAATACCTGAAGGGGGCCTATAGGGATGCTGGGGAGGGACTCTTCATTAGGGACTGTGGTGAGAGGACAAGGGGTAATGGGTTTAAACTTAAACAGGGGAAGTTTAGATTGGATATGAGGAAGAAATTCTTTACTGTAAGGGTGGTGAGGCCCTGGAATGGGTTGCCCAGGGAGGTTGTGGATGCTTCATCCCTGGCGGCGTTCAAGGTGGGGCTGGACATAGCCTTGGATGGCATGGTTCAGTGGGAGGTGTCCCTGCCCATGGCAGGGGGGTTGGAACTCGATGATCTTGAGGTCCTTTCCAACCCTTACTATTCTATGATTCTATGATTCTATACTCGTGCAAACCTACCTCCAGAATGAAATATTCCATGATATTACTGTCTTTCTAAACAGCCTTACACTTTTCAAGCATACTGCATCTGGAGGTTGCTTAAACTCTAAAATTTTTGGCATTCACACTGAATGGGGACATTTTGTTTTGAATTTGCAGTTATCTATTTGTCGTTAATGCTGGATACCATTAATTACATTTCCTTTTTCAACAGCCCACACTTCACAGAGTGGTTGAGTTTTTGGAAGGGACCTACTTTTTAGACAAGGGACCTGGACTTTTTGTCCAACCACTCTGCTCAAACGAGGCCACACTTACTGATTGTCGTCAGAAACTCCATCATCTGTGCATCGTAATATTCCTGTAGGAGCATGCTGAACTGCTAATGTGACCAGTCACAAAACTGTCATAAGTTTTCTGAAAATCATATATTATTTATAACATAGAAAGTTTCTTGTAGTGACCAGTAATTGGAAAGAAGTGTTAGTTGCCATTCTTTACAGTTAGCAATTGTGCAAACACCAGCAGCACTAGGTGTGAAGCACAGTAAGGCATCACCAAATGACATGCAAATTTATCACAGTACATAGCTATAACCATTCAAAGAACAGGTAACTATATTTAGTTAAATACTAAAATAACTTATCTTGTTGTACCTGTTAACTCAAACTTCTCTTTTTCAACTAAAGGGAAGTAAACATAAGATACGAGAAACATATCCTACATATAAAGGTTCTTTTATCTGACTGATTACTTGAGAGAAGTTCTGGAAAGTACTAGCAGATTTGCATTTTTTCTGAGGGCCAGCTGTATGTCCACATTTCTAAGTTTGAGTAATAACTTACTTCTTGAGTAGTCCTACTGATTGAAATGAATTTTGGGAAAGGGGTGGGTTTTCATTTACATGACTTCTTAATGTGGGAACATTTTTAAACATATTTTTGCGGTTTATACGTTTTCGCAATTTCTTTTCCTTTGCTTCTCCTTTCTTTCTTTTCTTTTGTGTGCCTTTCCCAAAATCATTTTACTCTTAGCATTTTGGTATGACTGTGTGGGCCTGAAAGCACAGGGATAGAAGTGTAGGGGTAGGATAGGCCACCTTCCTGAAGAAGGATTTCCTCTAGCTGTTATTTATTTAGCCATTCCTTCCAACTTTCAGAAGTTTCTACAAGGCCCTGCTCTAACATATTTAGCCAGAATAGGGTTTAAAGTGAGTCAGACGCAGAATTCAGGAAGGAAATTCCATGAAAATCCAAGAAGAAACAGATTAAATAAGACTTTAGGGCTTGCTTTCTTCTCAGCGACAGCATGCATAGGTCATTCTACCTGTATATTTGTTGCAGCTATGGTTGCCAGTGGCATTAGGTTGGGAAAATCTCCAGCCGTAAATTTCAGGTAATAAGCTAGAAAGCGCTGAGGAAAGAAAATCAGTGATCAATGATCACTATAGGGGAGGGTCCTTAGCCAACTTTAGGATAACAACTACAGGAATATAAAGTGTATAATATTTTTCCCTGATTCTTGTTGTACTGCCAGGGTATCAAGTATCCATGAGTTGGATCACAGAATCATTGAATCATAGAATGGTTAGGGTTGAAAAGGACTTAAGATCATCTAGTTCCAACCCTCTGCCATGGGCAAGGATGCCTCACACTAGACCATGTCGCCCAAGGTTCTGTCCAACCTGGCCTTGAACACTGCCAAGGACAGAGCACTTACTACTTCTTTGGGCAACCTGTCCCAGCACCTCACCACCATCACAGTAAAGAACTTTGTCCTCATATCTAACCTGAACTTCCAGATTCTAATGCATACTTAAACATTTCAGCATTCCACCTGGCACTGAGGTAAAAAATTCACTTGTATAGCGCAGCACAATTAATGTCCAAAATTGTCCATCAGGACCTATTTTTCATGAGCTAATTTTTTTTAGCAGTTTTACAAACTTCTCTCCTTTTTCTACTGTGCATTTTGTCACTGTTTCCACTTATTTTATTAATGTAAGCCTGACTGAAAAGGGAAAGGGGAAAAGCAAATATTCTGCAGGGTAAATAGGAAGAGAAACAGACACTAGGGTTTCTTAAAATGTCACTGCTCTTAAGGAGCTTGTGACAGCCAATACCCCAGCATTATATAAGGCTGGCTTTTAAAAAGGTGTTGTTAAACACACATCGATTTCTCTTATATTTTTAGCTTCCTATTTTAATCACCTCCACACTGAGTTTTGAAAAGTATTATGAACTTCTACCTGTTACAATTCTTCGTCATGTTTTATAGCCTCTGGAGAAATGTTATCCTGTATAAAAACAGGAACATTATGGCTGTTGAAATTACTGGCATCTGACAGAATCAGTTATTTGCTTTAGCAAAAAACTTCGAAGTCCTAAGGGCATAAACTGGGTCATTACAAGAACCCACTGCGATGGAATTTGGGGTGCATTTGTGCATATGCTATTATAAAGTATATGTACACATGCACAACCTTTTAGTTTATTTGCATATACACTTTGGCTGAATTATCCTATGGCTTCACCACTTACATGTTCTGACCCCACTTGCAACTGTCATCAGAGACATTACATGTGATGTGAATGTGGCCATGGTATTAAACCAACCAGTAGGCTTATTCTAGATTTTAGGTGAAAACGACTCTGATTAAATTTAGAGACACATAAACAGAGACAACTAATGCATATTACTTTTGATGTATTCAGTCTCAAAATTACAGAGAGGATCTAAGTCGCAGCTTTTTTGAGATTGTCCTCTATACACATTTTTAGCTAGTTAAGATTGTTTACAAATTTTAAGACCATTAAGTATTAATATAAACACAAGCATGTGAAGTGCCATTAATGTAATTTATGCCTCACTTTAAAGTTTCAAAATAAAATACTTTTCAAATTTTTTCCCCTATGATGTATCTAAAATGTAACTGACCCACACAGAAAACAGTAGATAATAATCTTTGGAGTCTTCCCACTTTAAATGGATTTCAACTAACACTAGGTGATTTTTTTTCAGTAAATATTTAGTATGATCAGTTACTTAACACCTTCCTTAACATCAGTGTGCTCAGAGAGCATTTTCAAGCAGTACTCAAGATTGAGTCTCTCTAGAGTCAGCCCCTTGGTCTGTTCTGGGCCACTGGGATCTCCTACTACTGAAGAAATGTGTCGGGAGAGTTAAGGCTAGGGTTTCCTTAGCACAAAACCAAAAGACTGAGATGAAGAATGGATTCTTAAGTGGGGACATTTGAGGTCTCTGTTCTTGCATGTACTTCTGTGGTATTGAAGGCTTTCTCCCTGCCTTTAAAAACTCAGCTAATTCTTGTGCTTGGGTTAGGGCTTGGGCCTGTAAGTCAGGAGAAGAAGACATCCAGTCGGGCTTATTCTTTGAATTGTTAGCCAGAGAAGGCTGAAGGTCAACCTGCATGGAAGTCACCTTCTCTCCCTTCTGTCATCTTGGAGCTGGGGGCCGAAAATAAGTGGTGATGCCTAAAGTTACAGTTACAGATGCTGCTGAGTAATTCAGAAAACACAGCAATGATTCTGGACTGCCTAGCAATGATGAGGAAGGGATTTTCAGCTGTACTGTATGGCCGTAGAACCTTCTCTTACTTTTTGGAAGAGTTCAGTGTTGCTGCTTCAGGCCCAATTTATGGCCAGGCTGACCCCTGGGCAAGGCTTGGGGCTGAGCAAGCCAGGATGAGGCGGCCATTTCTCCTGAGTGGATTTAGAAGCAACAATAAAGGAAATCTTAGGGGGCCCCAGGTTTCAGAGCACTGCCTTGAGTCTTTTTCAGTTGTGATAAGTGCTCATTTTTTGAGCTGAAATATTTATTAAGGTTTAGATTTCTGGTGGTTTAAGGCTGAGAAGAGATTGCTGTTACTTCAGCAGCTTTCTCTCTGCGTTTTCAGGCTGGGAAATTCAGAGAGTGAGACAACTCCAGCAGTAAGCACTGAAAATGCTCTTGGGCTTTTCAATCCTGTGCTTTGTCATTTACCTTCTCCATCACTGACAGAAGCCCTGTTCTAACTGTAAATTTAATCAGCTGAATATTGATCCCCAGGAGGTCCGATTATACTTGTCCAAAATAATAGAGATAAGTATCTGACTCTAAAGACAACTCTAAATTTCCCCATGTAACAATTTACATCTCAGACTAATGAGCTCTTAACTAACTGGGTCAGCCATAAATAGGACTGTTTGCAAAGACAAGAATACATTAATCTGTAAAGGTCATATTGCTAGTATCACTGAGAAGTATTAAAATATTTATATCCCAGTTTTGAGGATCGATTTATTGTAGTTAGATTGCTTCTGTTCCTTTTAAAGATATTCAAACTAAAGAGAGCCCAGGGGGTTTCTTTCATGTATTTCACAACACAAAGAAAATACTTAGGTTAAAGGCAGAAAAGATTCTGTTTAAATAGTTATGCTATTGACATTAGTTTTTTTAAATGGAATTGGGATAGAGTGTATCTCCTAAGAAGAGCTGCAAAACCCAGTATTGATTTCTGGATATTTACCTCAGGAAGGAAGAAACGACTTTACTGGAGGTCCTGGAGGTCCAAGGGATTATTACAGACAAAAGAAAAAAAAACCAACCCACAAACAGAATCTGCTTGTTCAATAGCTGTCTGATACGGGATAAAACGTTCTCTAGAACCCAGGTGCACCTTAGAGATATGTAGACACCTTTGCATTGTATCCCATTGTATTATAGTGGCCTTTCTTTTCCCAGCTCTTAGAGGAACCCTTTTTGTAATGTGTTGAAGAATAAATGATATATTTGGTGACTTCTCTTCAGCCTTGTCTGACTGAACCTGGCATCCCAAGAGTCTTCGAGAAACATAAATTATAGTAACCCCAAAAGAGGATATGATTTTACAACCTTCCTTCCCTAAACTTGTCATCGGAATACAGGAAACACCAGCACTGTAACACTCTGAATTGAAAATGCTCACTCCCTGTTTGCTTAGCTTTGTACATGTTCTTCATTCTGACTGTCTTGTCTCTTCCCGAGCTCTTGCATCAGGCCACCAGAGAATGAGTTTTCAAAGCCATTAAATTAGAAATAAACTGCACAGTATACTGCTCTCTTCAGCAGATTTCTGAAGGATTTAAAATGCACTGTTGCAGTCCTTATTTAATCTTTGCAAACAAAAAACCCTTAGCAAAACATACAATTAAAATAGAAATTATTCCATGAATCTTCATCTATTTCAACAATCTGCCCTGAAAAAAAAAAACAAAAAAAAAAAAACTAAAGAAAACAAAAACAACCCAACAACAACAACAACAAAAACAAAACAAAAAGCTAAGAATAATTTACAGCTTAAAGTTTCACATTACAATTTCAGGTCTTGAGTTGGGATCACAGGGGAAACAGTACAGCATGAAAATAGTCAAGAAATGCAATGAAAAAGAACTGAGGTGCTAAAATAGGCCAGTATTAAAATATACCAGAGGGAAGAGCTGGCAGCTAAAGTTGAGCAAATACCTTATCATCAATAATTTAATTATTGCTTGCTAGTTTCTCTATTTATAAACTGGCATGAACTGTGAAATTCGCAAATGACACTTACTTGGTTAAATAAGACAGCTCAGAAGGAGGATTGAAGCAGTATGGAAGTATGGAAGTCATGGCATTCTTTTGTTTCACCTCAAATCTTCCCTTCACCAGTTATTCCAAAATAATCCCACCACCCTAAAGAACTCACAGACGGAGCACAAACAAAACTGTATTAACTGTTTTCTGACATAATTTAAGACATGAGTGAGATTTCAAGGTAATTAACGAAACGAAATTCACAAAAGCAGTATTACAAGGAACAAATTTCTTTTCCTTTTCTTTTTCGTTTTTTAAGATTTTTCTGTTATGTTTGATGGTGAGACTTGCACACTCTGTGTAAATAAATTGTGTTAAGCAAATACTCAAACCCAATTAGTTATACTTGGTCATTCTTATTTTGTGCTTTGCTTCATATAATTGTATTAGCAAAGCAGTTATTTCAGAAGAATAGGGATAACAGCCGTACGCCAAAACATCAAGATTAACAGATGATGGTTATATGAAATTTTTGGAAATGAACATTCCTAAAATAAATTAATGTAATTTATCTGCTGGCTTTCCTTGGAGAATTAATGCAGTCAGCTTGCTTGCACTTGGGAGACTGAAGTGGTCCATATGATTATCATTAGAAAGCAATCATACCAAATATCTTTATACAGTTTCCCTGAGTTCAGAGACAGCTACAAACAGCATCACTTCATTTGCAGCAAATCTTTTTGGAGGAACCTTCGCTGTCTTTTTTCATCTAGCCTTCTGAGGCAGCATGCCCTTTCACATATATCTAGCAGGTTACTGTTTTCTAGTGTTGGGCACCTGGTTTATTTTTCTTGGAATATTTATGCACAGATTCCCCTTACAGAGAGCAAGGGGTAAGAAACGAACTGCAACAGGAGTTGGGAAGCCTGTGGAACAATAGGCACTAGGACACAATATGTTAGATCCATCAGGTTGAAAGAAGGCTCAAGATACTTTTATTTAATATCTGCAGTAGTGGAGCCCTGATTTCTAAGCTGATAAGTACACAATGACAGTATTATTTTGCATTCCCAGCAACAAGTGCTTAGAATGAAAACACTAGCATCATTTGGCCGGGATAGATTTAATTTCCTTCCTAGTAGCTGGTGCAGTGCTGTGATTTGGCTTTAGTATGAGAATAATGCTGATAACACACTGATGTTTTAATTGTTAAGTAGCCCTTACCCTGGTCAAGGACTTTTCAGTCCTTCATGCTCTGCCAGTGGGGAGGGGCACAAGAAACTGGGAGGGAGCAGAGACAGGACACCTGATCCAAACTAGCCAAAGGGGTATTCCATACCATAGAATGTCATGCTTGGGATAGAAAGTGGGAGGAGTTGGACAAGAGTGGCTGGTTGCTGCTCTGGGACAGGCTGTGTGCTTGTGCACGTGGCTTTTTGCTTTCCTATTAAACTGTCTTTATCTCAGCCCATGAGTTTTCTCACTTTCAATTCTCTCACCAATCACACTGCAGGGAGTGAGCAACTGTGTGGTATTCAGCTGTCAGCTGGGGTTAAACCACAATGCTTGTATGCATGACAGCAATCCTATACTTATAGGCACATTAACAACCTAATACACCATTCCATTTCTCATGTCTATAATTCCATGAACTTCTGAAAACAAAGTATGTCTTCCTCCTCTTATGATGTGTCATCTATACACTAGCCAGTCAGTAATTTTTTACAGAATAGAGAACAAAGTATGCCAGCAATCCACTAATTTGTTTTATAGTCTTCCAAGATTTTGATTTTTGGCAGAAAACCAACATTTAGACAGCTTGATCTATTAGCCCATCTGTGTAATGGTTTTAGAAAGTAGAACTTGGTACACTGGCAAAAAACCTTCATCACTTCCACACCTCATGCTCTTACTAAATTCCTCAGACTAGGGATATGTCAGCAATGTGATCCTAACTGTCTGTGACCTACAACAAGGTAATCGAGCCTAGAACATATTCCTGTGATGGTGATCTCCAACACTGATATAAATCTTCCAGTAGCTAACACTTAATCTTACCATAAGCTCTGTTCAAACAAATCCCCCCCTATTTAACAAAGCTCTGCAAGGAGTGGTATCTCTTCTCCCTTTTCCCTTGCTCACTCTCTGCTCACATACAGGCTCCTGTACATTTTAATGGAGGACTGGCCTAAAAATGGAACTCTGACTAAACAGAATATACTGAATTATTTCAATTAATTATCAATCAAGAAATGATGACTTACTGGCATGAATATTAACAAGCCAAAAGTGCTGGAGACAGTGCAGACAATTTTTTTTCAAAAAAATAATTTTGCAGGATGAAAGCAAAAAGCCCTGGGTAACTGCTGAAGCTCGAGTAAAATAAAATGTTTATTCTATATTCTTTTTGCAGTGTGGAGTGCTCTGTATTTTCAATTCATCTTAAAAATAAAAAAATAAAATCCCTTAGTAAGCATACTCTGAAAAAACAAAATCACTTTACTTCTAATTAGGATGGCATATTATCTATGCATCTAGATTTTAATTACACCCACTTGATAGACTCATTAAAATTATTTTGATTACAATCAAGCTTCTTACTTTTTTTCTAACTCTATTAGAATCTAATATTCAAGGAAAGGGAAGAAACGAGCCCTGAACAAAATTCTGGCACCAGACATTCCTGAATCTGAACTGATTTATTTCAATTCCTCGAATCTGAACTAATTTTGATAGACAGAAATAAACATTGTTAAATGAGTATTATATAGTTCTAAAGCTTGCACGCAGAGACAGGGCCAGCCTATGGCCATTTCTCCTAAACCTCTGTGCTTTTCTGCAGTAGCCCCATTAGGATGCTCTTTAACAGTCGCAAGCTGGCTTCTGCTGTCCACCGCTGCCCATCACAACTCACCATGACTCCACATCTGCTCTCAGCACGTGCCATGGCCCATTTCTGCCTCCAGCTTTGGTGCTTCCCACATTCCTCTGCCTGAAGTCTCAGGACCCACATCCTCTGCAGAGCAGTGCAGTTCAACCCTCTGCAGCCTGCTGCCCTCCGGCCACGCTTGCAGGATACAAATGAGTACGGCAGTAAAACACTCGCCCAGCTGTGACTCTGAAATGAAGCATCATGACCAGGGGCAGAGAGAGGGATTTACATACTTCCGGGAGCTGTCCCTCCACATTTGGAGGAACCTAACTCTTCCTGCTGCACTAGTCTACTAGAACTACCTCTTTGGAGTCAGCCTGTTAATTTTCTTGAATTTTTTTGAAAAATCCAACTATGTAATGAAAATCTGTAAAAGATTTCTAAATCCTTTTTAATGAAAATCTGTAAAAGATTTCTAAATCCTTTTTTTTTTTTTTTTAGAAGATTCAGCAAAAAACTCTTAATTTCATTAGCTCTTGTATTAGCTTAGTTTCACTTCACTAGAACAAGTCTTTGCTCTCCATTTCTGAAAAAATTTTAAAATAAGCAATGGGGAAAAAAATATTAAAAAGTAAACTTACCAAGAACAATTATAAAAAACCTTTGGATCACAAGTCTTTACTGTAATAATTAAAAACATGAAGTATTTTTTCTCAATGACTCAGTTATTTCCAGCATTTTGGTTACTGAATGACAAGTAATACCTTTCCTATACTTTGTGCCTTTTTGTCATGTTAACTCATCTCACCCACTGGGGAAGGTTCAATTTAACTATTCACAGAGCTGAATTCCTTCTAAGAAGCTGAATTAGTATAAAAATATTTTAATGTGCATCATTTCCCATATGAAGATAGGCTGAGAAAATTGGGGCTGTTCAGTCTGAAGAAGAGAAGGCTGCGTGGAGACCTCATAGCAGCCTTCCAATACCTGAAGGAGGCCTATAGGGATGCTGGGGAGGGACTCTTCATTAGGGACTGTGGTGAGAGGACAAGGAGTAACGGGTTCAAACTTAAACAGGGGAGGTTTGGATTGGATATGAGGAAGAAATTCTTTACTGCGAGGGTGGTGAGGCCCTGGAATGGGTTGCCCAGGGAGGTTGTGGATGCTTCATCCCTGGCGGCGTTCAAGGTGGGGTTGGACATAGCCTTGGATGGCATGGTTTAGTGGGAGGTGTCCCTGCCCATGGCAGGGGGGTTGGAACTGGATGATCTTGAGGTCCTTTCCAACCCTAAATATTCTATGATTCTATGATTTCAACATCTGGTTGTGGAACTACCATTTTCTTCCTGAGGAAATTATATTAATTCCTCTTTCCCTTGCAATAAAACATGCTATTTTCACTTATTTATTTCTGTTCATTTACAAAGCAAAATAATAATGTCTTTGCCCTGTCTCATATACAGCTTGATTATATTTTAGTTAGACAGGATCAAAAAATGCCACACACACAGCAGATACTGTAAGAATTCTGACAAAAATGAAATAATACAGTTGAAAGTTTTAAAATTTCCTTATATAGTGGAGCTATGAGATTTTTCTGCAACTTTAGGTAAATTCAGATTAAGATTGAGATTTTTAACCTCTGGCTCAAAATACCACAAAAGCATTCCCCGGCAGCAGTGAGGTTTCAACACTGAAACGTTCTTCTTCTAAGAATAGGAGATATGACTATTACACACACAGGCGCGCAACAGTCATATAATTCTCAGCAACGGGAGTTTGGGTTATGAAATTCTTCTTAGCCAGATTTCATTCTGCCTAATTAAAACATACAAAAGCTTTTTTCTTAATTCTTGATTTCTTGTACGTGCCTGGGATACTCATCGCTGTCTTAGAATACAGCCTGATTTAGCTGTATGTGCTCTGTGTCATGTACTCACACAGTCTTAGCTATTGGATTGTAGCTCATAAGGTTAAGGCAACTTATGGCTATCAAAAGTTTGTAGTAGCACAACACCTGAATTGGAAGCTCCCTGTCATGTTTCACCACCACAGTGTTTTTCCTATTCTCTTGATTTTTATATTAGAGCGCATCACAATTGTAGTGTCTCCTACCCACAGATCATAGCAATTTTCGCTAGCTGAAGCCTCAACAGTCTGGCCACACACCATTGATAGTGAGCACTGGGCAACTCTATTATGCAAGGAGGTCAAATAACATTTAAATATTTCTTATCCAGCAGGACTGAAAGGAATCACAATCCATCCTATTCAAAACACAAGTTACTGGAAAGAAAGGGATGGGGCATTTTCCTCAACTTTCAAAACCTGTAGAAAACCCTTTACAGAAAGCACACATATGCAGGTTTTTAAAAATTTTGGAGAAAGGAGATTTATAAGTAAAGATTAGAATCAGTTACCTGTAATGGCAGTATCTTGAAGTCCAATAGAGTTGTTCTTCACAGCAAACCTGCTGACCACAGCAATGTTGACTTAAGCAAACCAGCAAACCCCTTAGTCGATGGGATGTCCTTCACACATAATAGAGAAGGTTTCAAAGATGATTCACATCAACAGCATGCTGACATTGTGGCTTCCATGAGAGTTTTATCTCCAAAATCACCCATCATCTGTGCCAATTAGTGCATGCCTGAGATCTTTGGCAACACCATGCACCTCTGGATAGCTGTAAATTAGAAAATGACACTAAGTTTAATCATTACTAAAAGTCCAGAGTACAGTGCAACACAGTAAGCCTGAGAACATATTTTAATAAATTTATCTCAATGCTAAGATTTTCCTAAGAAATACATAAATCTGGTCCTGTGCATTTATAATGCGTCTCTGTTAAACCCCGGATCATTATTTTCTTACTACAAATGACAAACAGCACTTTTTCAGTTTAATTTCTGCTTCTACATCTTCCAGTAAAAGATCTGTTCATTAGCTGTCTCACTGAAAACATCCAAGAAACAACTATAATTTAAGATATTGTTTGCTGTGTAGAAATTGTAATTCCTCTGAAAAATACTGCCTCAATAAGAGGAAATTATTGCATGGTACAGACAGAAAAGAAAGTGAAATAATTCATTTTCAGTGCTTGAGCAGCTTTGTTCCTGTTCCTTTGTATTCATTCAGTTTGACTGCGGAGTTATTCGTTCTAATTAGATATTACTGAAGAATTATTTCTGCTTTGAAATCGTGTTTAAAGGATGTACTCTATGAGGTTAACTTTTAAGGGCTAAAACATCAGGGAAAAATGTCTTAAAAGTAATTCATTGTACTCAGAAGTTAAAACTGGTTCCTGATACAGCCTGATCAATGACTTGTCTGTAAGTGCATCAGTACCGGAGGCAGAGTGACACAGAGGCAGTCTGAGTGGCAGCTGCCTTGGTTCTTGTAAAGGGGGAGAAAAGCACCAGGTGGACTCCCTGACAGTTGTCAGCAAACTCCACCACCTCCTGTGAGCCAGTGTCAGTGCACTAGATGGGGAAAAGTGAAGACATTGCCATCTATTTCACATGCACAAATTTAAAGATAGATACTTAGCATGCAAATATTCACATAAATGAGTGTTATCTCATTTCCTTTTACTTCATTGCCTGTATCTAGTGCTACTTTCCATACAGTTTAGGGGGTTTGACATCTGATCTCATTAATCACCAGCCTGTCTCCATTTTAGAAGCACAGATATTCAGTGTACAATTTTTACTGTAAAACAGAATTTGTTTCTTGTAAGAGTAGGTTTGTTGAATTTATGATTTAATATTGACCATCTTTCACCTTGAAAGTAGCTCTCCTACTATAAAAATGAGGCATCTCTCTCATGAGGACACTATAACATCATGATACAGGTGCCCATCCTGTTAGACAAGGTCATGTCAGTAGATACTAAACTTAATTTTCTGTGATGTTCCAACATTTAGTTCTATTTTTCACTTTAGAAGGATAAATACTGGGAAATACTTAATCCCAGTATAATAACTGTCCTTTCATCGGTGGAACAAAAAGTTTTTTATGTTCAGCTCAAAACGGCTGAAAAAAAAACCCAAAAAATCATACTGAAAACATTATTTGCCTATCTGATAGTTTCTTGCCTTTACATTGAAAAAAATAACTGAATTATTTCCCTCGTAGTTTGGAACCATACTTTTCATTATGCCTAGGTATTTCCTTCAAAACTGTGTTTTTTTGAATTTCTCAAAACTTTTGTCATTTGGTGTACTGCTCTCCTCTCCTTACTCTTCTGCGCACCTCCTTTGCCCTCCCCTGCCCCCTGCAATTACTGTCAAGTTCCCAAAGAAAATTACCCCTAAACTTGTTTTAATTAATTCATGCTACATAGAAGCAGGAACATCTTGTTGTTTCCACCTTGTCTCCAAACTTTCACAACCTACTTAAAGCCTGCAAATTATGTGGTGTGTTTTTGGTTTTTTTTTTTTTTTTTTTTTTTTTTGGTAGTACTTTACAGCAACATTTACACTTCTGAGATAACGAAGTTCTGCACTAACTCAATCCCTTTGTCATGAGGGGGACAGCATTTTCTCTTTCCCAGCACAGCAGCACTGATGGGTCCATCTGGCTCCACCTGTGAAATGCAGCCAACACCAAGAGGTTGCAATTCCTCATTTTCCAAGAAAAAATCCCATGTCGCTCCACAGTCTCTCCCACCATGCCTCGCCTTCCTTTACTGTTCTAGTTCATCTCTATTGGTCCACAACCAGCCACAACTCAATTCCTCCGCACAAGAAATGAGGAACCACCATCCTTACCTGCTGCACCCTTTTTGGTTTTTGGCACATTCACCTTCTCTGGAGAAAGGTAGCTGCTGCCAGCTGTTAAAGGTACTTAGCAATTTTCCAGCCAAGGTGAACACTTGCAGGCTGTAATTACAGCCCATCAACAATGCTCTCAGCCTTAAGGAACTGAAATGCTGCAGATTAAAGCTCCTCAGATCTGTCTGGATCCTTTTACAACACCAAAAGGGGAACTAATTCACAGCTGGAGAAATATTTTCCAATTATTATTTAAACTAGGATGTGTGTGCCCCTTGGGTAGGTGAATGCTCACCCCTGGCAGACTACAGATGTTATAGAAGAATTACTCCAATAAAAATATCCACTCCCCACACCCCCTTCTCTCCCCCCCCCCCCCAAAAAAAAAAGAAAAAAAAAGTAAAAAACCAAAGAACAATTCATGTGCTCTCTTAGTGAAAATTCCAGCTCTTTAGATCTTTTGCACTGCTCTAGATCATCATGCATAGAACTTTCCTGGCCCACAGCAACAATACTGACTAAAAAAATATGTGGTGCTTGATGTCAGGCTTTAAGCTTCCTTTTAAGTTCATTAGGTTCTGTGGCTGCAAAGAACATGAGAGCATGAGAGACCATATGCTCTCATATGCTCCATAGCAAAAACTTGCAGCAAACCATCCATCACTTGCAAAGGCTTGCCCCAAAGAAATGAGGCTTTTTTTAACAGAGTGGATGGTCTGACATACTCTTGTATTTTTTCTTCAGCTATAAGAATGCGCATCCTTGAAGGAACTTTGGTTGATTATGCAATTGGATCACAAGGTGCCACAAGCAAAGGATATATAAACATACATTTTTCTGGGAGGCAATGAAAGATTATTGTACTAAGGACTCAACACTTATCAGATGCTTTTTCCCCTTTCTTCAAGCTGTTCAAACTCTATGTGGCCCAACCTCTCATTTTGATTTCTTTTCTACTACTGTATATTTCTCCCTTATTAAGAATGTATCACCAGGAGAAGCTAATTTGAAAATAGCTTCGATGTGTTTTAACCAACAAATCCAGTGTAATCAACAGGCTTTGATTCCCAAAATTGAAGGTTTTATTTTAGAATAGCATGCCATATTTAATCAGTTTTACAAATACTGTACAGTACTATCTGCTTTGACAAGAATATGTTGATCATATTACAGAATGATTACTACTAATGGAGATCTTTTAGACAAGATTAGATTTCGCTTCTGTCCAGATGCCTCAAAGACTGTTATTAGATTTTGGTGTCATATTTTTGTAACATTAATATGATCAGCTTATGGACTTGCTCATATGCTATAACTGCAGCAATTTATCTGACAGTTAAGCTGTCAGGACCATGCAGCATCTAACCCAATGAACAGTGCTGCAATCTGTATCAGATTAGGCACTGCCTGCACAACCTTACCATAGCTGTGATTTGACCAGTGAATATTCTGATGAGCCCCCTGTAAATTTAGAAATGTACATCATGCAGTTCAATAGCTGTTTCCATGAAGATGACTACTTCATGATAATATCCCTAATGGTGAATCTGCATATTTTTAGAGGAATGTAGCTTTTTTTTTTTTTTCATATATATATATATCAGCAAAATGGGATTCAGAACTGTGCTACTCTGGCAGCTAATTAATGTGGCACTGTATGGGAAGCCCATTAGCATAACAGCAGTTGTGACAGCAGGTTTACTATATAGATATAGAAAGGATGATAAATTACTTTGTTTATAAAGCACTTTTCTGTTCTTTCAAAGTTATTGGATATCTACAAGTACCTTTCATGACCTGTATTTACTAGTTAGACACAAAAATAATTATAAAGGCTGAGAAGCATAAAGGTTAGTTTTAATTCATTTTTACTAGAGAGCCGTACAGTATCAAAGTAATGCAACTGCTCTTAAGTTTAATACATGCTGATATGCACTCTGATGGTATGCTTCATTCCTTTTGATAATGCACCTTTAAAAACAGTGTCCTTTAGGGTTCAATGGACCATGAAATAGTCTCTGTGAAAGTACCAGCGATGCCAAGGCTGAGAAAAACATTCATTTTGGCTGTCAGCTTTAAGGACTGTGGAAGAAATGAAGCACATTTATTATATACTGATGTATTCCGACTAGATAATCCTTTTCAGTTGTAGGCACTATAAAGACAAGTGCAGATTACTGTGGGGGAATGTTTAAAAAAAATTCAGATGGGCTGAAACAGTTGTGCTTCCAATTTCACAGTTGGATAATTTGCTTTATAAACTTCTATTTAAAAGAAAGTTTTATTGGCAATGAACTATGCTAAGTAAACAATCTATAATTTGAAAGTGAGTAAGTTAGAAATACTCAGAAACTGTTTCTACTAATGCTACATTTAATAATGAATATTGGAGTTTGCTTTTCTATGCTGCAGGCATTTTCAAGGTTTTTTCTTAGACAACCATTGTCATTACAATTCTGTAAAAATTTACCCCTTCAAGTGTCACTATTTTATGGTATTTTGATAGCATGCTCATTTCTGTATATGGAAGGGACTAACCAACTTGTACTGAAATCAACAGACCTCAAGATTTGGAACAGGACGCTTAAATAATAGTATTTTGGTTCATTTTTCAATGCGCAAACTTAATTATTCCCATTTTAAAGCTGAGAATAGGATGCAGAAAGCCTAAGGGATTTTTTTTTTTTTCATTATGCAGTAAATGGGAGAAAAAGCTATATCAAGAGATCGTACCTGGCTACCAACATTTGACCCTGGACTGCTAAGCTCATATCATCAGGCCTTTTAAGAAACATTGAAACACAGTCAGATGCAGTCTGTGTCTGACTGAAAAAAAAAAAAAAAAAAAGTAGAAAATTAACAACTGGAAACAATCTTTTTTTTTTTTTTTTTCAAATTGGAGCACAAATCCAATGCACTGAATATCAGCAAGATGGATGGAGGCAGCCTAAGAAGCCAAGAAGCAATGCAATGTACACAGCTCATGATAACAACCCAGCATCTACTTTGTTGAACTCGTTCAGAGTAAGGAAAATTCCTTAGTACAAACCCAGGAAGAAATCACTTCTTAGAAGTATTATACACATACACCTCTGAAACTAGCACAGATATATTCCACTGACCAAATCTTTACCTACTATAAATGTTCATGGGTATTGTGACATGCACCATTTATGTGTTTACACCAGCTGAAGTTTAACATCTGAATTTCTGTACATTCTTCTAATTTAGAAGAAACAGTTTACAAAAGTTTCTTTAACTCAGAGATATAAAAATTCAGACAGTCTGGATCAGTTTAGATTTATTGACTGTCTTCTCTCCTTTTTAAAAACGTGTCACAATACAAACACAATTATTTAAATAGCTAATGAACTTCAATACATAATCACAAATCAAGACTAGGTTTTTAGAATTTTGTTTAACTATTGAGAATTCTGTGTTTGAGAGAGAGCAGAATTGACTAGAAATGAGAGCAGCCTAAAGGCTTCTGTAATGGCACCCTCCTACACAGTGAAAAGCACATCGTTCTGTAGTTTCTCTGCTAACACATGCCACAGCCAAGGCAACACGGCACTGCTGATCTTCCATTAGTGTTAATATAATTTAGATTACTAGTTTTGGGTTTGGATTTAAATAAATTTTTGGACCGAAACTTCATAAAGAGTTTAGGTAGGAGTTGTTCCTTTGCAAACAACAAATAACCTAAGAAAATGCATTTTACCTGAAAAAAATAAAAATGCACTTCCTGAAAGCAAAGTTTGGATGCTAGAATACAAATATGTAAGTTGCTATAGTTCTGGAAGGAATGAGGCTCATACCATGTGAGTCTTTTGTCTGCAAATTTAATAGATACAGAAATCAAGTACTTGCCATATTATTCTCTGATATTTATGATAATCTCTTTTGGCAATGTGCAGAAATAAATGTCACAAACTACACTGTCAATATTATTTTACTCTCTTCTAAAGAAGATAACAAAAATTGTAATACTATGACAGGCAGCTTGAAAATTTTAGCAGAAATATAAATTTCTTTACTGTGTACTTCCAACATTTCATAATGCTCACTTAGCAGCAACAAATCTACACAAAAGAAAATCAGAATCAGGTATTATTTTACCATGGCACATCTCTCATAGATAAATATTTATCATCTTGTTGCAAACAAGAACTGCCTTTTATTTATGTCGGTTTTGTTAACCAATTAATATTGTTACCATGGCTGCACTGAAACAAAAAGGATATTTTTTTATAGTAAAATAGCTTTACTCTAATTTTACTTATTAGCATAATCTTACAGGCTTAGTTTATAATTAGGAGATGGGAACCATTAAAAACAATGGGAAATTTTTGGCTAGGCTCTGGCAATTCTATGTAGCACTAGGCTTGTTTCTTATTTGATGCAGTGTGTGTGGTGTGGTGAGGAACACACTCAGAGAAAACTACCTCTTTTGAATATACATGAACAAAGTCGGTAGTTTTGTTTCATACTCAAATGCAATAGTGAAAAAACCCCACAGTTACAGTTGACAAAATATTTCACTCTGTCAAAACATTTTTTCCAAATTTTCTGTCCCCTTAAACACTGATATTAGTTAAATGTTATTTGCAAATGGCATAACAAAATGAAAACTTGAAACATTTTGTTAAAAAATTGTCACTCTATTTTACTTTCTATTATTGAATATAATATTTGCTTCATTTAATGGGAGCATCAAAAGGCATTCAAATTATTGTAAGGAACCTGAAATGGAGTTTTGTGAGAAACTTTTGCTTCACTAACTGTTCAAATAGATCTACTTAAGCAGTATGTTTTTCTGTGTTGCATGCTCTCAGCTGGGAATATCTCCATGATGTTTATTTTCTGTACCGCTTTTTACATGTCATGAAGCATCTGTTGTAGGAAACTATTTGCATTTCAGACTGACAGCTGCTTTGCTGTTCCAGTTCTCTGTCATGAAGGAAGATATCTAGCATTTAAGCAAAGAAATTTGTCAGTAGTATGCCTGGACACTTGCCGTTATAACTTAATCATTATAAACTCTGGGGCTCAGTTTGCACTGGTAGTTCAGTACCCTTATTTAGTAATAGGCATCTCTTTCAACTTTTATGGAGATCATAGAATCATAGAATAGTTAGGGCTGGAAAGGACCTCAAGATCATCAAGTTCCAACCCCCCTGCCATGGGCAGGGACACCTCCCACTAAACCATGCCATCCAAGGCTATGTCCAACCCCACCTTGAACGCCACCAGGGATGGAGCATTCACAACTTCCCTGGGCAACCCATTCCAGGGCCTCACCACCCGCACAGTAAAGAATTTCTTCCTCATATCCAATCTAAACTTCCCTTGTTTAAGTTTAAACCCATTGCCGCTTGTCCACTCACCACAGTCCCTAATGAAGAGTCCCTCCCCAGCAACCCTATAGGCCCCCTTCAGGTATTGGAAGGCTGCTCTGAGGTCTCCACGCAGCCTTCTCTTCTCCAGGTTGAACAGCCCCAACTTTCTCAGCCTGTCTTCATACAGGAGGTGCTCCAGTCCCCTCATCATCCTTGTGGCCCTCCTCTGGGCTTGTTCCAACAGTTCCATGTCCTTTTTATGTTGAGGACACCAGAACTGCACACAACACTCCAAGTGAGGTCTCACAAGAGCAGAGTAGAGGGGCAGGATCACCTCCCTCAACCTGCTGGTCATGCTCCTTTTGATGCAGCCCAGGATACGGTTCGCTTTCTGGGCTGCAAGCGCACACTGCCAGCTCATATTCATTTTCTCATTGACCAACACCCCCAAGTCCTTCTCCGCAGGGCTGCTCTGAATCTCTTGGCATGGTTAAACTTCATCAGGTTGGCATCAGCCCACATCACAAGCGTGTCAAGGTCCCTCTGGATGGCATCCTTTCCCGCCAACATATCAACCAAACCACGCAGCTTGGGGTCATTGGCAAACTTGCTGAGGGCGCACTCAATCCCACTGTCCATGGCACCCACAAAGATGTTGAACAAGACCGGTCCTAACACTGATCCCTGAGGAACACCACTCGTTACTGGTCTCCAGCTGGACATTGAGCCATTGAGCACTACTCTTTGCGTGCGGCCATCCAGCTAGTTCTTTATCCACTGAGTGGTCCACCTATCAAATTGATGTCTCTCCAACTTAGAGAAGGATGTCATGTGAGACAGTGTCAAAGGCTTTACACAAGTCCAGGTAGATGACATCAACTTCTCTACCCCTGTCCATCAGTTCCGTAGCCCCATCCTAGAAGGCCACCAGACTGGTCAGGCAGGATTTCCCCTTAGTGAAGCCATGCTGGCTGTCACCAAGCACCTTGTTGTTTTTCATGTGCCTCAGCATGCCTTCCAGGAGAATCCGCTCCAAGAGTTTGCCAGGAACAGAGGTGAGGCTGAGTGGCCTGTAGTTCCCTTGGTCATACATTTTCCCCTTCTTGAAAATGGGGGTTATATTTCCCTTTTTCCAGTTGTTGGGAGATAGATAATTATAATCAATATCAATGCCAATTTTCCTAGGAAACTGTATCTTATGCCACTCAACTTAAAAATGAATTCCACTCATTTTATTTTTAATCCTTCTGGCAAAGCTAGAGCTTACAGAGCATACTCAGTTAATATACACATGTACACGATTAGACCATTAACATCATAACGACACTCAACACTGATTCTTTATGAACCATTTCTTTCTCAAGAATTGCAGAAAGGGCTGCAACTGAGTAGGTCATCTAATTGCTGACTTACTGACAGACCTCTACAAAGGTTCACATTACTTAATATTTCATATGAATACTTGATTTTTGTAATCCACGAACAGTTGATTGCTCTGAAGTGCAGGTGCTATAGTATCATGATTGCAGTAATTAAAATAATTAGGGTTGGAAGAAGTATAATTACATTATTAATATACACAGTCTTTGTTACATGCAGAACATGGGGCTTTTTTAACAAGGCAGTAGAAGCAGGGGTATAACACTGCAAAATGTTAAAGCGACCAATCAGGTCAGAAGTCAGAAAACTGTCTTTCAGGAGAAAACTGCGTTTTAGAAGAACTTCAAAATTGTTACCATACAAATTAGTATGGAAACTTCAGGCTTCTTCCTTTTTGTTATCTTTACATTTTTGTGAGTGCATTAAATTGGGAACACACCTCTCATTTCCTTATGACAGCTTTTGAAAAGAGCACTAAAATGTAAAAAATACAGGATAATGGAATTCTTAATGCTGCAGGATCACATTAGCAAATAACTGATGCAAATTATTCTTAGAGTATTTGTTAAGAGGAGAGGATGCTTCTTTTCTTGTAAGACATATCTACTATCGCTCTGGTTACAAGGTGTAAAGAAAAGGTATTTGTTAAAAACATTGAAGTTTCTTCCTAATACTTAGGTGTTTGTAAGGGTCACAACAGATCTATTACAAATGAAACAAAACATGCCCTTTAATAAGCCCAGGTCTTTGTCATAACATTTCCTGCACTGGGAAGCTAACCAAAAGAATTAAAATATATACTGTTATCTGAAACATTCTTAGATTTAAAAAAAAAAAAAAAAAAAGAAGAAAGTACTGTAATGTGGCTTTTGCTCTTATATGACGTGTCAATAGATATGGTTTCCAATAATCAAGTTAAGACAGAAAAAGTATTTCCTGATTCACACAGTACAATAGATATTGGTGTCAATATGATGAGTGAGGCGAGAACATGTGCTGGTTTTGGCTGCTGTAGAGAGCTAATTTTCTTCATAGTAGTTGGAAACAGTGTGATAATTCAAGGATGTTTCATTGTTGCTGAGCAGTGCTTACACAGAGACAAGGTCTCTTCTGCTTATCCCATGGTCCCTCCAGTGCTGAGGTTAACAAGGAGAAGACACAGCCGGGACAGCTGACGCAAACTGACCCAAGGGATATTCCAAACCATATGACTTTCCGAATAACCATTACACGTGACGGAGCCCTGTTCTCCTGGAGATCGCTGAAAACCTAGCTTGCCTATGGGAAGTGGTGAATGAATTCCTTGCTTCTCTTTGCTTGCACACGTGGCTTTTGCTTTACCTATTAAACTGTCTTTATATCAACCCACAAGTTTTCTCGTTTTCAGTCTTCTGATTCTCTCCCCCATCCTGATGCAGGGGGAGTGAGTGAACAGCTGTGTGGTGCTTAGCTGCTGGCTCGAGTTAAGCCATGACAGAAGAACATTGAAGAACAATGCAAGGGATCTTTAATCAATGATCAGCACACAAATAGTTTAATTAGTGCCTATTTTGTTCAGTAATCTTTTAAGTATAATGTAAACTAACTTCTCTCTTTTAGAAGCTGTATTAGCTTTCCAGCCTTTAGATTGTAGCCCTGCTTTATTTTATACACATACATTTTTATTCCATTTTATTTATTATCCCAGTTGCATTCTCCTATGGTGATTCAAGTAAATGCTTTGCCACAAGTTGGAAATTAACACCACTAATCAGAGTGTTGATATATTTTTCTTTCTGTGCATACACTGTATGTCTGGAAATGTATTCTACGTGCTTGTGCTGGGAATGAAAAGTACTGGAAACAGGCTTAACAGTTTTGCCAAGTTTTCTTGAGAAGACTTATGCAAATATATATGGGTGACAACGAAAAAAGTTCAGAAAACTTTAGTTTGCACAGCTGTCTAACACAGATTTAGTATTTAACTTAGGGTTTTTTTTGAATCCTTGGCCCATTTTGAACATTCGGTATATTCAGACACCTCGTTGTATCAACCATGAACTGAAAACTACCGGTTTATATGAGCAGATACATAAATTTATCAACATTTTAATTTGGTACCAAAAAGGAAAACTATGTATTTTGAATATAGGCAAAATAAATAAGGTCGTTACTCATCTGATTGTTTTATGTTGTGCCCTGTAGGCCACAATCCATTGATATTCACATTCTAATTGACAGTTCTAAAGTACACAGAGTTTTTTTTTCCGGGCTTCAGGAAAAAAAGCCTGTCTGGGTAAAACTAACTCAGATTCTAGGCTCCATTAGATGAACTTGTTTTCCAAAGATTAACATAATTCATGTGAAAAGTGAAAGCTATCAAACTGATCTATAAACTTGTCCAAGTTTATACAATGGATTTTTCTCAAGTATTAAAATTATAATAAATGAGGCTTAGTGGAACTAGAGAAGAACAAGAAAACTCTGGAAGAAGAAAGATACCCAACAATTTTGAAAACAGTAAACAATTCTGCTCCTGCTGAAATAAACAGGGGTTTGCCATTGTCTTCACTGAAAACAGGATTCTACTGCATATTTGTAGGTAAGATTGTGAGAGTGCTATTGTGAATTCTAGACAAAGAAAAACTAACTGGAACACACCATTTACTCTCCTCCATGAATTCAAGATGTTTCATTATGAAAAATGTATGTGTATATATATCTCTAATATATAGATAAGATTGACTTGCATGAAAATAGGAAGACAGAAACACAAAATTTTGAATGGACAGAGACAGAAATAAACCACTTAGGGCATACTGTCTCTTGAGACGGATTTTATCCTGGACTGTTGACACTGATTATTTCTGACTAAAGTTGTGACCTCCATCATGTCCTTTTTCTGCTGGTCATACTGCATTACAATTGCTACAGTAGCAGTAGCTTATATAGCAAAGTTTATATATAGCAAGGTTTTCTGAAGTAGTGCAATTTTTATGTTTCTATTACATATTTCTGGGTATTATTTCTTTGTTTGCTAGCTCCAGGCTGCACGTGACTTGCCTTTTCACAGCAAAGTCCATGCTAACTTCAAAAACTGACTGCTCATGCAAAAAAAAAAAAAGCAAAGAGATTTTGGCCTCTGACATCAAACGATACAACTGCTCTTATGATTCACACAGACTTTTAGCCCCGTTGATTGTCAAAAATGCAAACATTTCCTCTTACACTGCCACAAAACAATCTGCTCTGTGTAGTGCAATGCAGCCCAAACCCAAGGTGAAGAAATCTCAATAACAGAATCTTTGTGGCACCCCCAAAATTCTTCCCTCAGTCAAACACATAGCTAAGGAACATCTGATATGCCAGCTGACAGAGTCAAGATGCTCTGAGATGAGAGAATAAATCAGCATTTTACAGCTAGTCTCCATGCTATCACATATTCAGCCAAGTGTATTTGGTGAAACTGGAATATACTAATAAAAAATAGTGTTTGTAAATTACAGGAGTTCCCGTGAATCTTAAGAAAATGCTGTCAAGCAAGTATGTATTATGAAATCTGACCATATTCATGAAACATCCAAAGCAGAAAATTACATCCTTTCAAATACTGGAACCCATTTTCTCCTTTAGAAGATTAATCAATTTTCAAGTTTTTTTTTCTTCCCCCCCCCCAGGGTTTTTGAGCATGCAATAGTAAATAATGCTAGATTTAAAAAGTGTGTGATTGAAAAGAATTCAGTGGTCTTCCTTTACCTTGAAGTGTAATTTTCTACTGAATTGAGCATCTTAAGATAAATTTTAATCTCTCAACTCTTCACCTGCCATTTGGGAATGAGAAGCAAGGAAAAACCAATAAATCCCTGTGTGTAGAAGTAGGATAAAATGAAACCACTCAAGCATTTACCTTACATTTACCAAATGCGAACTTTAGTTCCTTGAGACTCATTTGCCGGACCTCTCCCTTTTACTTATCATGCATTTGTTTGATAATTAATTTTTAGGCAAGCTTTGACAAATGCTTCTTACATGAAAGATATTAAAAAACCTTGTCTAGACTGTACAAGGAGCACTACTTATTTTTTTTTAATCTGTTTAGTGTCATAAAGAGTGAATATGTTTCAGTGAAACTTGCTTTACAAAGACATAACTGCTCTGTAGTTTCTAATTCCATGTTTGCCTAGTTCAGAGGGAAGACAGAGCCTATGTGCATTTCCCATTTCACTAGGCTGTCAACAGGTGTAAGTGTATGGATTCTCACAGTTTCCATTAACAAAATACCTCACAGTCTTTACAGCTCTCACCTATCAAGTAGAACAGCACTAGTTACCACCATCTTGCAGCCAAGGAAATAGGGCCTAAGATTACATCTGATTTACTCAAGGTCAGACAGGAAATCTGCATTAAGATTTGAACTCAAGTATTTTGATCTCTAAGATCCAACTGATTCAACCATTATTCTATCCTTTACCTATGCAGCATGTAAAGTTGAACACAACTCTACGGTGTTTTCTGAATTAGTGTGAGACCTCATCCTCTTGCATGCCCATACACTGCAGGAAAATACAAAATGACTTTAAGGCAAGTTGTTCAATGAGTATGAAATATTCACAGGTACAGCCAGGCACAACAAATGTTATTCTTTACATGCAAGGAAAAAACCCCACCCAACCAAAAATAAATAAATAGACACCTCATACTCAGCAGACCCTTAGGTACAAGCCTCTGTCCAACACTGCAGGACTGGGACAGTCACTGACTGGATTTTGTAAGGAGAACTACGGCTCAGCTGATGACTGTAGCAAACACCACTAAGCAATAAATTGTGATATCCTTGTGATCTATCCAAATTTATAAAGCCCGCGAGTTTCTTTTTTATTGGTTTGAGCTGAATCAGGACCTTGAGGAAGATATAGCAGGTTTTTAAAGTGTATTTAGCTATAACTCTGTCTTCAATGCCTTCTCAAGTCCCTCAGGTTTCCTTGCAGTCCCAGCAAAAAGGAGAATTTTCACTTCTCAGTACTTTACTGGGCAAGCAACCTCTGGACAGTCTCTGCATGAATCTGCCCAAATCTTATAGAGATATTTTGCTTTCCTGTACTTTGTGGCCAGAGCATCCCACATATTATTATCCCAGATCTTTGTGGCCAGATGTTATTTTTACTGATATTTTCCATCTCCAAGCATTATGCAAAAAGAAGTTAGGCTGGCTAAGGCATTCACTTTGCCTTTGTGGAAAACCCTAGATATGCCTATAATGCATCTGACCTAACTTGAGAACTTTGTTGTAGGAATGGTAATCTTGTCTTTTCCTTCCTGAGGGAACATTAGGCAGATTCCTTCCAGCCCGTACTGCTGCTAGCTCGGGATCAAGACATTATAGAAGACTGTCCTCTAGTGGAGAGGACTAGAACTGACACCCCCATATTCTGCATAGCAACTTTTCTTCTGATGAATTTACAAACCCCAGGCTTTTACACCAGGAAATTGTGCATTTTATTACATATCACTACATTCCTCTGCAGACTGCCAAACTGCCAGGGCCTGCAGCATATTGATCACTGACAGAATTGTAGGGACCATTTAATTAAAAGGTGTCCATTAGGGCAGCTTTCAGGAGTCTGAAACTTCACACTAGGATTTACATTAAACAGAAATGTGGAAGATGTCATTGAAGTGACATCTCTATTATCTGTTACTGTAGAATGAATCCTTACCCTGTATGTTTAAGTCTTTTCTTGTTAACTGTTAAAAAAAAAAATCTATATTACATTTCAGTCTAATTCCAAGCACCATTTGATTTTCTCAGAAACAGAGGTAATCATCAAGATTTGAACTCCGTAATTGGTGTTGCCTTATAGAAGCAACTGAGACCTACTCTTTCATTTTAGACATCCTCTTTGCATATTGGTAAACATTTCCAATAATCTCTTATTCCATTAGAAAAAGGCTGTCTATAATTTTTACGTACCACATGACAGAAAAACAGGAGGCTTTGTCAAACTAATTAGTGATTTCTGTCTTGAGTCCCAACAAATTAACAATGCATGTAAGGGCCTCAATCTGGCTCCTAACAAACACAGAATTCACAAAGTCATTCCTAAAGAAAAGAAAAGGAAACTGAGACAGGTACTCTATAAAGTATGTCATATGTCTGTATAAAGCAGAAATCAGTCTAATATGCTATGCTCAAGAACACTGCCTTCAACTGATCAGCCAGCTCCAAAAATGGAAAGGTCATCAATTAAAAACATTGAACATATTTTATCATCCCTGCTTGATAAAGGATTGGGAGAGAACTACTTCAGGAACTGTGTTAAAACCATCACTCAATCTATTACAAAAAACTATTGATGCAGCTACATGTCATTAGTGGCAATTAGTAAGAGGTTAAAGGCTGCATGGTACAGTGATATCGTGCATTAATTGGAAATTGCTCATGAGAAAGGAAAACTCTTATGAAATTAGGTCTGTAATACTAGTATTTCAGAATAACAAGTCACTCCTTGAGCAGCTACACACCTTGAAAAGAAGAGAGGTGATTTTAGTGATTTTTTTTTTCCTATTCTTATTTTATACTTTGTGTGTACAAACTTGCAGAACTGAACACTGAGTGAAAGCAGAATTTCAAGAATAAAGCTCTGTGGCTATATGGGAGAGAGAAGGGCAATTCAGTCTTAGAGAAGTGGGTGAGTGATCAGAGTAAGACTGAAATATGGGATTCGGTTCTGACTCATGACAGTCTTCACCTACTTACCCTCAAGCAAATGTCTTTTATCTCAGTTCTTTACCTATGAAGGAACATAGGTAGTAAAGCAATGGAAAAAAAAAAATACTGTAAGATGCTGAGGACTGTGTAGATAGATATTGCACACAGAAAACGCCTATAAATGCTCTTCAGAGGATCATTCATGCTAAACAACAGCTCTGTGAGAGCTGCAGCCCTTGAGAAAAGCAAGAGCTAGACAGCTTAGTTTACTAATGCAGTAACGTCCTGCAGCCTGTCTGCCAGGGCATTGCAATGCAGAGCAAACTGACTGTCAAGATTTAGTCAATCACTGGAGAAGGACCCAAGAACAGTTCCGGGTCAGATGAAAGATGGGTCCCAATGAAAGATGGATACCAATGTGGCAAAAGACTGGATATTTAGAAACCAAATAGCAGTATTTTTCACAGAATGCCCTTCCAACAATGTGGATTGCTTTCCCAAACTGAATGATGAGCCTGTCAAAAAACTGAACTATACTAAAACAAATTTCATATTGTTCATACCTAATGAATCACTGCCTGTAGCAGGCTGTTGCCACTGCTCCTCACTAACAAAAGTGCAGGACTGATAATCCAGGCTATGCCTAAAATGGGCCTAACATTAGGCTTGTGTCATGGCTTAAGCCCAGCTGGCAACCCAGAACCATGCAGCAGCTCACTCACTCCTCCCCTTTCCTCCCCCGGCTCATGGATGGATGGCGAGGAGAATCAAAAGAATGTAACTCCCACGGGTTGAGATAAGAACAGTCCAGTAACTGAGGTACAACACAAATCACTACTGCTACCACCAATAATAATGATGATAAGTGAAATAACACGGGGAGAGAATATAACCGCTCACCACCTACTGATCGATACCCAGCCCAACCCGACTGGTGATCTAGCTCTTCCGGGTAACTGCCCCCAGTTTATATACTGGGCATGGCGTGCTGTGGTATGGAATACCTCTTCGGCTAGTTGAGGTCAGGTGTCCTGTCTCTATTTCCTCCCGGCTTCCCTTCCTCCCTGGCAGAGCGTGAGATTCAGAAAGTCCTTGGTCAGTGTAAACATTACTGAGCAACAACTAAAAACATCAGCATTATCAGCACTGTTCCCAGGCTGAAAGTCAAAAATACAGCACTGTACCAGCTACTAAGAAGGAGAAAAATGACTGCTACTGCTGAACCCAGGATAGCTTGGATGTTACCCTAATGCCAGAGAAGCTAACTATATCACAAACTTTTGCTATAACCTCACAGAAGTAAATCAGTTCTAATGTAACTGGACAGTGGCATTAATCTCTATGCATCATGTTCTAGCTTCTAAAACAGGGATAATATTAATACTGTACCCAACTAATATGAAGTGCCCCAATGTCAGAAATTACAGTATAATGAGGGAAATGACTTTTTTACTTTTGGCAGTATAAAAATATAGGTAAAATATTCTGTAAGAAGGTTACAGTATTCAACTGATAAATCGTGCCATGGACCTGTCTGCTTCACCTACATTCCATCTGCTGATCTGCCTTCCCTCACAGCTTGGAACAGCTAGTGCCAGAAGACATTAAAAAGAGAAACAAATGAAAAAGAACCTAAATGTCACAAGCCAAGATAGAAGGATTTTCTACTTTAGACTCTTTGTGCAGTATTTCTCCACCAATGTGTCCATCTCTGTTCCAAGAACAGCTATATTATATTTTATATCAGTCTTAAAGACTTCAAAGTTAGAAAGGTGCTCCTTTCTACCGCATGCCACTCGCCTGCTCTCCAAGAAAAATTATATGGCACATAAAGAGCACATGAGGTACAAATGTTTTATTGGATGGCTAATCATGCACCAAAGGTTCAGTCATTCATGAGTAGTTTGGTCATCAAAACTGAAAAGGTCACCAGATAGTTGCTGGTTTCACATACAACCTGCACCAACTGCACATAAATGTATACACTTTTTACATGCATGTACAAAATTTATGGGCTACATCCTTACGACAATTCTGCATTTTCAGGGTAGTCTGAATAAAACTTTCTGATACAGCTTATTTGAGTGATGTGGGAGGATCTTTGGCTGAAATAAAGAAAACTTCACTACATACATTTTTGGCCCTGCTGTTTGTGCACTGTAAATTTAAGGCTGAATGCTGGAGCTATTCTGAGTTGCTAAACCAGCCAGCCACATCTGGAGAAATGGCTCCCAACTGTTTTGTCACTTGAGGAAAAGAGGCTTTTTCCTATTCCACACCTGTAATTTCTACACTTCACTCTTTTGGGCAAGTGAGGTTGGTACTGCCTTCCTGTCCCATGTTTATGTTAACAGCAGCTGTTGCAATGGCTTTCAGGAGAAAAGTGTCATCACCCCTAATGCAGCCCACACAGAGTGCATGGTACCAGTCAAATCCTCTGTATGACCAGTGAGGCCTTCTCATTGCTGCTAATTGAACAAAAACACACCAAAGAACATTTAACCCATGCCAGATCAGTCCTCAAGGAAAGATGAAGTTGAGAAGTTTCCCAGCAATGACTTTGCCTCTCTTAGATGTTATTTTTCATCAGAGCTGGGAATTTAGTTGAAGATCTTTTAAAAAAACTCCCCACTGCTCTTTTTCTGAACTTAAATCTATTTAACAACCAGTTTAACAACTTCATGCACTGATATACTTAGGGGACCTACTTAGTTTGTTACTTGAACAAACATTATGGCATGCCTGCTCCAAGATATTAAGAAGATGCTTTCCAGGGTTTCGAAATTTTCCAAGAATTCTGTTCCTCTCATCCTCTACTAGTTTACAAATACAGTAATGGTGCTACTACTTATGTCCAGCAGTGATCCATAACATTTAGTTGTTTTGAAAAAACACATATTACCTTTACAATATATTATTTAAGAATTTATCTTTGTGACTTAAGTTGGCTTTGTAGTTCTTCACCATTTTTGTTCACAAACTGAATTTGAAGTTATTCACTTATTTATTACAATATATTTTTCAAGTTTCAAAATTTGTTCTATTTTCTTCAGACTTGACAACCTCAAGCACTAACATCTTTTCACCAATTGCTGAGTCCCTCTGCCATCCATATATTGCCAAGCATAAGAAAGGAAGATAAACATGGAAGGTGGCAATGAAAAGGGAACAGATGGGCTCATCTGCATTTATACCTCTGAAAAGACTGAGAGGCTCACAGAAATCTATAATCCTTCTGGAGACCAGACATTTGGTGATCACAGAAAATGATCCCTGCAAATGTTTTAAATGAGTAATTGAAAATAATAATTTTACGTGGAATACAGGAAACTTCTCAAATCAACAGTGATCCAACAAGGAGAAAACAATTATGTACCCAAAGGTTTTTGCAAGCATACATAACTTGAGTAAACAAACACATGATTGAAGAAAAGTCATTGCCCTCTGTTCCCCTCCCCCCCTAAAGATTTCAGCCAAGCAAAAAAGTAACTTTTAAATAAATGCGATGGGATGACTTCACTTGACAAGAATGAGCCAAGGGTGACTGATCTGGTCTGTCATTAGGATGTGTTGCATATTTCGGTTTCCCTCTGCAAGATGGAACATAACTTTTCTTGATATAGGAATGGTTACTCTATCAAATCTGTGAGGCTCTTCCCTTTTAGACTAAATAAAACTGAGTAAGTATTCTGCTATTCTCCTCCTCTGCTTCCCTTACTAACAGTCTTTTTGGGATCTTGTTTTTGCTCCTGTGTGTGTTAAAGGAACTTTTATACATGAGTGTGTGAGAGTATGCGTGTATTAGACAGATGTAGTGAGTGCATCTATACAAAGACGTAAGTTCTTATAGATTATTTGCTTAACTACTTGGTGAAAATGAAACTAGTTACTGAAATAAAAAATTCAGTTAAAACCTCCATCTTATCTCTTGACTTTCGGCAAAGTTTAAGGCACCAATTTTCCATCACCTACTCAGCTGTGGTTGTTTTCTTTCTAAAATGTCCCTTTTGATGACTTCAGCTTGGAAGGTTGTTCGCTGTGCAACAAAGGCAGAAAAGAACTAAATCTGTAATTTGTATAAACTGGATTTCAAATAGCAAGCTCCTGCTTTATGAAATTTCATATAGCAAGGGCTGATATCCACAAGTCATTTGTGGCTGACAGACTGATTCACAGAAGTCCGAATCATTTTGCTAAGAATCCAAAAACAAAATTAAAGGCCATGTCTTTGGGAACAATCAGCTGAAGCCGTTGAACTGACAAAATTCCAGGAAATATCATTGCCTGGCTTGTAAACTGAGCAGGATGTAGGAGATGCTAAAAATGGAATTGCTCCAAGGACAGTGGCCAGAAAACATCCAAGTGAATGCATTAAGCCAGAAACATTTCTCAAGTGAACGAAAAAATATTTTGAGAAGCACTTTTTTCCTAGGTAATATTAATAGAAAATACTGTCACACAAGCTGTCAGTAAGTGGTAACAGCAAGACGACGCATTTACCCAGTGATAACACTTGTAGCAACACATTTCCATGCTTTTCCCGGTGTTAACCAAAATTTTGACCTCAAAGTAATTGAAAAACCTTGAGAGGCTTTGAAAGAAAAAGAAAAATTAAAAAATAGAACCCAAAAGTCAGCACCAGCAAGGACAAAGATGGAACTACTCTGGTGTGAAACTGACTTTTATCTACTTTCTTTGAAATGGTTGTTTCATTCAGCCATGGAAGGAACTTTTCAGGCTAATACAAATTTACTTAGTCTGGAAGAAATAGCACTTAAAATAGAGAAAACATTACAGATTTTCACAAGTCAATTTCTAAATTTTGTTCTGAGAGAGAGGCAGAATTAATACATGTGCATCGTTCTTTCCCATTCAGGGTAGAGATGACTGGACTTTTTTAAAAACAACTTAAATTTTCAAGGTTAACAACATGCAGTGCTTTTGAAAGTCTGCATTCAAGAGGCTTCTAGGAAAAGAATTTCACTGAAACTTATAAATCAGAGCCAGCCAGGACAGTAAAAACAGAACTGAAGAAAACACCCCACAATATTTTAATTCAGTAAATATAATTCTAGCTTAAGTGCTTCAAGCTTAATGTTCCAGCAACAAGCCAGGTTCCATTTCCAGCTGTTCTCAGATGATTAGCAATCATAGAATAGTTAGAGTCGGAAAGGACCTTAAGATCATCTAGTTCTAACACCCCTGCCATGGGCAGGGACACCTCCCACTAAACCATGCCACACAAGGCTATATCCAACCTGACCCTGAACACCGCCAGCAATGGAGCATTCACAATTTCCCTGGGCAACCCATTCCAGTGCCTCACCACCCGCACAGTAAAGAACTTCTTCCTTCTATCCAATCTAAACTTCCCCTAAGTTTGAACCCGTTACCCCTTGTCCTCTCACCACAGCCCCTAATGAAGAGTTCCTCCCCTGCATCCCTATAGGCCCCCTTCAGACACTGGAAGGCTGCTATGAGGTCTCCACGCAGCCTTCTCTTCTCCAGGATGAACAGCCCCAACTTTCTCAGCCTGTCTTCATACGGGAGGTGCTCCAGTCCCCTGATCATCCTTGTGGCCCTCCTCTGGACTTGTTCCAACAGTTCCATGTCCTTTTTATGTTGAGGACCCCAGAACTGCACACAATACTCCAAGTGAGGTCTCACAAGAGCAGAGTAGAGGGGCAGGATCACCTCCCTCGACCTGCTGGTCACGCTCCTTTTGATGCAGCCCGGGATACGGTTCACTTTCTGGGCCGCAAGCACACCCTGCCGGCTCATGTTCATTTTTTTATTGACCAACACCCCCAAGTCCTTACTTCTATTCAACTGAACAAGCACAACATCAAATGCCATGCAATTGTGCAATTGTCTTTTCCTAAATACAAACTGAAACAACATGAATCCATTTTGACATGATGAAAATAAACCCCTACATTTTTGTCTCACGCCAGTAAAATCAACTCATTCCTTTATTTTGGCTGCCATTTTAAAAATGGGTGTAAGCGAAAAGTGGAAAGTCTTTTGCCAGCAAACTGATTTGTGGTGATAGGTTTCAAATTTCCTCTGCAACTGTATTTCTCTTCTGGCTTTATTTTCTGTTATTTTGGAAGATGGACCAATGAAGTTCATCTGATTTAAGTCTAAATAACTATTTTCCAAAATACTTGGTTATCCAGGGAAGGGGCGGGGAATGAGGGGGGTGGCACAGCAGAGGAAGCTTAAAAGGAATTCAATTATCATAATCTGTTTTCATGTTAATTTGGTTAATTATTGAGAGAAGAAAAGAGAGAGAGATATGAAAAAGTATATGAAAAAGGAGAGAGAAAATCTGGAAGCTGAAGTTCCAGCTAGAAAAAGATACAATTTTTTAACTGGAAGGGTAAATAACTTTTAGAATATTCTATCAAAAGGAATAAATTTTTCACAACCTAAAATTTTAAATTCTTAATTTCTATCTAGATGTTGTAATACTGATAGCAGAAGTACTTAGCCTGTAATATATTGAAAGACAAACTCAGTGATTACAGTAGACTAAGGGCTTAAAACAGATGAATTTGTTAGAAGAACTTACTTTGGGATTAGTGTAAAAAGTAGAAAATATACTTACTTCATCTTGGATCATCTGTGGGTGTTAAAAATTACTTTTCCTCTAAGCAATAATTTAATAGTTTCATAGCTAAAGTAATATTTGAAACCATTATTTTTTCTCTGTTCTATCAAGTGGCAAGGTTCCTAGTCTCTTTTTCTTTCCAATCTTTCTTCCATTCTTTCATTGGGTGCAGATCTCTTTTCTTGCCCTCTTCACTTGGGCTTCCCAGGAGCAAAACTGCCAAGTAGTTCACTAAATCCTTGCAAAATACTCTGTGATATAAACATTTTTATTTTTATAATGCTGAATCATGGAGGGAGCCTTCTATGCAGCATTTATTCATAGCAAGGAAAATGCTATGAAGTTGCACAGCTATCCTAGCTCTACGGTCATTCAGAGCACAGTGGAATTAAAATTACGCTCTGCCACACAACCCTTCTGTAACTGAGGTATGGAAAAAGGGAGAGGAAATTGAAAAGATGTAAATACATAGGGTATTTAGGGCTGAGATTATCAGCTCAATTACACAGAAGAGTAAAACAAAATGAACACAGATAAGGTCAAAATGGAGTTTGATATTTCTGTGTAGCTTAAAGGACAAAGGAAAAAGTATTTATTTGAAAATTTCTCCTTACAATTCCTTAAAAACTATTCTCTCCCAAAGAACCAGACAATATAGATTTAGGTCCTGAAAGTGTGGGCTCCCGGGTCTAATAGCTTCCCTGCCACCAGCAGTGACCCTGCACATCCTCTGTGGCAAAGTTTTGTCAGTATTTCTAACCTCCACAATAATTTTCTCTTTAAAACTTTAAAATCACTACTGGCATATATATATAAACCCCTTGCATATTAACTTTATAAAGCTTATTTTGAATGCGTTTTTACATGCACTTCTTCCCATGCAATAGGTAAAAACTTTTAGTGAATCAAGGAATATTGGAAAATATTGGAATATATTGGAAAATATTCTGCTTCCACTCCCTTTTTTATGTACTCTGGGGATAAAAGGAGGCTTATTCTGGTCTTCCTATAGTGTTACCTGAGGGATCACAATGTTCTCTCATGGGCACTATTGATGCCCTTCCATATTATGCAATGAACTAAAGGACCAGTAAGATGGAGTAAAAGAAGAGCTCCTCCTCTTTCAGATCAGTCAGTGCACTTCCCAACAGTCTGTCCTCTCTTTCTTGAAGTAAATACAGTCTTGTGTCTCTCCTCTTTTCAGAAATGTGTCCTTTCACCCAGAAAAGGAAGAGAAGGTTATCTGTCATGCAACAGATCAAGCTGTCTAACTTACAAGGTCAGAAGGGTTTTCTCCTCTTTTCCAGTGAAGTGGAGTGATTGTGCTTACTTGATTAAACCAGCTGATAAGTATGTCTACTGTATTTTTTTTCTCTCTTTTTATTCCTTTCTTTGGCTTCAAGAAATGAGAATGGACAATTTTAAGCCTGGCATTGATTCAAGCTTTGAAAGTACTTGCTGAGTACAGATAATATTCAAATGAGCAGACCTTCTGAACCAAATACTAGCATTGCCTGACTGATGAACATGATTTAATCCTATATTTTAAATGAATTTTCATATCACACAGAAATATATTTATATATCCCAAACTCTGTGGGATTTTTACCACTGACTTCTGCTAAACAAGAATTTATACCACATAAAGTCCTCAAATTAGATCACAGTTAACTATCTTTCCTTTAATTGCAAGCTTCCATAAAGAAAACACAAATAGTCACAATAAATGACAACCAAATGAAGAAGTTTCAAACGTCACATGAAATATATTTGTATTTTCAGACTAAAAAAAATTATACGCTAAATACAAATGTACCTAAAATTTAGCTCTAAACTCTCCTTTCCAATGGAAAAAAAACAGCCTACTTAGCCATTTCATCTATGTAATCCATTTCATCATCTTTATTTCCTTTCTTTAAAGCTTTTAAATTCCAATACATCCCTTCTGAGATGGGAGAGACAACAGAAAATCACATGGCTTTTACAGTGTGGATGAACAATGTATTTATACAGAGGCATAAGAACCTATTTATTTCTTTTCTATTCTTTCTTCTCTATTTCTTCTCTATTCTTTCCTAATAATTCATAAAAGGTGATTTGTTCTGGACACTCAGCAAACACAGAGCTGATAATTTGCACCATCTCTATCTCTTATAATCCCAAGGTCTTGCTATCGACAATTAATAAGCCCAGAGATCATAATTTTATATGTGGAGCTCAAACCATTTTCTTCTTCTGCATCACTTTACATTTATTTACACTAAATTTCACCTACTATTTTACTTCACAGTCGCTCAGTCATACAAGATACTTCAGTCTGGAGGAGAGAAAGTTGCATGTAGACTTCATAGCAGCTTTCTAGTATCTGACGGGACCTACAAGGATGCTGATGAGGGACTTTTCATCAGCAACTGTCACAACAGGACAAGGGGTAATGGGTTGAAGCTTAAACAAGGGAAGTTCAGCTTAGATATAAGGAAGAAGTTCTTTACTGTGAGGATGGTGAGGCACTGGAATGCATTGCCCAAAGTGGTAAATGCTCCATCCCCGGCAGTGTTCAAGGCCAGGCTGGACAGACCATAGGGTGACATGATCTAGAGTGAGGCATTCCTGCTCGCGGCAGGGGGTTTGGAACTAGATTACCTTAAGGTCCTCTCCAATCCTAATTATTCTGTGATTCTATGTAATTATTCTTATTCTTTTTACTTTAAATAACTAACAACAGCAAATGCTATCACATCACTGCTCATTCCGTTCACAAGTTCACTGAAGAATATGTTGAAATACAGAAATGTTTCTTTCCCAGTATATATATCAGAACCTAGAGTTAGCAATGGGGTCATAGTCTCTTATACATTACATGCAATTAAGCAAAAAAATACTCTTGCAAAAATGCATCACAAACATGTTTCTTGAAAGGTGGTGAAAATAGCTCTGGCATGATTTCAGAATGATACCATGTTCTTAGTTTCTTCATAATATATAATTCAGCAAAAAGCAATGCAAATTCACTAAGTAACCTGGAGTAGCTGGATCTGTATTTTCTTATTTGGTCAAAAAATTCTGGTCAATGCAAAACACAGTGCTTTACAGCAATACTCAATTTTAGTGCTGTAAATGTATCCCGCCACTGAAATGTATTGGATATGCATTTGACACATTTGATTAAAAAAAAAAAATCTTGCCAGTATAACACACACAATAAGTGACTGTGTGACTGCACATATAAGTATTTCTAATACTCTTTATAAGCACGTTTTTACTTGAATAATAAAAGCTATGTATACTAGTGACATCTTTGCCTCTGAAACACTTTTTTATGTTTCCAATACTCCTACATGTATAACTATTCAACACAGATCAGAGTAAAAAAAATTCCATCAGCATTTCTTTAAATGATAAATGCAAGTTCAGCAGTGATGAAACATTTCACAAATCTAAATCCAGTGCACATAAAAATTCTGAAAATACCTACTTGATGAATTTAATCAGTTTTCGAATGAAATGTCATCCTCATGAAAATATTCTGTTAAAACTTTTTTCTATTCAATATCCTAATTTTCTGAAAAAGTCAATACAACATGGAACATTTTTAAATACAGTTCCTTCTTTTCCTATCTTTTCAACTTTCAAAAGAGCAGTGCTTAGCTCTTCATACCATTCATTCTAATATTTATGCTTCTGTGAACAAAATAAGCAATTATTTCGTTTCAATACTGAAAAAATTCAAGAAAGTGCAAACCCAAAGCCAAATGCTAAGCAATATTAAAACACTCTGAAGAATGGAAAATTCTAGACTAGGCTTCAGGCCTTTTGAAAAGAAAAATGGCAGACCTATGTCACTCACCTATGGAGTTTACTACAGGTGTTACGTCAACCTTATTTATGTGAAACCATACTTCACAGGAAGCAACTTCTTACAAGGTTATGCTACATATACAAAAATAAAATTAATCTAAAAATCTATCATTAAGGTGATTTGATTTTACAAAGATTGTTTTTATTTGCTATGTCCTGTATTTTGATGTCGCATCTTAGTCTTAAACTCTATAGAGAGTTTCACTTTGTAGTGAACTGGAATTAGCTGAGGGACACTTCAGACAGAATTCAGTTAGGCACCTGTCTCCATGTGTTTTATTTTGGAGATTAAAAAGAAATAAAATGCAGAAAAAAAAAGTTTGAATTCTAAAAATCTGAGCCTTAACATGGTCCTTACACACCTGAAAAAAAAGATGAAATGACATTTTAAGGGGTAGCTGAGAATTTTTCCATTAATATTCTATTGATTACATGCAAAAATCTCCAGTCTTCTGTAAAGCCTGAACATATGAAAGGACTAAAAATGCTAGATTATTTAAACTTAAAAAGAATTCATACGTTCAACTTTTTCAAAATGATAGTTCTTTTGATGAATACAACTCAACTGCTGAGAATTTACTGACAAAATAATTCTTAACCACCTGAGAAAATTATTATTTCATCCGCCAATATGTAATTCAATAGCAAACAATGAAATTGTTTATGCAAAGCAGAACCTGATGAAAACCATTATACCTAGATATGAAGTCTTTTATTCAGTGTATTTGTTGAGTGTTCACGTTGTCACAGTTTACCAATTACAGGAAAAAAAAAATGAAAATTCCATAAAAGTGAGATCCCTAATAAGCAGAACTAACTCTTCCGAGTACTTTTTAAAGTTACCTTTAATGGTTCTTAGAAGTCATCTGAGGATTGGGAAATGTCAGCCTGAAAACTACTTGAGTACTTTTTCAGTATGCATGTGATTGCAGTTAGTCCTGTTTAAATTCTGAGGCAAAGCCAGAACAGCAACAGCTCAAATGACCATCCATCTCTACATGACCTCCTAGAACTCAGGCATGGTTGAAGCTCAGAATTCTCAAGAATGAAAACAAAATGATACAGCCCCACTGGATGAAGACAGTACTTTATGTGATGATAGATGAACCCCCCTAAAAACTGAATAAGGTTATGAATATAAAATACACTTAGCATGTACATCAAAATCCTCTGCTATAAGGTAGACATGAACCAAAATGGAGTTGATGACATTTCAGTCAGACAAGATGGGAATAGGATAGCAGCTTTAAAAGTTAAAAGATAACATAAGGAAAGTAGAAGAGTCATTAGCCTGATACAGTACAGTATTTAAAATACAGACTATTTTCAGAGCTAAATCAGCCTTTAAATAAGCCTTCCTTGTACTAATCTTCCAGAGAAAATAACCCCTGCTTATTCTTTGAGGATAGAATGCAGGACTTTGAATTACCCCTTACTGAAATTCAAGATATGTTTATTTGGCATGTTAGGTAGGGAAGTCTCAGCATACATTGTTTTTAGAGGAACACAAAGTCACTTTACTAAGCAGTTCAGTAGGTACTCTTCTATTTGCACCAAATCCAGATGTATGATTGTCCCCCTCTCTTGCCAGGAAGTCTACTGTGAAAAAATATTACTGAAGTAGCCCTGACATTCCCAAGAAATCTGCTCTACCTGGTGTTCAGTCACATCTACTTCCCTTTGAAGAAAGCTTCAATGCTACTCTATAAGCAATCTGACTAGTCAAGAATGAGCTGAATGCAAATGCTTTCTCAGCGTCACCACCAAGACTTATAATTTCAAGGAAAAACAGTGATAATATAGTGGATACACATATGTATACACACAGAGTGGTCAAATCAGCCGTGCATTAATTGCCAAATAACTGCTGAGATTGGAATTAATGAAGCATCTATTACCTACTAAAATCACTTTGAAGGGGTGATCTTCAAATGAATATTTACAACTTCCACACCAGATATCTGAAACTGGATGTATAAAAAGGAACCTCTACAAATTACATGACCACACATCTCTTTCTGCTATTCTCAGTTTTAATGCTCTTCTTTCTTCCAAGAATACATATGCCTATTCACAAAACTGCTGCAAGAAAGGTATATGTAACTTGAAACATGACTGAGCATTAAGACTATTTTTCCCTGCTACTGATCTTGTATGCTCTATCCATAATTGACAGGGCATGCCTCTCTAATTGTGAACTGTAACAAAACATATACCTCACCTTTCTTGTTCTTTTTGAGCAATTCCTTAGAATAATTTGTCAAAGGGATAGGAAAAAAAAAAAAAGAAAAGAGAAAATCAATGTTTTAAGTCCATTCAAAATATGCAATTTTGTAAAGACAGTACACAAGTGCATACCTGACATTCAGTGATATATAGCATGGAAACTAAACTGATTTCAGCTGAGACACAAGCAGAACTGGAAGATTCCAACATCTAAAATAAATTTAACCAAGTCCCTTTCCCAGCTCAGTTTCTTTCAGACTTGTGTTCCATAGTGTCATGGTTTTAACCCAGCCAATAGCTCAGTACCACACAGCCACTAGCACATTCCCCCCCTACTCCCTCCCCGGGTGGGACGGGGAGGAGAATCAAAAGAATGTAAAACCCACTGGTTGAGATATGAAAGTTTAATAACTGAAATAAAGTAAAATATAATACTAATACTAACTATGATAAGGGAAATGAGAAGGTGAGTGAATATAAAACTAAAAGGGAAAAGGGGAAAAAAGAATAATTCCCCCCCCCCCAAAATAAACCAAAACAAAACCCAAACAATAAATGCCAGTGATGCACAATACAACTGCTTACCACCCTTCAACCGATACACAGCCAAACCTGAACAGCAATCAGTCCCTTGCAGGTAACTCTCCCCCCAGTTTATATACTGAGCATGAAGTGCCAGCTGTGGTATAGAACATTGCTTTGGCTAGTTTGGATCAGGTGTCCTGTCTCTGCTCCCTGCCAGCTTCTTGTGCCCCTTTGTCACTGGCAGAGGATGAGAGACTGAAGTCCTTGAGCAACAAGTTATTTACCGACAACTAAAACATTGGCGCGTTATCAGCATTATTCTCATACTAAAGCCAAAACACAGCACTGCACCAGCTACTAGGAAGAAAATTAACTCCATCCCAGCCGAAACCAGAACACAGTTAACTGCTTTTGGCTCTGACCAAGGCTTCTCTTACAGCTGGGGTATTTGAAAAATGTTTCTCTTTCTGATATATAATAAGAATTGATCTCAAAATCCAATTGTTACCCCAAAGAGGGCACTGATAGGGCCTCTCTCCTCTAACTGATCAGTTATTTTAATAACATTGACCTTAAGTCGGGACACTGAGTCATCTACCTACCTGTTAAATATGTATGTAATTAAGCAAGAAGTTCAAGAATTGTGGACACAGACGTGCATGCAAAAGCCTCCAGAGGAAAGACAACTGAGCGATAATGAGCACTTTAATGCTGCTTGGTTTTGCTTCTCACATGCTACAGCAAGGATCAATCCTTTCAAAGAAACATCAGCATTTTAAGTTATGTTACGCTGCAAAGGTATCATTAACGGGTTTTTGTTTGTTTCATAGAATCATATGTATCAGAATCATAGAATGGTTTGGGTTGGAAGGGACCTTAAGATCATTTAGTTCCAGTCCTCCTGCCATTGGCTGGGACACCTTCCACTAGACCAGGATGCTCAAAGCCCCATCCAGCCTGGCCTTGAACACTTCCAGGGATGGGGCATCCACAACTTCTCTGGGCAACCTCTTTCTACGTCTCACCACCCCCGTGGTGAAGAATTTTTTCCTAGTATCGATCTTTCAGCTTTAAGCCATTACCCCTTGTTTTTCAAGTGTTGACATAAAGGCTAAAGTGGGTGAAAACCCAGTATTTTCTCCCAAGTTTCCTTATTATCTTCCCTTGATGGCAGCAATCACAGCTACACTGATGCAGAATGTCACAGTTGACATCATCATGTTAATAACTGGCTACTCTGTTCATTTTCATCAAGGTCTCCTGGATAATTTTACTGAGGTCAAGTTATTTCTACGAGAGCCTCTCAGCAGGGAGGGCACTCTATACCATCTTTAAAATTCACAGGGTGGCACATTGCAGCTGCTTTCTCAGAGATTGGGAGAATAATTAGCACTGCAGGAGCCTCCGCAAAATCAGGAAAGACATGCTTTAGTTCTCTGGAGAAGCCAAAGCAAAAGGTATTAACTGTATGGATCTGAACCAGCACCCATCTTTTCTGCAGCCAAGTGAATTCAGTAAAATGTCCAAATCTAACCTGAATCTGGCAGTTATTCAGAAAGGTAGTGACCAAGACAGCAAACATAAGCTGTGATTTCCTCCATTTGAAAATAAAATAAATAAATAAATAAAAGCCACTGACTATATCACCAGGTCTACCAGAGGATAGAGGGAAAAGAAAAGCTATACAGGAATGAACAGCTGAAATGCTTATTCACCTAAGCCCCAAAGAGGCTCAGTCATACTAGTTATCTGTTCCATCTTAATATAATAGCTACTGTTTTTTTGCTTAACTGGTGGTACAACAGGGCTGAGAGTTCACATGTAAAGCAGGAAAGCACCAGATGGAGGAGCTAACGTGTTAGCAGTGTTTCCCTTTGTCATGTCCTGTGGTCATGGGAACTGCAGTAGATCAGATGACTCTGAAATAATTGCCATTTACCAAAATTTTAATAAACAAATAAATGAGAGGATGAAACAGCTGCATGTGCTCCTAGTCAAGAAAACAAATGGCCAACGAAAATAAAGGAAAATAAAAGTGATTATCCAAAATTTAGTCTAATCTTCAATTACAAATGGAAACCACTGCAGCAACACTGGCCCTGCTGTGTGTCTTTTTGTGGTTTTTTGTTTTGTGTTTTTTTTTTTTTTTTCCCCTTAGATTTTTACAACTATTTGGCAAATGAAATTTTGAAAAAATACTGATTTACAGAGCCACTAAATATCAGTGGGTGCTGGTTCTATAATTCTTCAGAGATTGCTACTATTCCTAACTTAGCATTTTACAATGGAACTACAACTTATTTAAAGAATTTATTATTTTCATTCAAGCCCCATGATTCTAATGCACAATTGAAAGACCATCAGTAACATCTTAATGAGATAATTTCTAACAGCTTTCATAATAATAACATGGTGATAATAATGAGTGTATTCCCTTAGAATTTTCAGTTGCTAAGACATAGGCTGCCTTCAGTAAAAAGCATTTCCATTCTATCCCCACAGATTCTTCTGAATTCACGATGTAACAATAAAGCTGCAGCTTTCGTACTTTCTTGTACACAAAAGTAAGTCCTGAAATGTCAACAGCACCAATTTGGAGACTATCAGCTGTTCACTTACCTATTTTTTTGTTTCCATCTTAGCAGTATACTGCATCACCAAGGAAATTTATGGTGATGGTCTCCAATTGTTATTTATGATCACTGGCTTATCCACCACAAGAGGTCAAATTCCAGGAAGAATTATCACTCTACTCCAGTATGGGAAAAGGGAATTTGATCTTGCTGTTAGCCATGTTATACTGAAATAATTATTAGGATTATGATTTATTGGGATGATTTACAGAACATTTAAAACATCTGAATTGGGCTTTTCTAGATCTCCCAGTAGTGCTCCTTCACTGGCCACAGGAGAGAATGCAAGTAGGAAACATAATGCACTGTTGTAATGCCTGTTGTCTCTGGCGATTGGATCATACCAGTTGTGAATCATGAACATAAAGTGTGCTCCTGTAATTTTAACTGAGTGAAAGAGGTAATTTCTTCTGTACACCTAATCCTAACCTGGACTTTTCGTCTCCAAAGATGCATCTTATACACCTCAAACAGCATGCCTTTCCAACATGCTTTTGAGTAAGCTATGAATCTAGTGAGGAAAAAGACAGAAGCAGCCCATGTATCTGTCAGGGCTCAGCCTCCTGGCATAGATGTTTCCCTTTCTCTCTGTCCTATATCACTTTGTTCCTTTGTCCTTCAGAAAGCCATTGTATTTTAGAGCATATCTGAAAGCTCATTGGGTATTCTGTTTACAATGTTGTTTTTGCAGAACTCTAATTACTAATGTATTTAGAATTCAAGCCTTTTGACAAATTATTAATCACTGAGGTAACAAGCTCAAAAAAAACAAAATGAGAAGCTTACTTGTGGCCATAGGCATGTTAATCTTTGTTATTCAGCAGTTAATTTTTTTGACAGGAATACTAACACAAATCGTGCAATGAGAAAGTTTCTGCATGAGAACTTGTTTTCTGAGTGACACGTAGATTAGTAGGAGCCTTACTTTCCCCACTGATCTGGCCTCCTCTAATATGCTTGTTAGAAAAGTGTAAAAAAACCCCAAAAAGCAAACAAACCCCATCAAAAGTCTTTACATATTTTTAAGTAGGAGAGTAATAAATTAAACAGAAAAAAAAACCAAGAAAAAAATCCAAGCCAAAACCAACCGAAGAAAAAAATTCCAAAAAAAACCTAAAAGCAACCAAACAAAAATCCCCAACAAATCAAAAAACAAACCCAAACCCCGAAGATCTCATAAACTAATGTAGCGAAACCCTGGTTTTCTTCTTCTCTCCCTTGATCCTGAAAGAAAGAGAACACAATCCGTCTGAACATTTTCAGTCACTGTGCTGAACATCTCAAACTGTAGGAAAATTTTGCTCACTGGCAAAGAAGTAAATCTAAGTAGAGAAAGTAACTCTTAAACCACAGTTATTTTGCCTGATTTCATTCAATGGCAACAGAAAAAGGAAAAGAGAAGGGGAGAAAGGGGAAATATTTTAAAATGCAAAAGACCTACCACCAGAAACTTGAAAGACCTATAGGTAATTGTTGTCCAATTACAGTTTCCAAATTGACTGCACCACTACACCTCAGGAACATTTCCTCCAGCCTATATTTCCATCAATTGCTTATGAACATGTCAGTGAACAGGATACTAAGCTTTATCCAAATTTCCAGTACTGCACATTGACTGCTGCTGCTTAGAGCCTAAGCTTTCCATCAAAGAAGAAAATCAAATCAGTTTGAAACTATTAGTTCTTGATAAATGTTTTGGCTGTTTCCTAAAGTCTTATTAGACTCATAAGTATCTGCTCACTGTTAACCTTTTCGCAAAGACAAAAGGGGAGGGATTTGAATGCTTCCTCCCTGGTAGCTACTGTTTTATCCTAGCATTAATTGGTAGCCTGACTCATTTGATTGTTTGTGGGTTTTTTTTTTTTCATTTAATATACTTATAGAACCTCTTCCCTTTTTTTTTTTTTTTTTTTCCTAGTAAATCTCAATGCACCCAGCAATTTAGCCTGCCTGATTTTAATGCTAAAGATTTTTTTATGGCCTTTGTGAGTCAACTGCCCTTTTTTCCATTTTTGTATGTTTTCTTTTGTATTAAAGATACCATGACACAGTCAAATTACCATTCATTACCATCCTGCTTTGCTTTGCTTTTAGACAGTTGGCTCCTGTGCCAATATGACCTGGGTTAGGCATGCTCAGATGCATTTGTCTGAACACTTTTGCACTATCAGTGAACCTCGGTTTGTCAATTACTTCTGATAAAGTCCTCCTGCAACACTGTCTGTTAACTCAGTTGCAGCAGTTTGAGCTGAGCCCACTAGACATTCTGAGTAAACGCTTAGAGAGCTGTGGTTCAAATCCCTACTGCGACTATAGAATCATAGAATCATAGAATAGTTAGGATTGGAAAGGACCATCTAGTTCCAACCCCCCAGCCATGGGCAGGGACACCTCCCACTAAACCATGCCATCCAAGGCTATGTCCAACCCCACCTTGAACGCCGCTAGGGATGAAGCATCCACAACCTCCCTGGGCAACCCATTCCAGGGCCTCACCACCCTCACAGTAAAGAATTTCTTCCTCATATCCAAACTAAACTTCCCCTGTTTAAGTTTGAGCCCATTACCCCTTGTCCTCTCACCACAGTCCCTAATGAAGAGTCCCTCCCCTGCATCCCTATAGGCCCCCTTCAGGTATTGGAAGGCTGCCATGAGGTCTCCACGCAGCCTTCTCTTCTCCAGGCTGAACAGCCCCAACTTTCTCAGCCTGTCTTCATACAGGAGGTGCTCCAGTCCCCTCATCATCCTCTTGGCCCTCCTCTGGACTTGTTCCAACAGTTCCATGTCCTTTTTATGTTGAGGACCCCAGAACTGCACACAATACTCCAAGTGAGGTCTCACAAGAGCAGAGTAGAGGGGCAGGATCACCTCCCTCAACCTGCTGGTCATGCTCGTTTTGATGCAGCCCAGGATACGGTTGGCTTTCTGGGCTGCAAGCACACACTGCCGGCTCATGTTCATTTTTTCATCAACCCACACCCCCAAGTCCTTCTCCACAGGACTGCTCTGAATCTCTTCTCTGCCCAACCTGTAGCTGTGCCTGGCATTGCTCCAACCCAGGTGGAGGACCTTGCACTTGGCATGGTTAAACTTCATCAGGTTGGCATCAGCCCATCTCGCAAGCGTTGTCTAGGTCCCTCTGGATGGCATTCCTTCCCTCCAGCGTATCAACCGAACCACACAGCTTGGTGTCATCAGCAAACTTGCTGAGGGCGCACTCAATCCCACTGTCCATGTCACTGACAAAGATGTTGAACAAGACCAGTCCCAACACTGATCCCTGGAGGACACCACTCGTTACTGGTCTCCAGCTGGACATTGAGTCATTGAGCACAACTCTTTGCGTGCGGACATCCAGTCAGTTCTTTATCCACCGAGTGGTCCACCTATCAAATTGATGTCTCTCCAACTTAGAGACAAGGATGTCATGTGAGACAGTGTCAAACACTTTGCACAAGTCCAGGCAGATGACATCAACTGCTCTACCCCTGTCCATCAGTTCCGTAGCCCCATCGTAGAAGGCCACCAGAATGGTCAGGTTGTGAAGCAGTGTAATTTGTTACAGTTTTCAATTCTCACTAAAAGCGCAGGCAAATTATTATCTGGAAATGAAATTTTAAATTTAAGAACTTTGAGTCTTGTTAAATGCATATTATAACCCAATCTAATTGTTTCAGTTGAGGACATAATGAGTGCTTTGTGGGCAAACCCCAGACTAATTAACTGTTTCTGCCAGGTGCAGTTTTTCAACAGGGTACAAACACTATGCATTTTCTACTAATTTCAGTAATTTGGATTGTTACTTTTCAGTGAATGCAAATCACCTGAGCCCTCAGATCCAGATGAGTAGCTGGCTATATACAGCAATGGAACCTGCTAATTTCTGCTCTTTTATCTTTATTATTAATATAAAACCTATTAGCATGGATGACTACTATCACCAGACACATATAAAGATTGATAATTTTATGACAGTTACTTTTATATTCAGAATTGTAGATGCCTAGCGGTAAGTAAACAAACATAATTCAGGAACACACATTAGCTGTGACTTTATCACAAATATCTTTGTGAATGTGAACTGAAACACATACGTGATGTTTATAGATGGATAATAGCAACCCCTCAGACATGAGAAAGATATAAAGCAATTTTGTGTATTGCAGATGCCCTGTTGCATAGCATTACTTGGATGGGACTCTGTAGAGATGGTTTCTGTTATGTCAGAGACTTGCTCTGTAACCTATTGTTACATAATTTTTTCCACTCTTTTATTTTGATTAAGGGAAAAGGATTACCTATGCCTGTGCATTTGTACTGCACAGGTCCAAATCAGGCCCGTAGAGAAAACAAAGCAATAAAAAATCATCTTCCCAACTGTACAAAATATCCATTTGTATAGCCATATAACAGCATCAGCAGCAGCTGATAAACCTACAGCAGCTGCTGCAGATTTGCAATAAACAATAGGAGAAATCTAGTTATGTCAATAGCAATACTTAACCACTACAGTAAACACACGCCTTATCTCAAACACCATGCCAGAAAACTGCTTCTATCTGATATGTTGAAAAGCAACAATTACAGTCGTTTTACTGAGCTGATACAAATGTATCTCTGAAGCTAACATATACAGAGATTTCATCACCTATCTACTGGGGAAGTATTGACATTTGCAGAAATTGCTTTCTGAAGATTAAGATGAAACAAAGTTGGGATTGATTTAAGTATTCAAAAGGCCTTTATTCACTGGTTTTACACTGTAAAAACTGTCATCTCTGGCAGTCAGAGGAATTTTAATTGATTTGAAATAGAGTTGTTATTTAATTACCTTGGCACAGTTACTGTATATGAAACTTACTGATTACTGTGAGAGGCTTTCTGTGTCAAAAAGCTTAACAGCAAAGAGAAATGGAATTCACCAGATGACGATAGGACTGTCAACTAGCCAATGCAGAATGAAGACTTACAAGACTAAATCACCAAGAAGTGTTTTGAAGTTCTTGTGCATTTCCAGGCTGGGTAAGAATTAGAAGCTTTATGCAAAACAAATAAAAAAATAATAATAAAAAAAATTGAATAATTTCTAGGAAACTGAAATAATTTAGACTTCAAAGTGAAGCAGCAAACCTAAAGCACACCAAGCAACAGAAGAAATCATGCTCTTTTACAGTAACTTAATATTACAACAATTTCAGAACATGCAGAACTCTAGACTTAACGGTCTCCTCAGGCCAAAGGGGTACAAAAAAATGCATTCTTTAATCTGTAACTGCAGAGGCAGTGATGCAGCATGCCCTGGTTCTGGCACTCTTATTCCTGACTCCTTTTCACAGAGGGGCATCAGCATCATTGAAACCACGAGAGAAACCCATCGATGCCAGCACATTCAAGGAAGGTTTTTGTAAGGACATGAGTGAAGGGAAGAGGGCCAGAAGGCAGCACTGTTCTTCTGACTTCTAAATTTTGATCCTTTCAGTGATTCAAGGGACAGAAAACCTGCATTTTTAACATGGATTTTTTTCCTAGATATTCCAGATCAGGCTTCAGTCAGAAGACATTCATCTCTGTCACAACTGAAGCAGCTTTGGACAGACGAATAAACAATATGTTAATAGTTTGAAGAAACTCTTATGCCAAGAAGAGTCCTGCGAAACTCTGGCAATGCAGCAAGTTAGTGGGATTTGCAGAATTGCAATTCTGTACTTGCTGACTAAATTTCAGCCTCTGGGGCATCTTCAGGTCACACAGAAAGTACTTACAATTGTTTGCAAATGTACTAACTGAGAGCAGAGCTCCAGAACATACATGACACCACAGTTCCTAAAATCACACTTATCTCCACAGTGACTGAACACCTTGATGAGAAAAAATAAATTGCTCACAAGTGCATAAAACAGATCAGATGTTTATTTCAAGTAAATCAAAAGTCTGATATCTTGCAGACAAGTTCCCCGATGGTCAAATCCTACAGACTGGCTCAGACAAATTATATTTGAAATCAATAGGAGTTAAACTGAGCCAGGACTTCAGTATTTTGTTCTAAAGAATAAAATAAGTTTCCTGATTCTGTGAGATGTACAGCAAAAATTTCTACAAATTTATTTCCTAAAATCTGAGACACGCGTCTTGGGCAGTAGTGCACTGCTGGTGTTTATGTTTCAGGAAAATTTAGCTTATCCAAAAATCACACTTGCACCTGAGGAATAGCTAATAAAAAAACTACACAAGCTTTTTTACCACCCTTCAAATTACCATGAGAAAGATGAAATATTTTTGTTGACATTTCTGAACAAAGACTATTGGAGAAATTCAAGTTATTATTTAGAAAGAACATAAACTAAACCTCAGATCTAAAACAATTTTGGCAAGAATATTTTCCCTTTGATCACACATTATTCTTTCAAGCACAATTCAGCAGAAGTGCTAAGATTTGGCTGAATTACTACTGAAATTCTCCCCTCCCTCCCTCCCTCCCTCCATCCCATAGTTTGCAGTGAGCTAAATTCTGAAGTAGCAAACTTCAATTTAATTAAAACTATGTTCCACTTTGAGGAAATACTCATTACAGAAATTAACATGAATTCAGGTTCAGATTTTTAGCAAAGCCACATAAACTTGACACTTTCCATAGCTGCTTTGCAAGGGTCAAATGCAACGTTTTTTTATACCCTCTTAAGTTCATCCATCACTTGTAAAATAATATGGGCTTTTGCAGATCACTCCCTTGCAACCACTCAAAAATAAATGGCAACAGCTCAGTAAATCTGCATTCCTTATATGCTCTGTGCAGTTTTATGCCTAAATTAAAAAGTCAGAATCTATTTCATACTGTCAAATGGATCTTTAGCAACTGGGATTTGTTTTCATATTGTTGTACCTAGTAAGCATAGAGAATACATGAGCTTTTTCTCTAAATTAAATGAAAAGATTATTGTTTTTGCCCTAAGCAGACATTACAGAATATGCCCAAGAAGATAAATGTACAAAGCAAAATACAGCAAAAGATTGAGTACTCGTCAAAACCAAATTGAAGGCAGTAGGCAGCAAATTGGATTTTCTTTTACAATAACATGCAGTGCACATTCTACTACTGTGATGAATATTATAATGTGTGCTTTCTAATATAATATCTGGTGACGCACTTCTAGAACTATTTCTCAAAGCTTAAGGATATTCTTGCTATATCATGGCTCAGTACATAGTAATGATGAGTTTGTTCTGTTCACTGCATAGCCTTAAGGATATATTTTTCTGCAGAAAGGAAAATATTAATCTCTAGATTTCTTTTTCAGTTACAGTGATTTAAAGCTGTGAAACTCAGCAGATTTGCAACAATGTCATCACACTGGCCAGCTCCCAAATACCTATGGTTGCTTTGAAAGCCAGCACGAGTATGATAAACCAGCACTAAATCCTCCCTGAAGCGTAGAAACAACACTGAATCATATGGCTACAAACCCAGTCTGCAAATTATGAGTCCAAACCATCTTCAGTCTCATTTCATGAAAAATCTAAAAGGTGCATAATGAGGACATGCATTATTGTGAGCCAGCAGATGAATGTTGTCTGCTGCATGGTCTGTGGGTGCTGGGCTACAGACGGTAACCTCAGGTGGGCAGATGTTCCCAGGAAAGTCACTCTCTGACTCAGGAATTGAACCCTGCTTTTCTACATGAGATGATAACTTTCACATTTACAAAGAACCTTTCTTTTTGTTTGTTCTTGTAGATGGGAGAAAGGGGCTGGCATGTGCAACACATATAATGTAAAGAAATGGGAGCAGAGAAATAAAGATCTTTTTACACTAGACAAACTTCATATATTTCAAAAATAAGAAGCATAGGCAAAAAAAAGCAATAACATGAAATGAGACAGCACCACGTGGGTAAGAAGGGCTGTTTGGTTCTCATAACAAAACAATACCTTTCTGAACAATTTAGATCTTCAGGGAACATTTCTTTCTGAATTTAGCTTAAAAATAAGGCAATCAGAAAACACTGATATGCTGGGTCTTAAAGTGATAAGAAAGGTACATGGATGCCAGCCTTGGGGACTACTGTATGTGGCCCATATCAGATAACTGAAAACAAGTTCTATACTGTGCTGTATAAATGCTATTTAAAAGAAAGAACCAAAGAAGCTCTCAGTACTGAGCAGTCAGTAAGGGTTATGTTGCTGACTGCTGGTTCAAGGGCACCCATTAAATATTTCTTTAACAGAAACAAGCTAATGCAAAAGATGATTGCCTTCAGTTTAGTCAGAGCGCATGTAAAACTTGATGGTAAAAGTTATAAATATCCTGTATTTTTTAATTCCTAAAAGTGGAGAACACATTTAATATGTAAGAACATATTAATTTCTGGTGATTATGAAAGGTAAAAAGGTACCTTCAGTCTATCTAATCCATTTATTCTCCCGAACAACCTCCCACATTTCTTCAGCAGAACCAGGGTGGAGAAAGGTATGATGGCTCAAAACCACTTCAGATTAGTCCAAAACTTGTCATATGTGCTAAATGCTTCTAGAACTGTCAAAATAAGCTTAATGTTTTTGACTTAGAGGAATTTCTGAAGAATTTATTAATATTTTCTGAGATACCCAATGTTTGCTCACATTTTTCTTCCACATCTTTCTTGACAAAAAAATTTATTGATTCCTGTGGATTATTCAGTTTCATGTTCAGATTGTCACAAGTCTGATATCTAGAACTTTCCAATTTCCATGAGTACCAGGTTTTAGACTAGTTGTTTGGGGTTTTTTTTTGTTTGTTTGTTTGTTTTTTTTATTATAATTACAAGCAATTAGTTACTGCAGACATTTCTCCTAGTACTAATCCTTCATTGGAGCTAATCTGATGATGTGTCTATTTATTAGGTATTGGATCATAGAATTTATGACACACGTGAATCCAATAGGAAGAATATTTCTTTAAAAAGAAACCTAGTTATGCATAAAGATTACAGACAGATGAAATTCCTGGAAAAACATTCCTGATTTTGTTTTTTTTTTTTAGCACGTAGATGATTATTGTATTGAGCTGCCATTGTCAGTAAAGAACTATGAAATATAATCACTATCAAATCTGAGAGGAATAGCTATCCCCAGTTGTATTTCTCAGAACATAGTGGGTAATAACAATATGCATTTCAGACAACTGAAGAAAGAATAAAAAAAAAAAAAAAGAAAAAAAAAACACAAATCTTGAAAAAATCAAGATTCCACAAAAATTTGGAGTAGGTTATAGGAAATCAAATCATCCCTTAAAATTTGCAGCTGGTTGGCCAAAAGAGAAAACAGCCAGTAGCTGAATGCAGTACAGAGATGATGACCATCAGTTTTGGACCACTGCTGATGATTCCAAGGCTGCACAATAGAATTTCACAGGAAGGTGGCAAGAAGAGAAGAACAGCTCCTAAGAAATTAGGATTGGAAGGCTATATCCTCTTTTTTTACTTACATACTTGCAAATTGTCTTTAGCATAGGCTTTCTCTTACTGTTGCCACTATGTTACTGAGTTTTCCAGATGATTCAAATGTTACTAACAAATTAGGGAATGATTTTAAATATGGGAAGATATAGTATAAGGAAAAAATGAAATATTAAAACTCTAAAAGCTTACATAGGTACAGAACAACTTCAAAGACTGAAATGTATTTTGACACAGAGACCTGCGCAGACGAGAGAGAAAAGTGCATACCTACCCAGACATCAGTGTAAGTATGTTACTCATTAGGTGTTACAACTATTTTGTGGTGTAGACTTGTACAGCTGAAGCGCTTTTATACTGCTATTTGTCTGTTTTCTGCAGTAACCAAACAAGCAGGATTTTCCTAATGAAGTTTTGAACCATTTTTAATGCAATTTGCATTACAGAGAGACAACCACCCAGCAAATAAGATGTTTCAGCTTGGTCAGCATTAACAAATTAAAACCCAAACAGGTCAGGAAACCAGAAAGAAATCCATCATTTAAATCTAGCAGGAATGTAATATATTTCCTTAGCATGTTCAAAACAAATTTTGGGTAAAGAAAAAAATCAGATTCTGAACATTTTATGTTCATTCAAAGACAAAACTGAATGCCTTATTTTGAAAAAACTGCACCAGTGGGAATAAAAAAAAAAAAATATTAATTTCTTGGTAGACATAACAGATGTCTGAAAATCATGCTGTTGTGTTTAATCAAAGCTGATTTGCTTGCCTGTAACTCAATATTAAGCTGTAGATTAGTTTTGCACTATAATTTATATAATCAGCTTCTGAATTTAACCACATCTATTTGGAAGAGAGAGAGAAAATATTCCTTTTAGCACTCAGCAGTTCCGAATTTCTCCAAAGCCTATGGTGATGAATGCCAACATACCCCTGCCTTAGAAATATGAACCCTGGATTTTGCTGATGAACCTGAAAACTTTCCAAGATATTTGAAGACCACCTACAGAGAACCTGCGCATGATCTCGAATGGAAGACTCTCCGGGACACTACCTTAGCATGCAGTACAAACTTCAGCGGCTGATAATTGTCCTTTAAAAAGCTACGGAACCAAAATTATACACAGAAGACTGAAAAAGTGGCATGGAAGCAGACAGAACTAAATAGACATGGAACTGGCAAAACATTTTGGGCCAAATTTCACAGCACATAGGAAATTGTGATTATAAGCACTTACGCCAAGATGACTGGGGGATAAATAAGTAGGTCTGTAAACAATTACTGTTTTAGAAACTAATTACCGTGCTTCTTGTATCTGATGTCATCACATGAAATCTCTTGAGATTAACATAATTAAATATTACATGTACACACAGCCCCAGCTCTTTATTTCTCAGTCAGTTCAGATCTAGGCCTTTGTGGGCAGCCCATCTGGACTGGCCGCTGGTAAGCCACAGCATGAATCTCTCCATAAAGTAGGATTACAAGGCTGCTTAATCCCTCTGTCCCAGTGACCCCAGAGCCATCCCCCTTCACCAGACTCTGTGGAAAGAGTCAGACCCCAGCCCTGAGTCCAGAAGAACAAACATTTAACCATCCTCTTCTGGAAGCCAAGGGTAGCAATTCCAGCCAGGTATAACTAAAACCTTATACTGAAAACTATCTGATGTGGAAAAACTGCATGTGATATAGCTAGAGATTTGATAAGCATTTCAGTATTTTTAAAATGTGGAAGAACAGAGCTGGGGAGACCAAACAAAGTGCACAGGGTCTCACACAGCTCTACCAGCACAACCGCTGAGAAGCTACGGCTCTAACCAGACCTAATGATATTAACAGATCTGTAGAGGCAGACTGAAGATCTGCTCTCTCCCCCTGCAGACTTCATCTGCATTTGAAGTAGGCCTAATCAATAACCCTGCAAGAGGGAGAGAAAATTTCATAGATTGAAAGGACTTTGCCCAAACCTCCTCTTTTTTATACCAGAATCCCAGCTGAAATTACAGTTCATGCCTATTTTTCTCATCATAGTTTAATAAGTTAACAGTACCCTGTGGCAGGTTCTTCCTCGTCTCTCCTCCTCAAATGCAATTAATTCATCTGAAGGGTTTTATAGCATCTGATCAACATCTACTTAGCGAGACAATTTTAACAAGAATAAAAATATTCTCTCTCAAGCCCTGACTTTTTTTTTTTAAGCTTGTCAAGATATCTGTGTGGTTCTGAAACAAGACTGAAAACCATTAATGAGGAAAGGGAACTAACAGAGAATTTGGAATGGATTAATTTTGAAATGTTCACAGTTGTTCAGACTATATCTCACACAGAACAGAGCTCGTATTCAAAATCCATCTTTTCCTTAGCAAGCTGTAAAACCATTCAGGCATGTTGAAAATTTATCTCCTGAAATAGACAGCATATTTAAACTTAACTGCTTCTTTAAAAATTGCTTGTAGTAAAAATGTAATGGCAAACAGTTGCAATAGGCTATCAATATGTCTGGTTTGTTGGTTTGTATATTTTTTTTTTTAGCATTTTGTATTAATCTCTTCCAAGCACAAATCTTGCGGTGAGGCTTTGAAAGGGTTGTACAGGTAAGTTGTGGGTGCCGCATCCACTGAAGTATTCAAGGCCAGGCTGGGCAGGACTTTGAGAACCCTATTCTAGTGGAAGGTGTCCTTGCCTGTGGCAGGGCAGTTGGAGCTACATCATCTTTAAGGTCTCATGCAACCCAAACCATTCTATGATTCTATGAAGATAATCTCTGACCAGAGTGGTAATAGTTTTGAAAGACAAAATAAGGTCCTTGTCAAAAGGATATTTTAAATATTCTTCATGTCACAAAAGAATTAATTATAGGCACATATCATTTAACACTATGAATTTTTATGATAATAATTTCTACTAGGAATATGTCAAGTTGTATGTAGTGGTGTTTAGATATTGAGAAGATTATAAGTTTAGAAGAATGCTGCCTTTAGGTAAATTTTTTTAAAATCTTGCAAAATCTTTCTTTCACTTATTATAAATCAGCTTCCAAAAACTAAAAATACCCTGTTTTCAGTCTAATCTCCTTTAAGGAGTAACTGAAATATTAATGATAATATCCACAACTGATTTAAACGCTACTGTTGTTAGAATAACAGTCAAGTTTTTTAAAACAAATTTTGTAATTGACATGCTATTTAAAACACTGAAGTTTCCCTTACTATAGTGAGAAATGAGAATGAAAAACCTTATAATGCTTATGAGCGTCTAAGAAATTCAATCTGGAATGACAGAAATAAATTTAAAAAAGGAATAAGTTTGACTTTGTACATTCCTTCCTTCAACCACTGATCGTGATCTCCCCCTTTCACCTAATATTTTCTTTTTTGTTGTTGTGAATCCAGTCTCACTGAATCAAAATGCCTTGCAATTAATAAATTGTATGATAATTAGCATTTTGGGCCCATTATTAAAAAGCATCCACACTTCAGAGCAAACCACAAGCCTGATCTCCAAACATATTTCAACACTTTTTTAAATGGATTTTCCAGAATGGTTCCAGAGGAGATACTTATAAATACATTTTACATATGTCAGTGCTGTGAATGCTCTGCACACCCTCCGCTCACTAAGTTACATGGACAAGAAAACAGCTATTTCTGATGATAGTCTTAGAATAAGATGTTGTTTCTTTAAAACAAGATAATTCCTAATATTTTAGAGGCTTTCAGTCTTCTGGAGTTCTGTACTAGGCTATTGCTCAGAAACTAATTGTGGATTCAGGAAAGTGACTTGAAACATGGCATAGACTAGACTAAGAGTTAGTGGCAAACATTTCAGTGATCTGATGAAAACTGGTTATCTGTCAAAGTGGGTGTGAGATAGAGAATCAACCCTGAAATTTCACTGGACTTTCTCCTACAGCTTTCTGCATCAAATATGTAGCTTATAAAATGCCACAGGACAAACCCTGGGGTTGTCCTCAGTGTTAAAAGATTAAACTGTAAAGGTTCCATCTGTATGACTCATCCATTGGAGAAGAAAGTACAAAAAAATGTGTTGATAAATTTCTTGACATTCCAAAAGCTTCAGAAGATAACAGCAAAAAAAAAAAAAAATATTGAGAGCCAGAAGCCCACTAAACCTATGCTTAATAAGTGATTGACTACCTTTTACTTCATGTATATAATCCTCAGTTGCATTACCAGATCAAGACTTACTGGTTGTAAAGACTCCCCAGTTACTATGTTCTATGAAATATAAACCATGGGGGTTATTTTGCCCAACAGAGACAGACATTTCATGTACAGAAAGGCACCCAAACCTCTAACAAACTTCTTTCAGGGATCTGGAATTATTCTCTGAAGACCAGCTTGTTTTAAATGCAAAAAAGAGTGTTTTGCAGAATGGCTGTGCCAGTATCCAGACACACCAAGTTCATGAGGCTATGAAGCACTTCAGATGGTATAGGGAAAGTACTGAAAAAACACAAGCACCAAAAAGAGAAAGCCTGCATTCAAGTAGGCATGAAGAAGTGACTATTGTTTAATTTTTATTTTTAAAAAAGAAGGAAATGAAGAAATTATGGATTTGTTGAATCACATCCTATGCTCTCAGAGTCCTGTTAGGTTTTTATATCTCATTTGTTTAAAATAAACTCTTCTGCTACACTGTTGTACCAAATCTCTTCAAAAATAAGTAGATTTTTATACAGGTTTATTGGAACTGAAAGACTTAAAAGTCACAACATAACAAATCATTTTAATTCCTAGAATTATGTAATTAGAAAGCACATCATTTCAGTTATTTGCCATCCATTCTTTTTCCCCTTCTTGCCCAGCCAAAGCTGAGGATGCAATATTATTGGAAACATCAGTAAATAACTGCTTGAAAAGAGATTTCTTGAAAAGCTTTTAGCCCAGCTTTTTCTAAAACATTGACTGCCACTTAGAGATAAAATAAGAAAGCATTAAAATACAGTACTTTATTATCTGATTTTCAGACAGTGGCTAAAAAGGTAGAAGCCTCTCCCTATTTTTTTCCTTTTACATAAAGCATATTCTGAGGTTAATCTGTCCCAGATATTTTTCTATCCTTGATCAATGTAAAGTTTGAAGCAAACACTAAGTCTATGATACTGCATCCATCATAGCAATAATTCATGTTTATTTCCAGCAATTTTATTTTCCTGCATTTAATCTTTCAATACTAGAAGTTCCCAATCTCTGCTGGTGCCTTCCTATACGTAGCTACCTCTGGTGAGCTCAAACTAAAAGAAGAGGGGTGAAGATATATGGGCACGTGGTGGGAAAAAAAACCAATAATTTGCAATCACAACACATGGTTGAAAGCTGGGAACAGTCAGGAGTAGGAGGTTACAGTCTTTGGGAGATGAATGAAGACGGACAGAAAAGCAAGAATTGGGGCTATGCTTTGGCATAAGGCTTACCTGTAACATAAATCACTATCAATATCACAGATACACCTGCAAATCTACTTCTATATCTTAAAAATTTTCAAAGATTTCCTGTCTATCAGCTCTTCGCCTATGAGAAATGCATACTTACATATGCGTTTACAAGGCTTATCCACAGGTGAATCATTGTTTGCTTTTAATGAGTTACAATCTTTTGTAACTTGCATTAAAGATGACAACGGTGGTTTCTGTTAGGCTTTCCCATATGTTAGCAAGTTTTGAATTCAGTGCTAGAAAAATGAGAAAATATATACTGACATAAATTTATATATCTAAATACTCACGTCCCCAGATATATTTACTTCGTTTTTTTAATAAATATAGTTTATTCCTTTCAGATATGAGAGGAAATGAAGGTCACACTTCAGAGAATTGAGCCGCTGTAGTAAACACTCTGCCACAAGACGTGTAAGCATTGAAGTGACATTCAATTGTATTTTAAATGTCTGTGGTTAAAAATTTCTCTGTTAGCATAAGAAAATAATACAGTAGTCTTGTAGAAATGTGGCTATGATTTCCCCAGACCCAACTGGTGCTGTTACTACGTATTCAGCTATTCTATTTCTTCCAGTAAAAGAAATTTTTTAAACTATTTTTTTGCACTTGAGACTTTGTATTTGAAACTTTTGTTCTATACCTTCTCCATCTACCTGATACGCTGAACCAGATAAAAGCATTAGTTGATTCATTCTCATTAAGAGATTACCTGCCCTTCTCAGAGACCCCCAGAACAGAACGACAAATCACAAGACAAAGCAATGGAAAAAGACTAATGCTACAGCTTTCCCTTTCTTTCTGTCTATCGACAAAGGCAAGGAAAGAGGACTATACTTCCCAGCTTGGTTGAAACCCAGGATGCTAATAAGAATATTCATGATTTGCTTTAATAGAGACAGACAAAACTTTAGTTTAAATTAATCTGTATTTAACAGATTGTGGATTTATCAGACAACTAAACTCCAAACATTTTTGTACCATTATGCCTGTACACGGCATAACATTTTTGTAACTCATTAGATTTCAAAATTATTAACAAAAGACCTGGCAAATTAAACCCTTTATGTTGAAACAGTTCTTTAAACCAAAGGTAAACTAATACTTAGACTACACATCTTTGCCACACTGAGGTATAAATTATAGAAAACAATCACAAGAATATTTATAACACTGTCCAATATGTCCAGCAAAGACAAAATTCTTCCCCAGAGGTGTTGTTTTGTTTTGTTTTTTAATAAATTATTGTTACACTGAGAAGGAAGAAAATAGCTTTCTAAGGACAGGATTTTCTGTCAAATCAAACAACCTGGGTAGCATATTTTAAGCTTTTTAATAATAGAAAAACCACACCAAACCTTCCCCAGTGTTTGCCATCGTCTTCACATCTCACTCAATAGCTAGTCATGAATATTTTTCACTAATGTAAACATGTTTTACATGGTTCTGAAGCTATAACAGATGGCATATTGATGAGGACTTTATGCAGTAAATCTGAATAGTTAGTTGGGCAGAGTGAAATATACATCATACAACTGGTTTAACATCGGACAGATAAACATTATGTTTTTCTATGTTTGGCATCAGGAAGTGGCATTCAGATAACCTTTGCACGTCAAATGTTACCAGTGCAACAGGGAAAATTCATTAGCAGTCAGGCTAAATCTTACCTTCTTGCTGGATTTAAACATCAAGAGTTAGGGTGACCTTCATTCCCTAGAGATGCATTCACTCTCCTGAGATCCTCACAGAGATGGGGAACAGATAGAGGAAGATTTTTCTTCCAAAAAGTAGTTTTTATGTGGAAAGAGAATGCCCCAAAGAGGCACATTATCTGAGAAACAGGCCCATTTCTGACATCTGAGCAGATCATCCTGGAAGTTCAGTTCACAGTCCAAAGAAAATATCTAGAACCTAAGTTAATGCAGCAGGTAACTATTGCTGTTCCATTTCATGGCGCCCATTTCCAAGCACGAGAGAACTTGATTACTTTGAATATGATTACAACAAACTTTATTTTACTTCATTATTAAAGTGTGTTTGAAAAAAAAAATCAGATTGTTTACTAGGGTACACTAGGGTACACTAAGGTATTTTATTTCTTAAGGGACTGGTAATCTCTGTATTACACAATTCTTTATAAGGACTCTCTGTGAGATGTTTCAAAAGGGCGGTAGACTTGGAGACTGATTATACAGGCTGGCAGGCTCAGTAGGAGGTAACAGAAAAGGTCTTGTATTTGCCAGGCATTAAGCAAAGCCACTTTTGTAAACAGGAAATATGAAAGAAAGACAAAAATCAGAGACCTCAGGAACTCATAACATACATAATCCCATGTAGACTATGCTTACAGGTGTATATAACTGCTAAATTTTAGTTCTTTTTAAAATTATTATTACTGACACTTTAAAAAGGAGCAACATTAAGAGAATCAGACTAGAAAAAATACATGCTTTTAATAATGTCAAGTGAATGCAAAATAGTATCAGCACACAGAATTGTACCAGCGCAAGTCTCAAATGCTTCATTTCTTAGAGCATCTTTCAATAGTTATTCTGGGTCAGCAGGATGATTTCTACCATCCCACTGAAATGAGCCATAAACAAGTGAAAGTTGTGTTTGCATAAATTCCAGAGGGGCTTCTCAAAGCTGAAGCTTGAAAACATTTTGTGAGTAGAACATGTTCAACATGATAACATAGTGGCAAGTTGAATAAATCTTATGGCTGACCTGTAAAGGATGAGGCCAAATTACAGATGTACTGATATTTTTAAATTCTGACAGAAGAAACATTTAATTCTGACCTCAAATGTAGTATTTTATATACATCTGATTAGGAAATTGTGGTCTCGGGTATTATTTTTTCCCTTTTTCCCTCTAATACTCAGTTGTTAATTTTAATATTTGGTGTATTGTTTGAGGGTGGTGGACATGCTGACTTTGAAATATCCTCTGAAATGTGGCCTTGTATTGATACTTTCTTCCAGCAAGAAGAAAAGGAGTCGGAACTTTGTGATCATATTCTGATCTTAGAAGGTCTTTGATATTTTCCAAAGTGAAGCATCCAAAGCTAAGAAATATTTGTGCCAACAGAGTTCTTTCTGGTTAGAAGTCACATAATGGAAAATTAGAAAGAATAGCAAGTTAGAAGAAAGGTGACAACTCAAATTACTGTTTTAGCAAACAAGTATGAACTCTTGGAGCATTATCTGACTGAAATATAGGTAAATAATTAGATTCAATCCTAAGAATGAGACTTCTCTCACGCAAAAGCTATCCATACTGTTATCTCCCACTCTAATAGGTTAGAAAAGAATAAAACAAAACTGTTTGCACAAGTGATAATCCTCATGCAGACATGCCACAAGCCAATATAGTCGGAGATGGAAGTGTTTCTAAACAAACAAAAACTATCAGCAAAAGCCTCATATTCTGGTGTTTCACTGGGTTCTAGCTATTTATTTCTGTACATTTCTCTTGGTTTTGTTGTTGATTAGAAAGTTACTGCAGTAACATCTGGGGAGGACATAGAACTGAAATAGAGTTATCGTTCAGTAAGTAATTTATTATAATATGTTTATAAATTTTCAGCATTTAGAGCAAAATAAAAATTTAACCACAGAACCGTGGTTAAAAGAGGATTAAAAGGCCCTTCAAGAGCTGATGTTAACTCATCCCTTTGCCCCAGAGCAGGATCAGCAACAGTAATTGTGTTGTTTGAGATAGATATCACTCCAGTCCAGCTATCTTAGTCTGCGGTTTGCCTCTGTTTTCTAGATGTGCTTGCAGGCAGTTATGCACTGCTGGTCGCCTGCCCTCCATGCAAAAGGACACAGTGCAGGTGAGCACCTGCCCCTTCCTATGTGTCCTTGTAACCCAGAAAGCCAATCGCATGCTGGACTGCATAAAAAGGAGCATGACCAGCAGGCTGAGGGAGGTGATTCTCCCCCTCTGCTCTGCTGTCGTAAGACCCCAGCTGGAGTACTGCATTCAGCTCTGAGGCCCCAAAATAAAGATGTGAACCTGTTGCAGTGAGTCCAGAGGAGGCTGTGAAGATGATCAGAGAGCTGGAATATCTTTCCTATGAAGACAGGCTGAGAGTTGGGCTTGTTCAGCCTGAAGAAGCGAGAAAACAAGGCTCTGGGGAGACCTTATATAGCAGCCTTCCAGTACTAAAAGGGGGCCTACAAGAAAGCTGGAGAGTGACTTTTTACAAGGACATGTAAGGATAGGACAAGAGGGAATAGCTTTAAGCTGAAAGAGGGTAGATATAGATTAGATGATAGGAAGAAGTTCTTTACTGTGAGGGTGGTGAGGCACTGGAACAGGCTGCCCAGAAAAGCTGCTGTTGCCCCATCCTTGGCAGTGTTCAAGGCCAGGCGTGACAAGACTCTGAGCACCCTGGCCTAGTGGAAAGTGCCCTTGCCTGTGGCAGGGCTGTTAGAACTATGTGATCTTTAAGGCCTCTTCTACGATATGGAGAAATCCATCCAGCAGCTTAGACCTGTACTTCTCAGGATGTGGTCACATAGCATCAGGGCTACACAGACCATATTTTATGAATTCCTGTTCAGACCTGTTAATAAAGACCTCCAACAGTGAGGATTTAATAAATGCCATATGCTACCGAGCCCAGTGCTTAATCTTTGACAGTTTCTTCTAATGCTACAATGTAAAAGTATTCCTCTCAACCTACCCACCACAGACACAAAAGAGTTGTATTTCTAGCCTTTGTTTCCCAATTACTCAGCTCTTCCTATTCCCCAAGCTGTATTTCTCTAAATCTGCTCTGTAATCTTCTCTGGACTTCCCTGGACACTAATGAGCAGTGTGAAAAACTATTTTACATGTTCTTCCAGTTCATCCACTGCAAACCGATGGATTTTTGCTCTCCCCATCTCAGTTATCAGTATGACATTGTTAGCTCCTGTTTATAATCTACTCTTCCACTAAATCTTCTGCAAAGCTGCACATAGCCAGCTGATTGCTTTCCTGTGGCCAGCGTTCCTCCCGTTTGGACTTCTAATCCTATCCTCTTTATTCAATTGCAAAATACAGTTTGGTGGTGTGGGGTGCTTATTTTTAAATTTTTTAGAATGTGTTTTTCCTGATTTTACTGAAAGTGTCAGCCCCTAATCCATCCCAGAAAAATTCTGTTTCTTTAGGTTTTGCTCCAAGTCTTATTTGAGGGTGTAGGTGTATGTTGTATGCAGCAGAAAAGCAGCTTCAATCTTTATTAGACTGCCCCAGAGTCATCTTTCAGTGCTGTAATGTTTTATTTTTCCTTTCCTAAATAAGGAAGCGTCATGCTTTGCTTATGTGAAAACTAAAAGCAATAGAGCAGAAATTAAATACAATGGAAAGTAAATACTATTATTCAATCTCTTCTACAGCCTTGCCAAGTCTTCCTTCACAAGCCTGTGCATTAGAAAGAAATACCAACTTTTTTTTTCTTTTTTTGACTTCCCATCTCCCTAACTTTCACTGAACTCTTTACCTTTCAGAAATAATCAGGGCAATTACTGGGTGAGTCGCAAATACACTGCTGCCAATTTTCTCAAAAGAAGCTTGGCATTTAGGAAGTAAAAAAACTGATTTCACAAACTGATGGAAACAAAGGAGAAAATGGAAATTCTAGATAAGATGTTCCTTCATAACATACGCAATATTCCTTCCTGCTGCAGATCAGTCTTGTCACCAATGCAAACACTTAGGACAGCTATCCCCTCTTATAATTATATCTGTGACCAATTTCAATGTGATTTTAAGCAAAAAGTAAGCCTGCTACATGTCAAAAGCTGTTTCACACAGTTTCTTTGGTGATAGCTTAAGGACCTTGCTGCCCCATGCTTAAAGAAGGCATCTGAATTCCTGTATCACCACCTGCTATAATGTTGACACAGATGCTAGAGCCTTACTGCAGTGAATTGAAATAAAGACTGATTTCACTGCAGGGGGGATGGGTGGTAGGGTGGGGAATGACACACCAAAAATACTCCAAAAACCCCTCAATGAAACCAAAAGAAAACCAAGAAAAGGAAAAAACTTTCAAGTTGATCAGTTCAGTGTGAAACCACAGCCAAATTTATCATTTGTGAGAAAACAGAAAAAAAATGATGCTTATTTCAAGGGAGCTGATGAGGTTCAGCTAAACAACATTTGTCAAATGCTTTCACATCCCTAAAGTTGAAAGGTCCTATAGAAGTACACCATTTTGTGAAGTTATGTGCCACAGCACCAAAACAGCTTATGCTATATTATATAGCACATATACACCATATGCAGTATGTATGCTACTTTGCTCATGCAAGCATTGTACAGCCACGTTGCAAAAAGCAGTGTGCAAGGTTTGACTTTACAGTTCTAAGCCAAGAAAAGGGAAAGGACTGTGGAGAAGAGAAGCTGAGCCCAATTTTTGTCTATGTAGACCAAAATCTAAGAGACTACACACAGCGCGTCCAATTGGAAGATGCCTCTTTACAAACGCTATTTGTAAAAGTTACATCCTCATTTCCTGATATGCCACAGTGAAGGGTTTATGTGCATGCATCAGTTTTTGCTTTCTGAATTTAAGGCAACAACTGTCATTAAAAACAAACAATAAAAGAACTTTCCCTAAACACAGTATCTTACTTGCTGCCCTCAGGTACTACTTTCCAAAGACAATGACTTTCTTAACTCCATAATGGCAGGATGAGCTGCATTTTATCCTGAATTGTGCAGAATTATAAATCAAAAGGATTAAATACTTATTTTTATTTTTGCTTTGGATATAAAGGCCCAAGATATAGAATGTTAAATATCCTTTTCTCCAAAGCAAGGCTTTCCACTTTAACAGGCAGTCAGTTTGGAAGATAACACTCTTCTTCTGACAGCAAATATTTCAGTATTTAGATAGAACAGAAATATTTTCCCAGAATAGTGAAGTGGCCATACAAGAGAATAGCAGACAGCTCACTTGGCACTGAAATGTCAAAGGAAGAAAGATGCATGTTTCCGTCCTTCCTTCGGTTAGTAAAACCAAAACTGAATCCAAGACTCAATTTTATGTGTTTTAACACCAGGAACATGTGACCTTAGTTTTCTAAACAGTACTTTGGCACACCAAAAAGAAAGCTCTTCTCTAAAGGAATTATCTGCAGAAGCCTTTCTAGATCTCAGCAATATTGTGAAATTTAATCACGTACTTATATATGATATGCTTACACTTGCTCTTCCTTGTTGGATGTTTTAGTCTACTCATGGCACTTTTAAAGGGTGATAAAACAGGTGAGGAAAGAGGAGCAAATGATGTGATCTATGAGTACTTTAGACTTAGTTATACTGATCATGTTGAAAATCCAATTCTGCTTTAGCAAACTTTCTTTTAAAGTGTAAAAGCCATGAAAAGAAGCTACCTCTGAAAGGTTAAATCATTAGGGAAGAAAAATTGAGAGTAATGAATTAACTCTAAATGCTGCAGCTTTGAACTGTGGAACAGTACTTAATGCACACAGCACTGCTCGTTTAATACACTTTCAACACTCCATTGCGGAAAAGACAGCGATGTAATTACAACCTAAATTCTATCTCTCAGCATTAGGAAATACATAAGGTTTCACAAAAGGCAAGATTCTATCTTTCTACCTTCTCTAAAATTTCAGAAACACCAGCAAGATTTGGAGGTCAACAAGATAATTCAAAGTCTCCAGAAGAGAAAATAAGCAGCACATGAGAATACTACAAAAAACTGTGTGTTCCTTCCTTTGAAGGCAGCTGTAACATTTTAAATTGTTAATGAACATTACGGTGAAGAAAATAACTACCTACAGATATGATTAAATACAGAACAGATGGTCGAGCTTGAATCTACCAAATATAATCTAAACTTGAAATTAAAACCATGATATAGTTCCAATACCACTGCAGAGGTGTTCGGTAAAATATGGTAGAGTTAAAAAAATACTGTTTTGATTGGCTGTGACACAGATATATTTTAAATTCTTTTTTGTCTCTTGTCTCAGTCTTTGTGATTTCCAAAAGGTGCACATATTCAGGGTCATAGCAAAAGGAATGATTTATAGTCTAAATTCTTAATTTTCCAGTTCATTACCAAGTCCTCATTTAATTTAGAACCTTATTTTCCTACGGCCAATGCACTATCCTTAGTGTTTTCAATTTTATATAAGTAGACTATAATATCCACAGAACATTAGAAAGAAATAATGTGCAATCTTTCTGAAAAACAAATCATTACAAATAACCCAGAGTTCCTTGATATATATGAAAAGATAAAAGATAGAAAACACACTTGATATCCATTAATCTACCAGAAAAGCATCTCTCTTTCTTTCCAGACAATTAAAATGATACAGCTGCAGCTTTAAAGAATGCTACATGATTTCAAAACCAATAGGAGAACATTAACATGAAATTTTAAAAATATTTCAGGCCATTTTGCATTTTTTGTTTCTTACAGTTATATTTTAAATAGAAAGAATTATTTGTAGACTGTTAGCTTTCTGGATACATTAGGTCTTTTGTTATGTCACTATATCACAGTAAACCATATGAACATACACTTCACAGAGAAGGAGCTGGTAAAAAATTCAAATACCAGGTAGGAAAATCTGACCTTTGGTTAATTTCTTCAGCACAGAGATAGCTCTTTGATGATGATACTATGCCAAGTAATATTAGAAATGGGATTACTATGAACTAGGTTGTTCAATTAATTTGTTTACTATAATACTAACTTTCAATGAATGGCACCACCGTCCTAAAAGCACCACAGTCTAGATTTTCCTGATGCAGTTTAATGTGTGCACAGATGAAAAATGAATTTCATACTCCAGAACCCTACTTACTGTCAGGTCTTTCTCCAAATCCATCTATAAATTGATATTATTACTCATAAAATTTTAATGTTTTGTAAGACTAGCTGTCCACCAAATACACAAGAAAAGCCTTCAGAATTGATACATAAAAAGAAAAATACATACTGAATGCTTCAATTCGTATGTTCTCTGATTAGAAAAAAAACAATTACTTTCAATATTTTAAGAGATGGCTTAAAAAGCACACAAAGAAAGCAAGATACCAACATAGATGCAACTGAACACAAACATAGTGGAAATCTTGCTAGATTAACAGAAAAAATAGCAGATAACTGAACCCACTGCTCTGCTAGGATCAATGACAACTCTACTGAAGCTAATACCATATTTTAAGGGGAAAAGGGCACTAAAAATTGGGGGTGAAAAAAACACTTAGAAAGTCTTTTGGAATCTTGTTCATAAATAAAAATCACAGCCTAATGTAAATTATCCATCTCAGCACATGCTCTAGTCTACTACCTCACAAACAGAAGAGGATGATGCCTTTCCAAAGATGGACAAGGAATTGTTAAATCCCACTCCTGTGGCTTGCAACTCTTCAAAGTGGCTCACCATGGACCCAAGATTGAAAGATGAATTCAAAACCCCAATCCTTCTGCAGAAACACTGTGCAGAAACTGGCTCTTTTCATTTATCCTATGGAATTTCCTGCAAATTGCCTTTGCAAACTTCAGCTGAGGCTAATATGCAGCAAGTGGACACGAAATTCATGACACCAAGCTGTGTGGTTCGGTTGATAAGTTGGGAGGGAAGGAATGCTATCCAGAGGGACCTTGACATGCTTGTGAGATGGGCTGATGCCAACTTGATGAAGTTTAACCATGCCAAGTGCAAGGTTCTACACCTGGGTCAGAGCAATCCCAGGCACAGCTACAGGCTGGACAGAGAAGAGATTCAGAGCAGCCTTGCAGAGAAGGACTTGGGGGTGTTGGTCAATGAGAAAATGAACATGAGCTGGCAGTGTGCGCTTGCAGCCCAGAAAGTCAACCGTATCCTGGGCTGCATCAAAAGGAGCGTGAGGAGGTGCTCCTGCCCCTTTACTCTGCTCTCATGAGACCTCACTTGGAGTACTGTGTGCAGTTCTGGTGTCCTCAACATAAAAAGGACATGGTACTGTTAGAACAAGTGCAGAGGAGAGCCATGAGGATGATCAGGGGACTGGAGCACCTCCTGTATGAAGATAGGATGAGAAAATTGGGGCTGTTCATCCTGGAGAAGAGAAGGCTGCGTGGAGACCTCATAGCAGCCTTCCAATATCTGAAGAGGGCCTATAGGGATGCTGGGGAGTGACTCTTCATGAGGGACTGTGGTGAGAGGACAAGGGGTAACGGGTTCAAACTTAAACAGGGGAAGTTTAGATTGGATCTGAGGAAGAAATTCTTTACTGTGCATGTGGTGAGGCCCTGGAATGGGTTGCCCAGGGAGGTTGTGAATGCTTCATCCCTGGCAGCGTTCAAGGTGGGGCTGGACATAGCCTTGGATGGCATGGTTTAGTGGGAGGTGTCCCTGCCCCTGGCAGGGGGGTTGGAACTAGATGATCTTAAGGTCCTTTCCAACCCTAACTATTCTATGATTCTATGATTCTATGGTATGCTGGCTCCAGAATGTACTGAATTATATGTTTTGATCAATATAGAATCAAAGAATCATATAATAGTTAGGGTTGGAAGGGACCTTAAGATCATATAGTTCCAACCCCCCTGCCACGGGCAGGGACACCTCACACTAAACCATGTCACCCAAGGCTCTGTCCAACCTGGCCTTGAACACCAATAGGGATGGGGCAATGTGGCAACCATGCATTTTCTTTATGAATTGCATCATTGTAATTTCATCCTGAGAGCAAACAGACCTGAACAACCCTGCAACAACAAGAAAACTTCACACCCATTTACACATGAAATGCCTCACTTATAGTAGGTCTGCTTTCTGGCCCTTGGAGCAAAGCCCACTGCAAACTGCATTCTGTGAGCAGGAGCAGAAGAGACTTCAGCAGTCCCTCTGTCTGTACAAGTGTCCCCTCCAGCCCTACAGCTACATACATGCTGAATAAGTGCAATAGCAGTCTAAGCACACAAACAACACACAGTCAAGCAGGGCATATCTACCTGAATATATCTATCATATCTACACAGCCAACTATGTTCTACTTTGCTAACAGCATTTCAACAGGAACAGGTACAAAAAACTGATTTAGGACAGCTTCATTTACTGAAACATCACTACTTTTCTGTTTTCCAGAGGCAGTTGCATACAGTGGAATTAACGAATATACATATGTTTAAAATTCCTTCTGAAAGAACAAAATTGGAAGACAGTCTCTGAAGCAAAGTAATTTAACCTGTGCTAGAATATGACAAATTAAAGCACAACTTAATTGGTATTTCACATCAATTCTGTTTCTAGACACTACTAAATTTACTACCATCATTACTAAGCAGAAGTCTCAGCTGAGATAACTGTTATGGGTCCCCCATGTGGGGTACTTTCTACATCCCCTCAAACATAATACCTAAAATTCAAACCCAATAAAAAGCTGGATAGTTCATGTCACCTACTACGTTTCTTTTCTGTCTGTCCCCAGTAATAAACATCTGTTTTTACTTCTATGACAGTGAAAGCCTCTCTGCTGTTTTCTGGTTTTCATCATTAATATCTGGCCCTTGTTTCTGATAATGAGATACCAGCTTCTGCTTCCAAACAGCTACTCCATCAGTATGTCCCTGTGAACAGACAGTTCAAGGAACATTTAGCATCTTCCCTTTCAGATCTTTCCTGTACACACTACAGACTGTCTGCTACAGAGTAGTTGTATGATTACGTACAAAGTGTACATTTCACAGATTTTTTTTAATAAAAGAATTTTCCTGAAACGAAAGTGTAAATATGAATTACCAACTGGTAGACAAGTTTAGCTGGAAGCCCCTGAACTGAATACATATGATGACAGAAGGATTATTTGTTTTTAAAATAAATGTAGTTGAAACATAGAATAGGCTTGAAGAAACAAAAAAAAATATTTAGGACAACCCCCTCTTCAAAGCAGATCAGGTTTCTTAAGGTTATGTCCTGTTAAGATACAAATACCTCCAAGTTACACATCTTCATCCTTTGAAATACATCTCTACAGTCTGCAGAAGGCTCATTTGCTCAAGAGCTTTTCACAAAGATAGGCACCTCCAATAATTCCAGTTCTGACTGTGGTGTGAAAGCTCTATACAGTGTGGGACAGCCCTCCTGATGCAGCAGAACAACAGAATAGAACTTATGATGCGCAAAATAATAATCTCCTACACATAAGGAGAAAATTTGTTTGAGTCTCCCCTGATGCAATCCACATCAATTATGAAGGTAACATCAGACTCTCCACCTGATTCACGTCTTGCTATACATCCATTTCCTCCTAATACTGAATGGAAAACAGAAACAAACCTTTAATCATTAAAATACCATGAACTTTGCCTTTAGTGTAGGCAGTCACAGAAAGAATTCAGATCCTTCAATAAATCAGTGTGACCCCACATGCACGAAATTCTTACCATCGCAAGTGAGCATGTAATGTCATTGACTGAAAAAGACCTATGTTCTTCCCATATGATAGAAACACTAAGAACAAATTTGTTCTAATATTTCAGTAGAGAAACATTCTCAGTTCAGCTTTCAGATATGAAGGTAAGAACTTTCGTGAAATGTCACCGAAATCTTTGTCCTTAAAAGTGTCTTGGACACTACGGACTGAGAATCAAAAACTCTCAGCTTGTTACATTTTTATACTTTTGGGATATATTAATGTAGCTGAGAGCACTCTGAAATGGCTTTTTTTTTTTTTTTTCTAAGCAGGAATAGATCATTTGTATGCATTTATGAATGGCTCCATTCCAAAGCTACTATGGTTTTATGTTTTCTCCGTTACCACCATAGTTATGGTTTATAGGTCTATTTGGTGACACTCATGGAATTATTCTTTCCATATACTGACAGTTGCTGTAATGTCAAAGAACATAGAAATTGCTGTCCTTGTTCATCATTATAAAACTGATATCTCCCGAAGCTCTTGATGTCATACAGGATGCAGCCATTACTTCTTCACTGCTACCATGGTGCTTAAAAATGCACCTGATACAGCACTGTCATTGACCTGAGGTGTTTACACCCTAACCAGGATGAAACAATGCAATTAGAGAATTATATGTGAGGTAGAAACAGATACATATCTGGATAATAGAGATAAAAGAACTGGTGGGTGAAGGTGAAGAAAAATGAAGACCACTTATAAACTATTAAAAGAAAATGTGAAGATGAGGTGCATGGCACCACTTTGGTGTAGATATAGGAAGAAACAGGGGCATACACAGATAAGATCAATAGGGCACTGGAAGCAGAGACTACATCATGAAAGAATAATGTAATCAAGGAAAATATTCAAAAGAACGAATTATTAGCTTGAAAGAACGTATACAGAAGGGCATTCTATTTAGCAAGCTGGGAATGGTATTCGATGAAGAACATTATGGAGATCGAAGTAGTCAATGAAAAAGTAGTAATGAAATGAAAGGTTCCTTTTATTCTTTGTGTGTGTGTGTGTGCTCAGTAGACAGAAAATTATTTTTTGAGCTGTTTTGCGGTCAAAGTGACAGGAATCTGCATGCTGATCATAGTGTGTAGAAGAGTGTACAGGTTTCTTCAGTCTATAGAATCACAGAATCAGAGAAGAGTTACAGTTGGAAAGGACCTTAAGATCATCTAGTTCCAACCCCCCTGCCATGGGCAGGGACACCTCACAAGAAACCATGTCACCCAAGGCTCTGTCCAACCTGGCCTTGAATACCACTTGGGAAAATGTAGTTTAGTGAATAAAATTAGAGCATTTTTTCAAAGGCTAAAAAAGGAAGAGAAAATCTGTAGATAATATCACACCTCTCACCAGTAATATGAACTAAGTAAGAGGACTCAGATTCCATTTTGCAGGGAATAAACCCAAGAAAATAAACATAGATGATGTGAAGAAAAGGATCAGAAACAAGCCAAGTTCAGGCACGTTTTTAAAAAAACAATCAAGAAATTCCGGTTTGTGGGTTTCAATGCTCATAATCACAATTTTCTTATTATTCTTGGCAGATGTTGTTTGCTACTAGAAGCAATATGCTAGGTAAGAATTACAAATGTAAATCCCAAAGTATCCCTAGAGGGCTGCAGTAGATTTTTCCTCTAACACATGTTATTTTACATCTGAAGTTGGAACTTGCATTTAACTGGTTTAATTACTGAAGCATGGGAAACATTTTCCATGATAACTTCATGAGTTGAGAATTTATTCGTTCTATCACTTAAGGCTGTCAGGACTTGTGCTAACTTTCATAATTTCTTTTTGATCACTTGTCCTGGATGACATCATTCTCTGCTTACAGGCATAACAAACAATTTTTGTTGAGTGGCTTTTTTTGGAAAGTGGTAAAAGAAAATATTCTGGTGTTGTGGTTTAAGCCCAGCCAGTTCCTAAGAACCATGCGGCTGCTTGCTCACTCCCCCCCTTCTGCCTCTCCAGTCCCAGAGGGATGGGGAGGAGAATCAAAAGAATGTAAACCCAATGGGTTGAGATAAGAACAGTCCAATAACTAAGGTATAACACAAAACTACTACTGCTACCACCAATAACAATAATGATAAGGGAAATAACAACTTGAGAGAATATAAAACTAAAAGGGGAAAAGGAAAAGAAAACAATAAATAAGTGATGTACAATACAATTGCTTATCACCTGCCAACCAATTCCCAGCCTGACCCAAGCAGCAATGTGGGCCTTCCAGGTGACTCCCCCCAGTTTATATACTGGGCATGACATGTTGTGGTATGGAATATCCCTTTGTCTTTTTTGGGTCAGGTGTCCTGTCTGCTTCCTTCTGGCCTCTTGTGTCCCTCCTCACTGCCAGAACAGTGAAAAGTCCTTGATAGGGGTAAGCATTACTTAGCAACAACTAAACCACTGGTATGTTATCAGCATTGTTCTCAGACTAAAGTCGAAAACACAGCACTGTACCAGCTACTAAGAAGGAGAAAAATAACTTGTTACAGCTGAACCCAGGGCATCTGCTGAAGTCAGAAGCCTTCTGCTACTACTGCTGCCCAAAGAGCCACCAGCTGACATAAGGGACTTCCAGAAAAAACATCCAACTGAGGTATTAAACTATGTGATTGTAGATGTTTCAAGTTAAACAAACCTTACTGCACATCTGAAACTGTGTCTCTCAGTCATATGATGGTTATTAAAGTTGCTGTAGGAAATATTGCATGCTTGCAAACAGATAAAAAGATCCAAGTGCTATACTATTGTTAACATAAAGGAAAATTAACCACTACACTCATTCTTTCTTTTGGCAAGGGTAAGACGGATCACAGATACAGAGGTCTTACTTCATTGAAGCCTCTATTCTCAAATGTGTTCTATCCTACAATATCCAACTTATATAGCTCTTTGTATGCCCTTATTCACAACTCATATACTTTACAATTCAGTCTGAATGATCATTGTACCATTCATATAGAATGCCACTTTAGACTCTGTTGTCAGGCATTAATCTTACAGGTATCATAAGTTTATTTTCAACAAAATCTTACTTTGCTAACACCACTAAAGGTATTACGTATTGAAATGTTATTTCCTGAAATGACACACTTGTCAAGCTAAAAGTAATACACCATGAAGTGAATTAATCTTCTTACTCCAATAAACAAACAAACAAAAATACACTAGGAAGCAAAAAGATGTGGCACACTACATACCTATAGGTCTATGGCACCATGCTTACTTCTGTCACATCAGCTCTTCTGTCTGTCAGAGTAGAGCAAAATCCTTAATTAGGCTTCTCAATAGCCTAATTATTTTCTTTCTAGCCTTCCATAAATAAAAGGCTTCAAATAACCATCAGATACTTTAATGTAGTTGACAAGATATTACAGATTAATATAAACACATGACAGATGAAAACAAGTTCAAATTCTATCACCCTTCTATCACTGAATGAAAAATAAATGAAGACACAATTGTTCACAAAGTGCTACTTATCACTTTCTTCAGAGGGGTACACAAAAAAAATGTTCAGGTGCCCACAATATTTTTGAAGATTTTCAGCTGTCCATCATGCCCTATTCTCTATTGCCTTTTCATGGACAAACCACTATTAGATTATCTTATTTCTTACTTGCCTTCATTTCTTCAATATCCCCTCCTTTTCTTTAACAAGTTCTCTTCTCTCAAATTCCACTTCTACTACCACTAAAGAAATTACTAGAGAGATTACTTTCAGAGTGAATCTAAGATAATGGCATCTATACTTGAAACGGAATCTTTTAAGATATCATGTTCAAAACCTGAAATCTGATTTGTGGAGATTCTTTACAGCTTTTTTTTTTTTATTTTATTATTCTTGTGGAAAAATGATCGTGACCAGAATGTACCATCCTTCCTACAATACAGCTAACTTTCTCAAAAAACCCCGCCAACTTCAGGTTCCCCTTTAAGCCTGAGAAAGACCTGGCTTCTGGTTCCTGTGTCCCTCAAAAGATGTTTACCCATTTTGCATCCAAACATGTGGCTTGAGGCAATTTTTCCCTGCAGTGCCATAGGCTTAAACTACAGTATAGATTTTATGAGAATTAATATTTGCACCTGTTTTGAAAATCCAGCACCGTAATTCAATTTCTTCTAGGAATCTGCCATTTAATTTTTAGTCTTCTAACAATTAACTGTCATATAAACTCATACTTCAGGTTCCCCACATAATCGATGCAGAAAATTACCTACTTTCAGATTAAAGTGCCATCTAGAGCACAATTATCATTATGATTACTGCTCATCAAGATGGTTAAAATAAAATGTTATTGTTTAAACTTTATTTCCCTGTCACTTGGCAAGTAAGCTGGGTCATACAGTTAAGAACCAATGTGATGCAGGATATTTCATCCTTGATCCTGGGCTTGAAGGAAGGAAAACTGACATAGTCCATGAGAGCAGAGGGGAGAGAGAACAGAGAATTAACCGAAAATGTCATTCTGCTCCCTCTTCTGTTGTCAGAAGTTGGATCCTGTTTTTGCTGCTATTACAGGCCAGGGGAAATTCCTCTCCTTCCCACACAAGCAATGGAGTACAAGTGCAATTATGACTCACTGAGCGATTCAAAGGAATAACCTGGACTGCTGGAGGTATTACTGATATGGGGCAAATTAACTACTTGTTCAGTGCTGCCTGAAGAGACAATAAAATCTGTAAGCACTACACCACAGTTTTACTAGATCTATTTCCTCTGCTAAATATATTCTTTTTTTTTTTTTCTATTTTTCTATTTCTATCTTCTGTTTTTTGAGTTTTTGGGGGGTTGGGGTTTTTGTTTGTTTTTGTTTTGTTGGTTGTGTTTTTCTTGTGAATTTTCAAATGGAAGGGAAACAAATCAAAGTCAGCGATTCACTGCAATACAAAAATCAGTTCCCACTGCATGACTGCCTGCTATTCTGGCACTGCTTATCATACATTACAAAATTTGAATAAAAATTGTGAGTAGGTAAATGAAAAATTGATACACCACCTAATATATATCATAAAGTTCAGGTTCATTTTTTCAAGATTATTTTTCTGTGATGCAGTCAGTGATATTTCTCAGTTCATCACACAAAATGAACATCTGCTCTCTGAAGTGCAAAGACAACGGCAGAGACTGAGGAATATTTTGCTGACAACCCTCTTCTATGATATATCTTGGACATAATGCTTAAACAACACTAAAATATGGCATACTGAGTAGACAACCACTTGATTTACACAGCATTGTACTATACACAGAGGTGTTAAGATTTTAAAAGCCTAACAAAATATAAATACATGTAACATATTTAGGATGCAAATAGAATTGCTTTACATGACCAGTTTAATTTATACACTTTTCTATCTATTCTGTTAGACTGAGAATTTGCTACAGAGTATAAAATAGTGTTCATTTAACTCTTAGCACCCAATCTTGTGTCTCCTGAAATCAAGTTGAAGTTCATGCTAAGAGATAAGATCTGTTTGAAGTGTAGGATTTGCACAACCAAAGTACAGTTGATAAGCAACAGTGAAAATTTATAACTGTTTGCTACTTCTTCCCCTTCTACATTTTCTATGACTGAATTGATTTGCTCTTTTTTTTATATTTGATATCATATAACCGAAAATTTTGGCTCCCCAAAATTATCTCAAGCTACTTTCAGTTTGTTTCCACCAAAATCTTTATAGATAATTTCCCCCCCCAATCCTCTGTCACACATCAAAAGTTAGTAAGTGTCTATAAGTGTCAAAGTCAGTAGTAGTCACCGCTGCTGCAAACTTCAAAAGTACTATTAAGCATGTTGTAAATCAAGTATTTAGTTTCAAAGAAGATGCACATCTAAAATTTTCATTGTTACCATAAGAAATTTTGTTCACAATTCCTTGGAAACAGCTTTCTTTCAGTTTTATGGACATAAATGGAGGAAAAGTATCAGATTAATTAGGTAGGCCTGAATTTGCAGTGTGTAATATCTGGACTCAGATCTATCACTAGCACAGAAGGCAAGAAAAATGAAACAAAAAAAACATCTTGCAAAATGCATACTGAAGATACGTAGTATGAGTATATGCGATTAAATCAGTTTGACTGAATTTTTAAACCAAGTAACAATTTATTGTATAATGACTGTATACTATTGTCTAAGTATAATAATGCTTAGGCCAAAATGTAATACACCACAAAAGCCTGGTAACAAATACCAATAGCTTCACTTTGTTCCAAGCCATCCCCACTGTAAGTTTTAAAGTTGGCAGCATGGGTACCCAGGAGCAGGTACGCAGCAATGACTTATGTGCATTTTCTGCGTCAGGGAACAGGAGCTCCCACACACAAGAACAGCCACTGCCCTTCCTCTTTTATTGTCAGAACCACAGTTATAGTGCCCTCAATATTTTCTCATATTTCTACTTTCTAAAGCAAAAAAACAATAGCATTTGTGATAAAAATCACAGAGCCTTGGGTGACATGGTTTAGTGGGAGGTATCCCTGCCCATGGCAGGGGGGTTGGAACTAAATGATTTTCAGGCCTTTTCCAACCCTAACTATTCTATGAATCTATGATTCTACATTGCAGCACAGTTCCCATTTTCTAGACTGTCTGACATAATTCACTTTTTTCAGACGATATGAAAAAATTAAGCAAAATAATAGAATCATAGAGTCATAGAATAATTAGGGTTGGAAAGGACCTTAAGATCATCGAGTTCCAACCCCCTGCCATGGGCAGGGACACCTCACACTAAACCATGTCACCCAAGGCTATGTCCAGCCCCACCTTGAACACCACCAGGGATGGAGCATTCACAACTTCCCAGGGCAACCCATTCCAGGGCCTTACCACCCTTACAGGAAAGAATTTCTTCCTCAGATCCAATCTAAAATTCCCCTGTTTAAGTTTGAACCCGTTACCCCTTGTCCTATCACCACAGTCCCTCATGAAGAGTCACTCCCCAACATCCCTATAGGCCTCCTTCAGATACTGGAAGGCTGCTATGAGGTCTCCACGCAGCCTTCTCTTCTCCAGGCTGAACAGCCCCAATTTTCTCATCCTATCTTCATAGGGGAGGTGCTCCAGTCTCCTGATCATCCTCGTGGCTCTCCTCTGCACTTGTTCCAACAGTTCCATGTCCTTTTTATGTTGAGGACACCAGAACCGTACACAATACTCCAAGTGAGGTCTCTGTATAAGTTATTTCTGTCACAGATGTAATTTTTTTCTTTTCTTTCCAGAGCCATGGACAGGCATATACACTACAAAGCCCATTAAGAGTTTAGTTTTTACCATTATTCTGTGCTCATTTGGAGTACAGTGGTGTCTTTGGGATTCTTATGCCAAGAGCAGACAGAGAAATCACAACAGCAATGTGCAGTAAAGATCGTAAAGATGAATTTGACTTGAAGTTAGTTCATTTTATGCACAGAAAACTAACCTTCTTCCTGGATTTTAATCTAGCTTTAATAATTTTGATCAATTTAGCATTGATGTTTTTTGAAAATGGATGTTGTTCTCTCTCATGCTATACTTTTCTTCCATTAAAATAGTCCTTTACAGAACATAATGATTATGACAAGTTCGGTCTTTATGTCTCTATGTCTTGTTTTAGCAGTGCATCTGAGGCAAGTATTGTCTAAAGTCATAATAATTTGAAAGGATCTTTTCTGTTTCAGGCATCTCGACTAGTTTTACTTTATTTAGTCATTTTGTCTCCCATACCTAGAGCTCAAATTCTCCCAATAAAACTGGCAACTCCAGTGGCAATTTTATATAAAGCTTTTTTCTCTCTCTTGCTTCTGCTATAACTGAATGTGGTTTTGATGAGAAAGGTATTTCCGCTAATATCGTCTATCAGAAAGCTTGATGCATGTAATAGAATTACTTGAATTACTGTTGTAGGACTTACATTTTATATGGTTGAGGACTGTTTTCATTTCAGCCTTTCCACTGTTTTGTTTGAAGCAACAACAATAATCTCCCTACGTGTATCGTACTACAGGACAGCATAAGCTCTATTTTTGCCGAATATGTAAATATATAGCTTGGACGCTTACCAGCAAATGAAGCATACTACAGTGTTAAAGCTTAATGAAGTCATTCAACAGGCACAACTGCAGTGGGTTTTCAAGCAGGATACGAATGCTTACTTTAGTCTTCAGCTGAACAAGTATAATATCACACCTCTGCCTCCCTAACCTCATTTTCTTCTTGGTCCTGTGTCAATACCCCACCCAACTGTCCCCTGACATCTGTCATTAACATAATAAAAGATATGCAAAATTTTCTGTCTGAAAAGCTTACATCGCTATTTCTGAACTTAATTTGTAGTCCATTTCTATACTGGGGAGAGTGAGAAGAGTTTAGGAACCAAAGATTCTTCCAAGGACTTCAGCACAAGGACTTAGCACTTCAGGGGAAAACTGGACAAGATATGCCTTAGGTGAAAGAGTCCTTAATGACACTGCAAATACTTTAGGACTATAAGTATCTCCAATAGCATGCAGAAAAACATAATTACAGAAATTCAGAGAGTAATTCTGGATTTACATGGTTCCAGCTTGTTTGCACAGCTTGTTTAGGTCGGAATCAGTAACTAATGAAGTCTATTTCCACATAAAAAAGTTCGCAGCTATGAATAGCCCAAGATCTCCGGTTGTAAGATTCTCCAAAGCAGGCACACACTCACCCTAATGTTATGGTGTCTATTTATTGGTAGCCTTATTTTCTTTTACAACACACATCGGAAATGTGTCTCTTTGAAAACAAAAAAGTACTTAGTCTTTTATCCATATTCTGTCACTTTTTATTAGAGAATCCCTTCATTTAAGGATAAAAGGGAACTGCTTGAAACAGCTGAGTTTAGTTTATAGCATTGTTATGTTGCTTTTGTCTGTTGCCTGTCTCATCCTAGGAATTGAACACATTCATCCTCTGTAAATCTATGGGCAAGTTTAAGGCTGTCTGCTTTCAGAACAACACCAGCGTGTCGCAAATCCACAGAACTTCTACACTGGTACAACACAAGAAGCAAGAGTCAATAAAAAGCTCACCAGCAGCTGCAATTCACTGAAAACCCTTTACATTTTTAGCCCCATAGGCAATCCTTTGTTGAAAGATAGACTTCATGTGATTCGCTGATAAATACCAATCTACATCACTGTCTCTGTACTATAACTGAAATATTTTCCTTTTACTATAGATGACACCCTGTAGTTCTGATTATTCTTTTGGCTCTCTTGCCATTTGTAAATGGGGCAGCAATGCTAATGTGGAAAGTTTCCATTACTTAAATCCAAATGTTTAATCAAGGCTAGAACCATGACATTTTTACTTTGAAAACTCAGCTTATTAATAATGTATTTATTCCCCAAATACAGTTTAACCCATTTTTTTCCATTATGAACTTGCTGATGTAATGTATGACGAGGTAATGTTTCAGAGAGATTGAGCTCTTCAGTGGTGTGTACTTACACTGATTAAGCAAGTTGGGGAACATTTTTATCAACAATACTTGTGTTATTAAAAAAAATGGTTATGTGAATGAAAAAATGTTAAAATATTTTCTATACAAAATGTTATAAAATCGAAAGAAGAAGGAAAAATCATTTAAGAAAAAAATGGTCAATTTATATCAATACAGAAAAAATTATGTTTGTTTTGTTGTTGGGATTTTTTTTTTATTTTATCTACTCCTCTACATTATTTTAATACTCAAAGTAAAACATAAGCAGGGGGGGACACCTCCTCTCCCCCTCCAGTCAGATGCCTTCTGGTGCAAGTAATCTAAGCTTTTTTGATAACTGAACCTTACTTTTTTCATGTAGAAACTTTAACAGAACTTTCCAAAATGAAATTGTTTCGTGCTTCTTTCTTCGATTTTTATCTGAAAACAAGCCTTGAAAACTGGCCTTGAAAACTATCAGAAGGTGTCAGCATTTTCATTTTAGCGCAATTCTGTGGTGATAGCATGCAGCTGGGAAAGCCATTCTTGCCTAAGAAAATGTAAACCAAGGGTATATTACAATTTTCCAGATGGAAGAATATATTTGAAATTATATGGAAATGTACTCACTGATGTTCAATATGAATGACATTCTTAAAGCCACGAGAATACGGCTTTTACATAATATCGACTGTATGAGAGTTAAAAAAGAAACTTCTGACCAAAGCAAGCTTGGGAAGGGTAGAGGTGAATGCTTCTGCCTTGGCCTTCCAACAACATAGTGGACTTGCGCTCTGCACAGGTTCTGGAGGGGTGAAATCCTGCTCCCACAAATGTCAATGAGGGAAAAACTCACTAATTTCAGCGGAATAAAGTTTTAAAGCAAGGATTTCCTGCCCTATGGCATCTTAAATGTATTAATGTTCTGGGACGGAAAACTCTTCCTAAGAAAAGCTAGGATAAAAGAATTGATTGACATTCATATGCAGAAATGCTCCTGTCTTTCATTTTATCTCCAGAGATGCTGGATTAAAAAAAATAGTAAAATCTAAATTATTTAAAAAATAATTATATAAAATATACATATTGACTTCCACGCATATTTAAGTGTGCATATAGCTGTAAGTATTAAATAAAAGCAAAAAGGGTTCCCTTTCCCAACTTCTGCCAGGAATGCATAAACCTTAGGCAAACAAAAGGTGCCTAGTATTGTATTGCTCTGCTGAGGAAGCTGTGTAAATTACTATAGGTACCCTGGGAGAGAAAGCACATTTAGACATTGTACTTCAGATCGATAACACAGGTAAGTATAACTGAGACCATTATTAAATTACGGCTTGCAGCCCCGGTATCAGTTCTTAACACTATACATATTTTAAAACACACAAATTGACTCTCAACAGGTCGTTACCACAAAAAGTCTTACAGAACCCTTTGTGATACTTATGATTTGTTTGTCTATGCAAAATGGAATTGAGACGTATTTTGTGTTGCATTATCAAAGCTTAATTTCATCCATGATTATTGATGTAACTCATTAAAAATGTATATAATGAATAAACTAATAATGACACAATATTTCATCTTTTTTATTACAACAGGCAGTGAAAGACACATTTGTCTTTTTTATTTAATTTCTAATGAATAAAGAATTCTACTGCAATATAGAAGGATTAATAAAGATGTAGGATGATGTCATATATATGAAATCAATATTTTACTATTTAATCACATAACATAAACTAAGCTAGTGTATGGATTTTATTGCATTGTATTATTCAGATATTACCAGGGTAGCTAAAAAAGATTTAGAAAAATGACATTATTGTTAATTTGGACACAACCACTAAACACTATGGCTTCATTACTATGGTTTAAAAGCCAGACAATAGCCAGGATTCATTATATGTATTAGAAAGACAGAGCTTTTCTCTGCTTTTTTATTAACACAGTGGTGTTTGGTCAAACAGTATTTGCTTTTGAATCAAAATGTATCAAATTGCTCTCTATATAGAGGGAGATAATATCTGGCAGGTAGTGAAAGACAGATAACAACAACACAGGACAGAGAGTGTAACACAGCAGAGAGGAAGGACATAGATCAAGCCAAGGAGAAAATAAAAGTAGGAGAAGAACTTGAGGGGGCAGAGGCAGGAAGGGAAAGAGACAGAACAAGGCAGAAAACACCAACACAGAATGTACATTTTTAGGACTACCTCCACAGAGCAGAGAAGTACAAATATGCTTTTATATTTAAAAGGTCAGGTTAGTCTTCTCACCATGCTAAAAATCTCAGAAGCATAACTCAAAAACTGACTGGCTTAGCGACCGGGCTTGTATATCACCTCTATTCTGATAAGATCTTTAAAGAGGGCAAGAAGCATCTGTGTGTGTGCGTGGCAGATAAAACCTTTGTTCTTCTTGCATAGCACATAAAAGCAGCAACCTGTTTTACAAACATCATTTGTGAGAGATAGAGCTGCACTGCATAGTAAGCCCATCCAAGATCACTGGAATGCTAACTAAAACCTGAAAACCAAATATGCAGTCTTTACACCACTGCAGAAATTGATTCAACCATTGACAGAGAATGTTATTCCTGAAATGTATTTCTTATCTCACGCTGAAGACAAGAAATTGCTTGATAATTGTCAGAAACTGCTTCAACTTTTCTCTCACAATATGATCTGACCCTTCACCTCTGTGTTCAAACAAACCACACCACCCATCAAGTTAGAGGGCATGTAATCACAG